>MU858056.1:0-519316 GCA_033297075.1 Rhypophila decipiens | reverse complement strand
CTGACAATTCATGAGAAGCAATCAACCTGCCTGCCCCCAGCCAGCTTTCTACCATTAGGACATCCTTATGCAGTAATGTTCCTACGCACACCCTCCATCTTCATCGTCGAACGCAAGCACCTCAGATAGCTGAAAATTAACCTCAATTCGGCTCCCGATTCAAGTTTGTTGGCGAAAGCCGACATGACTTGTTTGTCAAAGCTGGTAAGGAAAGCTCAATACTCACTTTGCCATTTTGGACTTGTTTTTCCCTCAACAGTGTGGTTCAAGGCCGGTTTGATTCGCTGTCGTTGCTTTGGCCGGATGCAATTACTTGCCTCCGGAAGCGCAATCTTGACAAGAAAAAGGAAGAAGCTGGGGGAAAAAAGCAAACATATAGAGGCATATTCCTCTCTGCCTTTAGCAGCACTCACGACGACTCCAGGGGTTCCTAAACTCATCCCAGGACGAGTTTCTCCCTACCCATTGTCACCTTGTTGTGGTGGACTGGATTTGAACTTTAGGTCTACATCTGAAGTGTCAGTCTTGTACCTTTCTGGTTCCCGACTTCTGTTGCACCGTCGTATGTACACGGGCACGCAGCCCCTCTCTTTTAACTTCGAAGCCAGATGTATACACACTCAACTGGGGTCAGAAAGAGACGGAATACATGCAGATACGCCTATCTAGGTCAACGCCAGGTGTATGCCAGGCGCAGCATTCGATGCCTCGCTGCTGGCCATGCTTCTGTCCGTATCATGATAGTATCACACCCAACGTCATTCTACTCGAGCAGCTACAAACGACGTCGAATCCAGCAAGGCTGGTATTCCGTCCATCGTGCCGTGCAACGGTACACCCGTACACAGTCGAGTCGCCGACAACGTCTGGTCTACTTCGGAGGGCCAGTAAATTGCAACTTCTGGGATTCGCTTTGTGTCAAGCAATGTTCCCAGTCTCCTCTTTCTGTTTCTCACCCCAACGCACTCCCCCTCCTCTGCCAGCCGGTGCTTTCCGGTTGTATTTGAGGCTCTCTACACGTGTAGATGTATTAACCACCCCAGTGGGTGGTTGGATATACGGTGTACAACGACTGTCAATTTGACATTCGGCCAGGGGTCTACATGTGTACCTTTTTGACGGAGTCCAAGACGGAGCTGTCAAATCCCTGAGAGACGCGAAAACGGAGCTGGGTTTCTCTTGGTAGGACCTACCGAGGTACCGGAATCCGTTATCACAGCAGCACAGCATGGTCACTTGCTTGCTTCTTTCACGGTTCAGTACGGACGACTTATGTTGACACACTCGAAGCTAGATGGGTTAGGTGCCTTCTGCATTCATCATTCCCACCCTTGGGCTTTAATACTCACCTCTCCCGTCTGGTCTGGACCAAGAGTTGCGTATTTCTTTTCTTCTATCTCCTTTTCGGTATACCTCCCATCACTGCAACCCGCACGTACAATGTCAAGGAGGACTCACAGTCAACCCCAACTCTGAGCTCCTTATATCGATCGCCGTCTTGATATCAATACACAGCTGGAATCTGATCAATCCGTACCGGCACATTCTGAGAGGGCAAGACGACGCCACCCGTACGAAGAAAACCAAGCCAAAGGCAAACAAACTAGCACTTCCGAACCCCCATATCTGTGGCGAGTGTCAAGGTGTTCTCGCCGACGGAGACGCACCGACCTGCTTCCTCTGTGTCTAGAACACAAGCGTGGAAATCACGTTGTCCTCTCAACCACTCCCGAGGCTCAACATTCAAGACACAATCGACTAAACCCGTCTCGCCGTCTCCGCACATCCCAATAGGGTCTGTCTCTGGCGGTGTCACTCTGCTAGTCCCCAACGCTGCTACAGTCGTTGCCATTCACCGTTCGAATCAACCTCAATAAAGGAATCCTTGCGCCCAAGGACTCTGAGAGCATTTGGGAACCGGAACGACAGCTTTTTCAGTCCACTCCTTCCGACCCATACTCAGCTCTGGTGTAGGGGGCGCCCTTCACATCCATCAACACATCCTCCATTTATTCTGCGATCCTTGGATTCTCCAATATATCGCCCCGGTGTCTCATTTTTCTGCAACCCAGACAAAGAGAAGCGTACGCATATCCCCGTCCAGCCTCCGCCACAGCCAGTCTAATTCCTAACATTCTGAATCTTTGCAGCAGTCCCGTGGGTCTCCTCAAGCCATCGGCCCTCAAAGCTCGCTTGGCTATCAACCTCAAACACAGCGTTCTTTGTTGTAAATCTCAGCCTCCCGCCTGCCGAATATTTGGATCCACCCGTCTGAACTTTGGACAAATTAGGACCCAAGTTGGTGAGTTCAGCCAAGCTGCCAGTTTCTTTGGTTCCAGCCTCTCCCTCCGGCGTCCGGCCTATCCATGTACGATGCTTGCTCCTCACGATGGACCTAGACACCTTCAACCCCCTCACGATTACCACGGAAGAAGCTCGCCTGGTTCAAGCTCACACTTCACCATCTTCTCTCTGATGCTCCTGACACTCGTCACCAGCCCCTACTATTGGCCAAGTTTGACCATACAGTGTCCACCGTACCAGCGCCCCCATGGCGATGGCTTGGCAACCATGTCTCGTTTTTTCAAGCCCCCTGATCACATGAACCCCTGATGCCGCTGGGTCAGTCCAGATACATAATAACTTGCTTCCACTGTCACTTTACCTGACATCTGACTTTCCACAACAGACTCCTCACATCTTTCATCACAGAGTGCCCAGCTTCAAAGTTTTACTCAAGAAAGCTCCTATCCGTGTTCACATCGGCTGGGTCCAAGTCTAAGCCATGGTCGAAACTCGCCGGATGGAAAATGGGAACGGACGATATGGATGGCCAGTGGGAGATCATCGACGCATGGTTGACAACGGTTGGGACGAGAACCGACGCCGTCCACTTGAAGGTGTTCGAGACCCTCCCAAGGTTAGTAAACATTCCTATTCGGGCTCGGATTGAAGGAATGGCGGTGGTGTTAACTGCGTCATAGACTGTCGAGAGGGCGCTCAATGAAGACTGCCACATCGAGGTCAAGGAATATTTCCTCGCTACCGTACTGAGAGACGGAGGAGTCGAATACTTTTCATCGGCCCCTGACCGCTTGTCTCCAAGCCTCGTTCCCCACGTCTTCAACATGGAACAGTTTCTGCGAGGTTAGCTCAACAACAACCCCCCGACGGTAGAAAGAGCGTGTATAAACCGGAATACTGACCTATGATGTAGCTGTGGACTCGCCCGAAGCTCCGGCATCTCATAACAGCAGTCCTTCTCCGGTGACCAGCCGACGTGTCAGAGCAGGCTACGGGAATGGACCACAGAGAACAACGGCCAGCCGCAAGGGTCCGCGCGAACAGACCATTCCGGCTCCGGTGAGGAAGATAGCTCTCAGGATTGGCAATTCGGAGGGCGTTTGGGAATTCTACCTGCAGCGGTTCAGGAGTGTGCAACAAAACGCCTGCAAGTTGATCGCCAAGGCTTGGATCAAGGCAGTTGCGCCCAAGAAGCAGTCAACCTATCCCTACACAGGCTCACAGATTCCAGACTGGTGGCCAAAGCCCTGGGGCTCGACAGAATTCGAGCGGGTCCGACACAGAGAGCCAGATCACCTGAAGAGACACGGTGAGTAGTTTTCTCTTCTCCTTCAATGCTCAATGTGCTGACATTTGAGCCCGTGCTAGAGCGCATCCCGCTCTGTGCCCACATTCTGAGGCTCGTCGTCGAGCCCAATGAGAACCAGCACAAAGACATTCGGCAACACAACCTCACGGTTGCCAAATTAGAGAAGGTTGCACGAGATGCTCTCAAACCCTTTTTAGATGAGAGCTCCACCAACGAAGCCAAGCTACTTTTCCTCAAGGAGGCTCTCAAGGTGGCCAAGATGGAGGAGCAATACAAGAGGGGCGAGATAGGTAATGTTCTCCCTCCACGAGGCTCTGATCCCCACCAGATCAGCTCTCTAACTTGTCCTTTTTTTTCTTCGCAGGCGGTAGTACCGATGCGTACATCATGCCAGCAGATCGAATTCCAGTGGAGGAGGACGAGGCGGATCCTCCGGATGACGGATCAGCATCCCCTCAATCCATCTCGGTCGAGAGCAACCTGAACATCATGCTTGGCGGCCAAAGCCCGACCACGACCATCCCAGGCCCAGCAGCCATGATGACACTGCCGTCTCCCAGTCCTCATTATGGACCAGGACAGCTGACCACCGCCATGGGTTCGGACCAGTCGCCCTACGCTGAGTCGATGGATATTGACGACCGCCTCCACAGTCAGCATGGCTCCAGCCGCCGAACATCCACGTACACCAGCTCACCATCAGAGTACGCCAGCAGCCTGGGACCTCAGGTGACTCTTTACCCGCCAAGCGCTGGCGGTCCGCCCTGGCAGCAGACGACAAGTGCCCCTCCAAACGGCGCCATGTTTGCCTTTAGCCATAGCCAGGGGGCTATCGCACTCCCAGCACCACATCCTCAGGCCCACCATGCCCAAGCCCATGCTGCTGGGTATGGTACTCACCTGGACCACCAGCTTGGACAGCCCCAGTACTTGGGGTCCCCTTTTGACGGCTTACCCAACGCCAATGCCGTGTTTCGCAACGCAGGGGCCAGTCCTGGCCATGGAGCCGCCCCGGGATATGGTCAGCGAGAGTATGGACATTAACTCGACATAATCACGCCTAGCAGGGCTCTAAAAAGGGCGTTTGTTGCGCAAATCTGATTAACAAAGCTTGATATACACAGCTTGACCTATTTCTTTCCATGGTCATCACCTTTCCTTTTTTTTCTTTTTTCGCTTTCCAGAATCGAGTGACTCTTCTGGTCTTCTTTCTTCAAGTGGATCGAGCGAGGTATACATTCGACTCGATATTTAAAAGTCGATCCTTTGAACATGTTTCCTTTTCTTACTATTGTGTTTTTCACTTAAAGCGTGAGCAAGAAGATTGTCGTCGGGGGAAGTCTTTTTATCTCTTTGTGTTTCCGATTGTCAATTTCCTTGGAGCGACGTCTAGTTTTCTTTTCTTTTATTTTTTCTTTCAGTGGAGTTGTTGAGATTTGTTTGGCATGGGCGCATTGCATCGTTACTAGACGAACGTGCTTAACGAACAGGTTCGATAGCATACATACATAAGGTACATTTTACATGGCCAGGAGAGCACAGCACGCATTTAAGATTCAGGCCGGCGTATACCAACCACACATGGGCACGAGATAACAGACTGGAGCCATTGGGTTATCTCTTGCCTGCAGCTTGTATTTATATAGACTTCTAGGCTACTAGGCTTTTAGACTGGTCGATATTGTCGAGCTACATTGCTCAAAAGTTGGAACAACCGAGATTATAGTACTACTTTAACAAGTATGTCTTTTCCTTGTGGTGCTTTTTACATATACAATATTTACGGTTAGCACCTCAGAACCACCACCAAATGAAATATATGAAAGAAGGAACTGGAACTGGATACATGTACCATGTAGGCACCTCCTGAGTATGCAAGTGCCTCATGAATAGATGGTAAGAGGCAGACAGACAGACGCCAGGGTGTGTGTGTGTGTGTGTGTTTGTGTACCTTTTCTTTTCTCTTTTTATTCCATCCAGCCTTTTCCCTCCCTCCCTCCCTCCCGTCTGTTATGCCTGAAATGTACGGTAGTGACTTTCACCCATATGATCAGCTCTTTTTTTCAGCAGTGAGTTTTAAAGATGGTGTACTTGAAATGTTTTATGCCAGACAGGCAAGGCAAGGCTTGCGAGCTGCTCGTCATATCGTTGGACGGACCAGGTTTCTGGATTTCTTGGCTTAGACAGGCTTTCTTTTCTCTTGTGGCTTTTTTCTCTTCCCATTCTGTAAGGTACACCTACCTCTGTGAAAGAATTTTTCCAATCTTCAAGGCTTAGTATCCATCCGTCTGGTGTGGGTACATGTAGATAGATGGTTGACAGCTTTGCCCCCCGGCCGGTCTTCGATGTGCATATTCACAACCAACTGTACCTTGGTCGTGGAAGGACATGATTAGGTATCGAGATGTGCGTATTGGTTGTTCCGAAAGGGATGTGGCTGTGTAGATATCTACTTGGATAGTAATTGTACGCTAACTAGCTGTTGGACCAAGCAAGTACGGGATATTTACATATTCTTAGTCCAAACGGGGCATCTCAGAGCGCAACAAGACAGTTGAAAAAGAAGATGGGGGCCATAGTTCGGAGTATGTGTCTTGTCCATAACGAAAAGGAAACCGGGCATGTAAGCGAGCAGAGTAAAGGGGGTCCGCCACTCACCAAACCAGCCAGTCGGGTACCCGCATATGCATGAAGAAAAATATTTGGGGAGTGATGTTGCCAGAAATGCAGAATCGGATCGAAGAGAATAGGAACATAACCCGGTTTTTGGGTCTGGCTTGCTTTTTATTTGTGATGACGGGAAAGACTGGACCGGTATGTGCTTAATATGGTGCTGCTCCTAAATGTCTCGATACATCATGGAGACAGACACCTGGGTTCGGCTGGCTGGCTGGGCCCACGGTAGTTGCTCTTTCTCCGGAAGATGGACCTCGCTGGCTGGCCCGGCTGGAGAACAGGAAGCAGAGGTGAGGTGGTTGTGATACGTAACGTAATGTAGTCAGGGGTACGAAATATGGAGAAAGAGGCTTGCTGCCTGCCCATGTGAGCATCACTAGCTAGCTGTCTGTCTGCAGTGCTCGATTTGACGGGGAACAAGATATTGGGTTCTAGAATCCCTGCCTCACATTCTCGATGCTCGCTCCGTAGTAGGGGCGTGATGCTCCTGGCAGCTTGGCGAGGGAGACAACCTGGTTTCTGTTACGTAGCATGAGGCGTGTGTGTGAAGATGTCAACACCGGGTGTACAGTACCTAGCAGGCCACCGGTTGATCGTTGGTTTCTAGTGTAAGCCCGATATCTGGGATTGTGATGAAAGAAAGTGTGGAGGAGTGGGGGCTGTGATACTCATGTACATACTGTATGGTCGAACGAAACCGGGCCGACGGGTAGCTGCAGATGTTGCCGTGATTCTTCCCTCGAGCCCATTCCACTTTGGATTTCGGCTTTCGGACAGCCGTTCGATAAAGAATATGAAGAGAATCCATGTGGGTAGCAATAGGAGTCAGCTCCATACTCTGATGTTGATTTCACCGGAGGCATTGGCGGTCTTAACTCGGTGCCACTCATGTCCTTTGACACTGTAGAAAGAATCGGTCCTAGCATCACCGTCCGTATTCTCGTTCCCGGGGGCTTGTCAGGCTGGTATGGCGTTGCAGTGAGATGAGGCATGGGAGTTGATTTCTTTATGCACGGTCTCTCGAATATGACAGGTCACAACTGGGGTGAAGGGTGAATAGGAGGTAAACACGCAGCTTGGCATGTGTGTTTGTTTTCGTTTGACACACCAACTATTTGCTTTCCAAGAGACCGGCAGCCAATCTCGACGTTGACGGCATCGTGAGCGTGGAATCAATATTGGCCGGCAGTCTTCTTCCTCCATGTCCAAATATGTACACAGTGTAAGAATGTCTTGATTCTGACAAGACGTTGTTGAGATGAAGCCCCATCACACTTGACCGTAAAGACGGTAGGTAATCCATGGTCACCGTTTCATCTTGCCGTTTTCACTTACAAAGGAGTAGTTGTGACTGACCAGCAGCACCAGTAATTACTATCAAGACCTCATCCAACTTTATGCTCCACAACTTGCTGTTGGTAATTTCTAGACGGTTCGCCTGCTCTATTTCGATCCCAGTTATCTTTACCTCCCCATCGCCCACCTACCGCCTTACCTACCTACCACCATGTCTCAACAAAAGACAACACTCGTGGCCACAAAGGCGGTCAGGGACTCTGCTCTCCTCGTCGACAGCATCCAACAAGGCCCAATGTTTGCGGCCTTAGATTGTACCGCTCTCGGGTCCTCTGAACCCCCAAAACTATCTAGACGCTCAGGCATAACTAAATAAAGGATCATGCCCCTGTGTTGATACCGGAGAATCCAGCATGTAAAACCTTTTGAAGTCCAGCTGGGAACTCCGGTCTACCTCGCCCTTCCAAAACTACCTAGACGCTCAGGCTGGTCCCGACGTCGGCCACGCGCACACAAGATTGCCATATCCGTCTACCCTAGCTGCATCCTCCTTCCTCCAGAGTTGGTACCTCTCCTCCTACCCCACTAGCAGGCAGCAGGATCGCCCCTTCCTCAGAGGCTGGCACCACAATCGTGCCTGCCTCGCAACCAGCAAGCCACGTCCGTCCGTCCTCAAGCTTCTCCCGAGCCTCTAGTTGAGACCGAAACCAAGTCCTGCCACCTAGGTCTGACCTCGCCTTCCGCTGTTCCGTGGAGGGAGCAGTCATTACGGACGGTATTACCGAATTGCAGGATGGGAAGGACCATATCCTTGATGATACTTTTAGACCTGGTTCGCCCTTTACAAGTCCACCCGCCTGCTCACTGCCTAGACTTCGACCCAAGCCTAGCTCCTATCGCGCTGTACTGCCATCTCCATATGAGGACGACCTCGCAGCAAAAGTCACACCTTGGGTGGATCCTGAACCAAGTCGGCGGCAGAATGGTGTCTGGCATTATTATGTCCTCGATCCCGAAGCCCGGAAAGGAGAAAAAGAAGCAGGCTGTCGAGAGCTAGAAGAGCGAAAAGAAGCAGGCTGTCGAGAGCTAGAAGAGCGAAAAGAAGATTGCCGATGGCGATAAGAAGGCCCCGCTGCTTGTTTAGCTCCTGGGCCTGAGAATGAGTGAGGACGATGTTATTATAGTTGATGATGATGAGTAGGAGCAGGTCGATACCGTTATAACTGAAGCTGCTGAGGCGTATAGTCTTCCTTTTGTTGAGACTGAGTATCCCAAGGGACGCAGCGGTTGCGAGACTGATGTTTCGCAGGCCATGGAGACGATATTGAGTCTGATAACTGAGGTAGAACTCAACGATGATCTCATCTTGTATCCTTTCGTCTGATGTTGAAGTTACTATCCGGATCATGCTATATCGGAAACCTGAGCCAAGGTGTGAGAAGAAGAGTGATGAGAAACAAGCCCATGTTGACGAGAATTATATGGCGTTACCTGCAAGTATCATCATAGATCCCCATTGTGGCTCGTGAAATCTCATAGTGAGCGGCAAAAGGCTGGCTGGCTGGTTTCACTTGCATCGAAGAAACAATGCCCAGGGGCCCAAGAATGCTTTCACCAAGGAACAGAGCCCGATAAGAGACGCCGCAGCAGAGAACCATATCATTCACTCTCTCCCACTCTCTTCATTCTCTTCATCACCTTCTTCCTCCTCTTCGACGTCATCGCCTGGGTACTCTTCGTCTTCCTCGTCACTGCTACTCCCATCTTCACCATCCCCCGCTCCACGTTTCCTCTTCCTCCTCACCACTTGCTGCTGATCCCCCCGAGGCGGCCTATACCTATCATCCTTCCTAACAAAGACATAACTCCTCGCGCTCCGTTCCTCACCTTTCCAGCCACCGCCCGTAATCTCACCACTCTTCTTGTCCCTCAACACGCCCAAAGTCCTCACATGACTATACCCCGGATACGCCCCCGCCTGGAACTTGAAGCTCCTCTCGACCTGGAGTCCAGAATGCCTCGCCAAATCTCTCACGTTCCAGAGTGTATACGGCTCCCCTTCAAACAAAGTGACGATAATGGACCCCCCGGGGGAAAGCGATGCCTCGGCTCGTTTGAAGAAATCGACCAGCATCTCTTGGTTGTATCGTACCTGGCGGTTCACGTCGGTTGATTTACCGCCTACGTGGGGGAAGTTGAAGATTATACGGTCCATGAGGCCGATCGTGGGTGAACCGACGCCGCCGGGTTTTCGTACGAAGGGGGCGAATTTTCGGGCGTCGATGTTGTAGAGGATTTTGTTGTTGTTGCTGTAGTTATTACTGCTTCTGCGGGGGGCATTAGGTGTGGTGTTTTTGGCATTGCCATTCTTTTCCGCACTGCCAGCAGCACTGGAGTCTATCTCGTCCTGGTTTTTTTGTTCATGCCCATTTTGTTGGTCTTCTGGCTCGGGCGTCGATGAAGCCGAGGACGAGGGAGGACATATTTTGGAAATGTTCGCATGTACATGTGGATATTTCTCAGCGAGCTCGTCGATGTTCTTTTCCAGCACCGTCGCCGTCAGATTCGTGCATCCGTGGTGGGCTGCTAGACTCGCGGCGAAGCTCAGGTCTCCTTCGCCGATCAGGAGGATGGTTTCTTCGGGGGAGAAGGGTATTACTGGTTCGGTGTGTTGTTTTGGCTGCGGGGCCTTCTTTTTCGCTTGTTTGTGTGGTTGCTGCTTTGGAATTCCGCCTCCACTGCCGCCTACTTTGTGCCGTTTCGCTGCCGGGCCTTGCGACTTTTGCTTTTTGCCTTGTTGTAGTGATTGTTTGGCTGCCTTTTGAGCTTGGTGGAGGCGACCACCGCCTTTCTTTCCCATTCTGGCTGTCAAGAGATCGATTATGCGGTTCTTGTGGATGGCTGTGGCGCTGTTTGGGCAGTCAATCCGTGAGATGTCGAGTTTTTCGGAGTTGGGTGTGTATGCCGAACGACCGGCGGCCGAGGATAAAAAAGCGGAGTGTCGAACACCGGATGATGGAGGTTGTTGGTCCCAATTTTCCGAATTCCGAGTTCCATCCTGACAAGCTCCGGGCCGTCAAAATAAAGTGGACCCTCCCGGGCCCGCTTCGACCAGGGGATGTGGAACTGGGGTCTGCAGTGGACCAGCGGCTGAACAAAAGTACCTCTTACAGCTATTTTGCTGGGGGAGGTACAGCAGCACTTTGGTGGGGGTGGTGCCAAGGCGGCTCCACGATACGTATCCGGACAAGCCAACGGTAGACGCCGTGGCATGGCAGTTGGAGACCGTGGGAGCGCGTGGAGCACTGGAGACGCCTTGCGATCCACGGCTACCTACGCCTACGCACACTGTTTAACTCTGGGTAACGTGGCTACGGATGTTCTCACTGCGATGGCGATGAATACGATCAGATCGAGGATAGTTACTGGGGTCCTCGGAACTATTGTGTCATATTCCCTTTGAACGGTGGCCTCCTGCAATTGGTCCGGTTGGGAACCCTCTGTCCTTGTAATATTGAGTTTTCTGTCGGGGAAGATCCTGGTACTACAAGAAGCTTTTTGCCTTGTACATTCGGATCTTTAAATTCCTGCCTTGTTAATTTTTTACTTTCGGCGAACAAAAGTCTTTTTCCTTTTATAAAGGTTCTTCTGCATTCTGCCACCTCTTTTTTCCGGTTGTATCTTGGCGTCCAGAGATGAGCAAATCCGTTCCACAAAAGGAAACCAAGGATCTCCGTTGTGTCACCTATTCAGAGACTCGGACTGTCATGCATTCATATACACTCTGACGATTCTGCAGAACCAGTATCTAGAACTAATAGTCACGAGAACCAAATAGAATAAGAGCGGTCTATCATTCATATCCCAATGCCATGCTAAGTCGTAATTCTAGACTCTCCTGGAAAGTCTTGAGGTGATAGGGCCATTATCAGGCAGGTCATATGCGTGTGTATCTGTGCGGAACTGCGAATTATTGTACGACACACGATGCAAGAACAAGATTGAGCATGTTAAAGGGGGCGTGAGGGATCCATCAAGCCAACCTGGAAATTTTATATATCTATATTTTGGGTATCTTTAGATCAGAGTATCTTCTCTTGCAGGCAAAAGACACATTATTGAGAGAATGACCTCTTTGACATTGTGCATTCAAACAAGAGATCGGCCCTTGTTCTGCTGCTGTGGATGATCGAAGCAAGTCTGATTCCTCCACAAGCTTCAAGAAGCATTATGAGACATGAAACACGAGCGCTGGTAAAGACACCTTAGTGCCTCCGGTAGTTCAAAGCCAACATAAGCCCACGCGTTATGTCAGTGAGGTCTCTATAAGGCTCCAAGCCCATCAAGAGAATGCTGCTTTTATATATCGATGACGAGAAAAGGCGGAAGAGCCGGGTCTTTCTTCTTCCCCTTCCGTGCCGGTTCGGTGTCAGCAGCATTCGTCCCTTCTTGGCCGTGGGATGGCGAGTTCCTGTTTGGGAAATCGTTGGTGAGATTTAATTGGCTGGCCGTTTCGGTTAAGCCTCGGTGGGGTCCGGATTCAGGGCGCTTTCATGCACCACAGTTGGCCAGGTCAGACTCCAGCCCCAGCTCCCGCCTGTTTGGGGCCTGGGGATCCTGTGCCGTGTTCTGCGTTGTTATTGCAGTGCTGACGCTGACCTAATGTGTGCCCCGGAGCTGTGGGGCTTGACCTAAAGACTAAAGTTAAGACATGGACCTGAAAGTTTGACAGCAACTCGATCCCCTATTGTATTGTTAAATATTCTGTTCGCATTCATATTGTTCAGAATCTGTCAAATTCAGATGAAATATCCATACAAGTGGCGGTGATGGCTGGATAATACATCATACATGTCCCTCGAGGTTGGACCTGTTCGCTGGGTTGAGGTGAGTTTTGAAAAAAATCCTCCACCTTTCCCAAAAAAGCACTGGACGGACCACTGGGGAGCGAGCGCCACGCCGCATCCACACCCGTAACACCCGCCAAGCCCAGCTGTCGAACTTGCAACTTCAACACCAGCCTGCACTTGCTGTCTTGCACACGCTGGAGTTGCAAATATTCAAAGGCAGAACACCACATGGTCCATGCCGAGTGCTGGGCTTGCAACACGGCATTCGCCCTCTCTGAGATATCCGTATGCTGCTACTTCTTTCTTTCTTTCACTGTTTCTCTTTACTCCTGGCCGTGTTTGGCCCCATTCAGCGGGTGAGAGAGACGATGCTGATTCCAATTTTCGACAGGTTGTAGGATTGGTCCTATTGGACAAAAGGTCAAGTTCGACCTGAACCAGCCACTTCAGACTCTTGTTCTACCTAGTCGGCATCGACATCAACTTCACTGTTGCCGTCGTGGGCTGTATAAGATATCCTCCTTGGTGAGTAAAGCAAAGGGCTTTTCCTACAGATTCTACTCCTGTTCGTGCTGTCCACACAATACGGCCCCTGGCTGCATTTGAGCATCTTCCATCCCATTTCCCATTTCCCCCTTCGCGTCTGTTACTTCATATTCAACATCCTTTTTTTTACTGTTCATCCCATCTTTGATACCCACCGTACTTCAGCTTGCTATTCTTGTCGACATGCTATTGTTGTAATTCGACTAGCCCACTTTTTTTTTTCTCTTCAAGCTCTTGCTGGCTCCCCGGAAGAAGCTTAACCTCAAACCCAACTTCCAATACTTGCCGCTCATTCAGGTTCTTCATATCTTGGACCGCCAATCTCCTTTTTCATGACATTACAGCAAAACGATGAGTACTGAAGTCAACAGACAGCAGGTAGATCCTGACACTCCGTCTGGGGCCAAGATGCCCCATCTCACCATCAACGGCGCCACGGCGGCACTGGACGGTGTGCGGCCGGCCGAGGGCGAGATCGACGAGGTCCCGGCTGATGACGCCGCCGCTTCTCACCATGCCAGCCCGGCTAAGAATACCACAAACGCCAGAGTTACTGGTACCAGGAAGGGTGGCCCTAAAGGCGCCCGAACCAAGACCAATGCCGCCACCGGCACTACCAGTACCACTACCACCACTACCACCAAGGTGACGGCGGCTGGCCGTCGAAAGAAACTTTTCGACACCTCACGAGCCCAGGCCGCATACGAGCGCATGCAGGACCTTAAGCAGTCCTTCAGCGCCGTCCAAAAGGCCCTGAAGGCCCCGCTCAACGAGATTGCCGACCGGAGCATCTCGGAGCTTCTCGAGGACCCGGCAGCCCTTGAGCGGAACCCCGAGTATGCCGAGACGCAGAACTTCCTCTCCTCGAGGCTAGCCGACCAGCAGAAGCAGGTCAACGACCGCCACCAGATAGAGCTTGCCATGGCTCGCCACGTCCTCGATGGAGAGATCGAAGCCGTCAACAGATCAACTGACGTAAGTGAAAGAAGGACATGTGTCTGCGTCGTGTTTGTTATCATGCTGAGACTAATTATACATACAACAGGACCAAATGGCAGACCTTTGCCACGAGGCATATGGCCAGCTTCTGCGCCAGCTTGACATGTTGGAAAGCCTCCACGCTGCTGGTCTACCACTTGATGTAAGCACACCATGCTGAAATTGTCGTCTTGCTTGCTTTCTTGCTAACCGGAATGTCTCCCGAATAAAGCTACCGGCAGGTCCTGAAGAAACTTCAGACTACATGTACAAAGCCATCTCCCAGAAAGAGTCGGACAACCAGGGTCCGTTCATAGAGATGATCGATGGTGCCTACGTACCGGTTTCTGGGAAGCCTGTCAGCGAACTTATGACCAAGAGAGAAGAGGTCCTTCCGGCAGAATGGGCAAAGAGGAAAGCCGAGGAGCAGCCAGATGGGCAGCCAGCTCCCAAGGTAGCAGCTATCGCCAAGAAAGGCGAGGCCAGCCCCAATATGGCTCGACACCCCTCTGGCCTGCTCGCAGCGGTCGAGGCACTCGAAGAGAGAAGCTCCGAGACGCCTCCGTCCAACGCGCCGTCCCCTCGGCCCGAGCCATTAGATGCACCGTCTCCAGGAAATGCGGACCAGGCCAGAACGAGCGGCGTGACTACCCCCAGGGACCCACTGGAGATTCCTGTTCCTCGCGGTGCCACATCACCCGATGACCACGGCATCCGCCTTATCAATCGAAAGGCTACCCAAATGAGTATGCCAAACAACCGTATCATGGTGCCCATGCCCTTTTATTGGGAAGACCATGAAATCGGCTTCCGAGATTCCACAAACTCACTTCAGAAAGGCGCCACCAAGGCACGCCGTGGGAGGTATCTCGACAAGCCCAACTCTAACTACATGTTCATCGACCGACGCGTTGGCACCTGGGACTCGACCAACCCAGAAGACGAGTTTGACGAAGCACTCATAAAGAAGCATCGCCTTCATCCCACATTAGGCATCGTCCTCAACAGCTCTATAAACGACTGGGAACCCCCCAAGCCGGTCGAATCTGGCTGGAAACCCGTCGTGCTTGTTGCTCCGGACGGGACCAAGACACATGCCTCCCGAACCATTCCGGCAGCACGGCTTGATCAAGAGCTGCAGAAAATAGAGGACAGAGTTCGATTTAAAGCTGAGCTGAGTGAATTTTGCAAGGAGCAAGGAATCCCCGAGTCAGAGGTCGCACCTGAACCAAATGTCCTCGGTGAATACCGGCGGAAGATGTTGATTGCCAGGGGCATGGATCCCGAACAAGAGATATCTCCTTCTCCGAAAATTGAACAAGACACTCGCGAGTCCAGCTTGGCGTTGGTGGTGGAAAACTTGGCTGGGTTCAACGGATTTGTTGAAGAGGCTCTTCAGGCGGCGGCCGTGATAGACGCCGAGGATGAAGCAGACCGTCTTGCCGCTTCGAATCCGTCTCCACAGCAGGCGCAGTCATCACGACCCTACGACGCCATTCGTGATGTATTCACCGACACCTCTCCATCCTCTCAACCTATACAGCCAGTGATGGCACAGTCCATCCAAGAAGCTCCACCACCTCCCTTGGTTGCAGACACTAGCAGCCTCTCGTTCCTCGCCGATGCTGCAGAGCAAGTGTCGTTCTCTACTCAACCTAACCACCACCCACCTCAGTATGTGGCTGAACCTTTAGCAGTTTCTAATCATGCTCAAACCGTGGTAAATGACACGTCGGCAATCGACCCTTCACTATTCGGACAAGGGAATCTGGAAGCTGCTGCGGCAAGACCAGTCGGTTTTGAGCGGGCAGACGATATCCGAATGGCAGAGTACTCTCACTCCGAGGGACCACCGCAGCCGTCACAGCCTCCTGCTCCAACGGCTGGCTTTGTCCAGCAGAATGACAACGACTTTCTGCGGACTACATTAAACCCGCAGCCCAGTTTCCCGTCGGCTGCTGGTCCTAGCCATGAGTATCCTCCGCCACCTGGGGCAGGCCAGGACTATACAGAGTCGCCCTCGGACCGGACTCCGTTCTCCAACCCGGGGACGAACAATGGCAATAAAGGGCTGCCAGCACTACGGCCGGTTCGAGGTCTATTGAACGACAGCCCACCGCCCGAGGCCCAGGAGAGCCCGGTGCTCCAGCACCCCAGCATGGTGTCTTCCAACAGCGGCGCCTTTTATCCTCCCAATCCGAACCGGCCGTTCCACACGAGCTTTTCGGTTCAGGAGTATATACCAGCTCCTGTGCCACCACCCGGTATGCCGCCGCAGCAGATGGTGGCTTTTCCGGGCCCTCCGGTACATGGCAATGGCCAAGGATTTATGCAGGGTCCCCCCGTCCCGGCCCAAGGCCATGTGCAACCGCCTCCACCACTGGCGAGCATATATGGCTCCCCGCCAGAGTACCATAGTGTTCCTGTGCACATTGCACCCGTTCCCATCGCTGCCGCGCCGCCTCCTCTGAACCACGGTCCTTCGGCACCTGTTACTATCCAAACAGGTGTCCCTCAATCTGCACTGCCACACAATGGTGGTGGAGCACCATTCGTCCCGATCCAGTTCTCCAATCCAACAACAAGTGCCGCAACCCCTTCGCCGCGCTCCCGACCCGGAAGTTCTTCCAACAAGTACCGGAAACTGGAACCGGCACCGACCCCGCCGCACCGAATGGGCTATCCCGGCAGCGGTCAGGAGCTCCGCACGGTCCAATTCGACTACCGCGAGCAGATCAAGGACTATTCGGCCAAGGAAGCGCCACCCCGTCATGGGCCAACACATATTCGTGGCTGGACACATAACAACCAGAGCAATATCAAAAAGTCGTCGTCGTCATCGTCAACTTCCCGACCCACTTCCAAGGGTGATGCTGCAGGGACAACGACGGGAGGCGGGGAAGAGCCTTCTTAGGAAGAGGCTTCTTCTATCATCACTACTCCTGCCGTTGCTACCAAGCGAAAGCATAGCGCCACTACAACAAGTGACTTGAAAGAAGAAGAGGAGGGAGACCAGGATGCTGTCCAACGACCACACAAGCGTCTTCATTTCACTAAGCCAACCTTGGCAGTCTGCACAATTTCCCAGCCAGCTGCCAGTACAACGAGCGTGCCAACTATCCTCGCCGTCCCGGTGCCTGATATCGAAGCGTCCGGTGCTTCTCTAGCTGCAGCAGAAAGCCACCTCGGTCGTGGTGCTAAAGCGGCCCGTCCTGCATCCCAAGAGGATACAACCAAGGTCGAGCTGAAGAACTCGGATAAGGAGACGGATGGTGAGAATGGCGTAATCCCCAACAAGGCCGATGCAGTGGCTCATGGCTACCTGCTACGGCGGAACCGCATCAAACGTGAGCCCGGGTTCTATTATAAATAGAACTTGGAACTCAAAGTGATGGAGTTTTTTATTATCTGATTTTCCTGATTATCATGGCCTGCTTGCGGTGATTACTCAGTATAGCGAGTGTACTCGCGCGGCGTTTGGCCCTTTCTTTCCTAGCCTGGGGATTGTTTGCATATTTTCCTTTATATACATATCATATCTACAGTGGCGCATTTGTCTTTCTTGATCTTTCATTGTTTTTTTCCTTTTGTTTCAGTGGGCTACATTAAGCGTGGATAATTTCATGGTTGGAGCGGAAGGACGAGTGAGTGAGGATTTCGTGGAATCTATGGAAAGACTCAAGAGGGGGGGAAGAAACAAAATATTGGTCATGTGTATGGATGGATGAATGTAATTTATAAATGTTTACTATACCTATACCTCGATACCTAGCGTACGTTTGGTCCTAGGTACTTAATGAATGGCACATGAATTGGACTTCAGTCTTTCTCGCTCGAGCAACTTGACATATTTTGAGCAGTTCAGTCGGGATGAAATGAGAAATGGTTTTGTTTGTTCCATTTTCCCATTTCTTGAAATTCCCAAGTCAACTAGCTACCCGTCAAGAGCTATAATCGCCCCTGACCCTCTAGCGGAGCATTGGGGTCAGGACGGTTGATTCGATAAAAAACGGTTGATTCGATAATTTATTCCTCGCCATACATAACCCTAACCCTGCACTAAAATGTGGCACGTGCACTGCTATAGGCAGTCTAAGGGTTAGGGTTATATACGGGGAAAATACATTATCGAATCAACCGTTTTTTATCGAATCAACCGTCCTGACCCCAATGCTCCGCTAGAGGGTCAGGGGCGATTATAGCTCTTGACGGGCAGCCAGGCACGATTGGAAAATCTTGCGTGTAGGTACAAAACAAACCACAGACCAGCAAGCCAAATTTGATCTATCTACCTTGTCCACAAACGAGAAAAGATGAGATAGATGGCCCGTAGGCGAATAAAGAAAGAAAAAAAAAGCCCTTCATCTTTCCTCGCTTACGACTGCTGTTGCCCCTGTTGTTGCTGCTGCTGCTCTTGACCCGGGGTAGATCCCGTCCCACCACCAAGAACAGAAACATCACCACCGCCAGAAACAGGAGCAGTAGCAGCAGCAGCAGCAGCTGTCACATCAGTCCCAGTGACAGTCCCATTAGGCACCAACAAAGGCAAAGGCTGTTGTGGGAAACCAGCACCAGGAGCAGCAGCAAACCCAGACCCCATCGCACCATTAATGTCCATCGGATCAACAGCAGCACCTCCTCCTCCTCCCGTAAACATATTCATATCCGGCGGCATGACCGGCCCAAGCCCCCCACCAGCCATGATAGCAGCATGTGCGGCAGCGGCAGCAGCAGCAGCATCCACGGCATTGGCAACAGCAGCCGCGGCATCAACACCCGAGCTCTCCTCGTTGAAGAGTGCTTTTCCCAACGGACCCTCGGGGTGCAAGGTATACACGTGCGCTTCCATGCTGTTGCCGTCAAAGATGACAAAGTTTTGAATCGGCTGTTGGGTGGCGCCCAGCACGTTGATCACGTCCTGCGCGAGCTGACCTCCCACGACGGCCGTGACGGGGGCGATTTCCGCGTTGATGTTTTGGAGGAAGGATCTTAAAATGTCAGACTTGAGAGTCTCGACGGGCAGGCCCAGGGCTTTGTGCTTTTCGGTGCACATGACGGTGAATTGGGCGATGGCGGCGCGGTTATTTGGGTCTGGCGGGGTTCCGTAGAGGGTGAGGTATTCCCAGAGTGCGCGGAGGCAAGAGAGGATGGGGGTGACTATCTTGCGGCGACGGGGGGATTTGAGAATGTCGGGGGGGAGAGAGGCTAGGTCTGAGGCTAGTAGCCAGGTGCTGTAGAGCTCGCGCTTGGTGACCAGCTCTTGGGCGGGATTGTCTGGTTTGGGCGAGACGGCTACGACGGAGCGGGTTCGGGTTTCTGGGCCGAGTTTGGTGGGCAGGTTGGACTTGGCGCGCTCGATGACAAATTCGTGCTCGATCAGGTCGGCGAAGACGAAGCCGTAGAAGCCTACTGAGGAGGCGGCGTAGAAGGGACGAGAGTTGAGACGTGTGGCCGTGTTGATGAGGTCGAGCGTCTGGGGTGAGTCGATATCCGTGGCGATTATGATATCGAACTGAGAGAAGAACGAGGGGACCTGAGTCCGGATGTCCGAGGTCGAGACGTGGATCTTGACGCGCGGGTTCAGGCGCTGAATGGCACTGCTGGCCGCTTCTGCGCGGTTGAGGCCCAGGTGAGATGAGTTGAGGAAGAACTGCGCGCCGAGGTCTGGTTCTGTCACGACCTCGTGGTCCACGATGGTGAGTGAGCCGATGCCGGCTAGGACGAGGTTCTTTGCGATCTCGTTGGCCAAGGCTTTCATGGTGATGAGGAGAATGTTGGCGTTCCGGATTCTCTCTTGGGCCTTCATGCCCCAGAGGCGGATTTGACGGTCATAGAGGGCGATTTCGTCTGTAAAGTGGTTAGCATCATGGTCGTTTGTGTGAATTTGCCAGGTGGTGAAGTTGTGGTGCCTACCTGCGCTGATGCCTTCTTTTGACGAGTTTTTGCCCACCACAGAGCCATTGCTCTGTGCCTGGTCTGCCATGACCGGTTGTGTTGAGGAAGACAATGATACAATGCTGATGAGGCAAGCTCGGTGAGACGAGGTGATGAGAAAGGGTCGACTTTTGTCAGTGAAGAACCAGTTTGACGACGCCAAGCTTCAAAAACAAGTGGTTGTGAAAATGTCTCGGTTGAGCCGTGAAAGGTGTAGGTGCACGTAGAAAACACCCTGGGATGAATGTTCAAAAGATTACGTTTTGGTTGCCAGAGGTGAGAGGTGAACGGTGAAGGTCAACAACAGCTTGATCCAAGCTTTGAGCCTTCTTTGGGTGGGCGAGGCGACCGACGATCACTGTGATCCCGCGGGATCCCGCATTCAACCCGCCGAAAAAACACCAACAAAACCTCACTTTTGTCCTGTTTTGTTTTTTCTCCTCCTCTGCCTCTTACCAGACCAGAACCACACTGTTCAGACAGATGGCCGCAAACTTGTAAGATTTTGATGCTGTGGTTTTGCCGGACGGGGCGGTTGTTGGACAAGGTCGCGCGAAGCCGTTACTGCATGGACCGGACCTCGTTTCGTTGTGCAGCACGTACTCTGTTCCAGGTTTTACATGTAACGCCTGCGTAACCGTGTATTGCCAGTGAAACAATCTACCTGGTAAACCAGATAAACCAGATGATATTGAAGCAATTACGACAGCCAGGAGAGATTACTAACAGGCACATATCGTAAACAGTTCCGCAGGCGACTTTCCAGCCGGCCGCCACCTAGGTTTTTGGGCACAGCGGTTTTACATGTACGTATTAATACGTAACGCAGCGAGTATTGCAACGTAATTACGTGACCAATATGCTTGGAGCACACAATCGGCAACTAACGCAAGTTTAAGTGACACCTGTGCGCACACTCAAAATATGAACACTTTAAAGTCACGACTAGCAAAGACAGTAAAGAACGTATCCGTATTGCCCATCACATACGGAGTACATACTGAGTACCGGTATCTGCTAGGTAAGATCCAGGGATCGGATTCCAGGCTCCCAGTCACTAAATTCCCGTACGTAGCGCCGTGACACCTCTGGAGTTCTGCTGGTTGCTTTTCCTTCAGTACAATTCTCTTTCTCCCCCTTTCCCTCTGTTCACTCAACTTCAAAGACACCAATAACTCCTTTCACTTACATCACAAACGACTGTTTCTCCACCGACTCTGGTCCATCTCAAGACTCAAGCCCTCGGACGCAGCCACACTTTGAAATCGGTTAACCTAGCTCGAATGTGCCGGGTACTGCGTACTGCGTAGAGTACACAGTTTCGCTCATTCGTCCACCCAGTCGGCCGTTGACAAGTCGTTGACCCGGGGGCTCTTTTGCTCCTCGTCGTCTTCTTTTTTGCGACCCGGAAGTCGTCCGCTTATTCGTCTTTGTCGCTTCATGGTGAGTCGGTCCCCACCAAAACTCGCAATGACTTATCGACGTGGTGGCTCGTCCCCACGACATGCCCCCGCTCTATCATCCTATCATGCACCCTCACAGTTGCTGGTGTGCATGACCTCGTCTGGTCACTGGATTTCCTTCTTTGAGGTATCTGATTTGCTAAATTCCTCCCGAACCTTTTTTTGTGGCCATCAGTCGAATAATCGACCTCAACCGCCTGCGCAGGATCAGGACCCAACTCGCTATCGCAGCGCCGACCTCCTTGTCCGATCGATCCTCGATGACCGACCACCAACTGCCAATATCAGCCCTTCTGGAGAGTTAATCCGGGCAATAGAAAGATTCCACCGCAACGTCGATCGGGTCCGCCGGGGTATCAACGCCTCCCAGGCTGCCTTGGAGAACAACAGCATGTCCTCGGGCTCCGATCGGGAGCTTCGACGGAGATTCAATCGGGACCCCCAACCTGCCAACGCCTCTCGAGATCCACTCGAGCGTGTAGACGAAGTCCTGCAGAGAGCCAGGAGGGCTGCCGAGCTCAATAACGTTGGTCCACCGCCATCTTTACCTCCTCTACGCTCTCTTGTTGGGTCGAGAGCCCGAGCCAACATGGCGTCATCGGGAGGGGGAGGACAGGCCAGCAGGGCCAGCCGCTACCGGCCCAGCGCCCGGTCCGGCGATCGCTCCGCGGACGGTCGCAGGGCAGCTCTTCTCGAGTACAGGCGGGCAAGGATAGGGCAGGAAGGCTTGCCCTCCAATCTCGAAGACATCGACAGGAATCTTGAGACGGCCAATTCCCATCTACAGGCTTTGCTAGATATCACCAACAACCCCATCACGACTCAGTCCCGCATGCCGACGTCGGTACAAACTCAGGATCAGGCCGAGGAAACTCGTCGGGTAAAGCGCCGGAAACTTGATTCCGACAGAGTTCTCCCGAGCTTCAAGGGCTTCCGGTATGGCAAGTATGGCCAAGTGGAACCAGGTCAACTCAAGATGGAAATCGTAAGCTGCGACGGCGGTCTCTACTCAGACGAGCTGTCTTATGCCGCCGAAAACATCTTGAAAAACGACGCAACGGTATATTGCACCAAAGGGAATCGGTGTAACATTGTATTGCGACACCAAGGTGCTACTGTGTTTAGTCTCAAGGAACTGGTAATCAAGGCTCCGGGTTCGGATTATTCATCGCCGTATGTATGGCCCGTCCCCCACAGACTGGGTTTGGTGGCTTACGCAGTGTCATAGTGTCCGCGAGGGAATGGTCTTCATATCCATGAACCAGGACGAGCTTTTAACACGTACTGCGCAGTATCAGATACCATACGTCCGTTCTATGCCCGTCACCCAAGGGATATTGTCCATCCGCCACGAACCCGACGGCAGGCACCGGATGCACCACCGTCGCATGGAAGAAGAGGACGTGCCCCGGGCTGCACAAGTGCCGCCAGAGTTCAGCATCTCGCCGCCCCCTTTCCATGTCACCACCGAATGCACTGACGACGATAGTGATGGAGACACGGGCCAGTCGGGCCTCGCCCAAATTTACGAGCGATCTCGGAGAAGAACTCCCAATAGAATTGGCGCTCTCCCTTTCGAGAGCGAAAGCAGTGACGATGGCGGCGATACCCGGGGCCCGTCTGTCTCGGACTGGCTCACGTTCGACGAAATCAGCGGGTACTCGCAAGCACGCGGCGAGCCTGGCTCGGGTATGACGCTGGAAGAGGCCCAGGAAGCCTCTCAGATCGCGACCCAAGAAGCTGTACGGGCGGTGGGCGGCGAGCTGATGGCGCCGCTTGCTCGGTTCTATATCGAAAAGAACAAGAACAAGTGCACGATTCGATTCGACCCACCCGTGAGTGGGCGGTTTATACTGTTGAAGATGTGGAGTCCACGTCACGATTCAACCAAGAATATCGACATTCAGGGCGTCATCGCCAAGGGCTTTGCAGGTCCGAGGTTGGTTCCCTCGCTTGATCTGCGGTGAGATGAGGCGCTCGACTATTCGGGCGGTGGAAACCAGGAAATAAGAGTTATGTTAGGTTTGTGTGCGGGAGTTAGATCATGGACGGCGTTATTTACATATAAGATGGTGAGGAACAACACCTTTTGGCGCTCGGGCACCTGGTGTTGATATTTTTCTTTCCCCTGGGTTACTGTATGGAACGGCTCATGGCGTTGGTTGTAATTGTATAGTCACCTGGATATATTACGTTGTATGGGGGTTCTTTCAACCCTCCACTCCCATCAAATTGTGGCCCAGACATGTACACTCGTACGTTCGAGATAAGGGCAGGAGCAGCATTGAGCATATTTGAGCAGACATGTTGCTAGCGGGATCAATAGATTTCGTCGACTGGTCAATTATGGCCGTCGATGCCCCTGAATACTTAAATTGGGACCTATTTACCATGTGCAATTGAAGATACAGCCCATTTTGCCCTGCCCTTGTGAGTGAGGTGACTTGCTTCCCAATCGGGCGATGATTCATAATGATTTCCTGGGGGTCTGTAACGGGCAAAGACACCCGCTGACTAATAAGGCTATGATTTTACCACAGGCCAGCTCAAGTACGATTTCATGGTTGACTCATGAGGCAAACTGCTGATATTTTTCATACTGAGTCATCGGCGTAACGACAACCTTCCCAGCCACTTTCTTATACTTGTGGAAACTTGTGACTGTGTGCGAAATCCCCGTAGAATCGCATCAATGGTTCTGGATTTGGTGGACATCATACACACACAGATCTGTAGCTGAAATTCATGGTATACGGTATTGGAAGCTTATTTTACGCTTTCCAGGTTCGTTGCTAAGACATATCCGTAAACTTGTAAGCCTGCGGTGGTACCGACCCCACCTTCAGATGGGAAACTCTGACCCCGCCACCACTGCCCGCCTTTTCGCATCTTTCTCCGAGTTAATCGATATTCTATAAAATCTGCCTACCTACGGATACTCCCACCTAATTGTTGAACGACATTCGCAAGCACTCGCACCAAGCAAGCACCTTTCCCCTCAAAGAGCAGAAGCATCTTTCGACTTCACAAACCAACAAGCACTTTTTGACTTTAGCAACTTCAAGGCCCAATACAATCATGGCTGTCCGCGCCCAATTTGAAAACTCCAACGAGTATGTATTCTTGCGCTCACCATAGGGCAACAAACAAGCCGACTGACTTCGTTTTCAGAGTTGGAGTATTCTCTACCCTTACAAACAGCTACGCTTTGGTAGCGGTCGGCGCGAGCGAGAACTTCTACAGCGTCTTCGAGGCCGAGTTGCAGGATGTGATTCCCATCTGCAGAACGACGATTGCTGGGACAAGAATCATTGGACGGTTAACAACTGGGTAGGTTTTTGTGTCCGGTCGCGAACATTCAGAACATTCAGAACACTCTGCGGACACTGAAGCGACAGAAGCTAACATAGATACTCAAAACAGCAACCGCAAAGGACTCCTCGTGCCAACCAACACATCAGATCAAGAACTTCAACATCTGCGAAATACTCTCCCAGACGAAGTCAAGATCCAGCGGATCGAGGAGCGGCTCTCGGCATTAGGAAACGTGATCGTCTGCAACGACCACATCGCGCTGGTCCACCCGGACCTCGAGCGCGAGACGGAAGAGATCATCGCCGACGTGCTAGGAGTGGAGGTGTTCAGGCAGACGGTGGCCGACAACGTCCTGGTTGGCTCTTACATGGCCCTCAGCAACCAGGGCGGTCTGGTCCACCCCAAAACTAGCATCCAAGACCAGGACGAGCTGAGCAGCTTGCTGCAGGTACCACTCGTGGCTGGCAGCGTGAACCGCGGAAGCAATGTTATTGGAGGCGGCATGGTTGTTAACGACTGGATGGCGGTGACGGGTCTGGATACCACGGCGCCGGAGCTTAGTGTTATCGAGAGCGTCTTCAGGTTAGGCGAGGGTGCCGCGCCGGGAGCCATCAACACCACTATGAAGGAGACTATTGTCGAGTCTTTCTACTGAGTTTGATGGTGGGGACCTGGCTTGTGGAATCTAATTTTATTGTCACGACTTTTCGGTGCATTCTTTTTCCTTACTTGGTTGGGTGACCTGGGTCTAGTTCAGGATGGGACTCCGCGTTACCAGCATCGATATCCTCTTTTCCCTCCCGCGGTGTACCTCGTTGGTAAAAAGCAGTCTAGCGATATCATACATAAGGCTCCAAAGGGCCCAGTCAGTCTCCCATCTAGTCTCCTGATTTTGCGTGATCTTGCGCCTGTGACTGTTCCCACAACACTGTGAAGCCACTGAATGCTGGACAGGACCAAGGGATAGAGCTAGATAGTTTTGGTCGTGGCTCGCTGTTAGAGCCAATAAGTTTTGTCGTGGCCCCGTATATGCGAGGTGTGCTGGTTCCAATGCCCATCTATAAATTTGCTGTCCACTCTGTTGGTCATTGACACCAGTGCTTGGGACAAAGCAAAACGGTCCCCTTCTGGATTTGGAGGAACCAAGAGAAGATACAGATGCGAAAAGCCGATCTTGCAGATCAATCATTGATATAATTATATCTTAGAACGCAGACTATGGTCAAAGGTAAAAGAAAATGACCGTTGAGGACTGTTTTAAAGATCATGGCTCCTCGTCCGGACGACGTAAACGCTTGTACGACAACAAGACGACGTTGGTGGCCTCGGCAACCATATCTCAAGCCTCTGATTACGTAGGTCACAGCGGTGTCTGTACTGAAGCTGCCTGGCCTGCCAGCTGTGCAGCTGCTGTAAATCGACGTCAACAAGACCCTTGCCCACAAGACATCAACAAGTGCAGTTGCAAGCTGAACATTGGGCCATATCCACTATCTTGGTTCCACTTCCCAGGCCCTCGGAATCGAACATCGGAGCCGGTCTTGGGGCTGTGTGGCTGGGAGCGACCGTTCAAAAGGTCGTTGAGCTGTTTGCTGACGCTTCCCCATCGGCGAAAAAAAAACAAATCCTTTTCCTCGGTTCCCCTCGTTCTCCAAATCCTACAGTAAACAAGGAGGAAATAAAAGTTGGAGCTGTCAACAACGACGCATGAATTTGCTAATCACCTGGAGAGCAACGACATAATCCCCCGCCTCACCTCGAGCCACCTTCTCTTTACATTTTCGTTCCAGGCAGGATCCGACATCTTTTTCGAGACAGGAACGTCACCACTGCTGAAGAGGTTGCATCCGACCATCCCCGATTTCGCGCTCAATTGCAACGACTCGCCCGGGCACGCACGTCCTCGTTCATACAGCACTGTCCCAGCCCCGCCAGCTGAGCCTGGAACACATTTCTCAGAGACGAAAAGGCCAGAAAGACGTAAGTTGTCTCGGATAGCATTCCAGTCAAGATCTCTACTTACTGACCATATATCCAGTCTCCGTAATGCGCCAATGACACTGTCTTGATTTTTGTTACGGAAGTCAGGGAAACACCGTTGGTGTCACCCCGAGGAGTGGGAGGAGAAGTGACAAAACGCACTAGGTACCGACTACCGAGAGCCAGGCCATATACCACCAGCAACTATCAGAGACAAGACAGAGGCCAGAATTCCGGACTGCAGCACGGGCGTTGAAACACCCAGGATTATACCGCGAGCATAGCATTTGCTGACCTAACCCCACCATCCAAGAGGAGCCAAAGCAGGGAAGAGGAAACATCAGGCAAACAAAAACCAGGGACGCCGTCCCGCCCCGAAACATTAATCCATCATGCTAAGCCGCAACTCTCCCGCACTACCCTCTGACCTGCCCCCCGCCCAACACCCGTCCGCCATAGCCCTGCGAGAATCCGCACACCACAATACAGTTCTAGATGGATACGTCTCCCCGCGAGAGCTTGAGAGGGCCCGGCAAGTGTTAGGACAACAAACAGGAACTCCGACAGCGCCTCTCCGAGCCAAGCTCCAGCATCGAGTTTCTAATTCAATCTCGACGCCCCCTTCGCGCGGTCTCTCGCCTCTTGCCGAGTACCACAGTGGGTATACCGATGCGGAGCCCGGCTGCTCCTCTTACAATTCGAAGCAGCACCGCCGACAGCAGTCTTTCCCGAACCTGCTACCGCTGGCCCTCAGGAGTAGGACTCCGTCGCCAACTAGGAAGCTAGGGTTCCTCCCGGAGCAGATGCCTTTCACCGGCGACGGACGGGGCGGCAACAGGCCCGACAGCCCAAAAGGTGGGTTCGCCGGCTGGTTGAGCGGTATGGCTTCGAGCCCCGCTGTGCCGTCATCGGCATCATCAAGGGGCACGACGACCACAGTCGAGAACACAGGCGTTTCGTCGACGGCCGAGAACACGCCCACCCGATCAAATCGAAGCACGAGCAACGCAACAGTCACCTCCACCGCGGCCTCCCGCTTCATGTCGGTCATATCCCGCTTCAACCAAGGAAACAACAATGCTCCTTCTGCTGTACGCCTCGATGACGAACTCTGCGACCTCGATATCGAAGCCGCTCTGTTTCCCCCGATGTCACCCCTCTCGGACCGAGATACCTTCTCCCCGGCTGCGTTCAAGAATTTCCAGATCAACGCCGTGGGCTTACTCAACCGATTTCAGAATGCCTACCGTGAACGGACCGTCACCGTTCGCGAGATGCAAGCCGAGCGGTCCGCGCAGGCCGACGAGATGGAGGAGGCCGAGACACGGGCGCAGCACCTGAAGATGCAGCTCGAGGGCATGGCACGGAAGGCACAGGAGCAAGAGTCAGTGATGAAGCAGCTCATGGAAGAGCTGGCGGCCGAGAGGAGGGCCAGGGCCAACGAGCAGAGAAGGTTTGCTGCACTGATGGCTGGGGACAAGAGTCCCGTGGTCATGTCCGAGGGCGGATCGATGGTCTCGGAGGATTTGGGAGTTGACGAGGACCGGTTGCGGTTACGGATGCAAAAGAAGGACTGGAGGGTGAGCAATGGGAGTATGATGAGCTCGGGGAATGGGCTTATTGATGAGACGGATGAGGAGAGTGCCGAGAGTGAGAGTGTCTTTTCGAGATGTCGGTCCCCGCCGTTGCTCTCGCCGCTTGGGAATGAGGTTTATAGTAGCAACTATGGTGGTAGTGGGACACTTATTGAGCATGCGAGGAACGCGAGCTCGCTGTCGGCTTCTTCGTCGATTAAGCAGCAGCAGCATGTACCACAGCAGCAAAAGGCCGCTGGGGGGAATGGTGGTGTTAGTACCTTGGCAAAGATTATTCGGGGCATTTCGGGGGAGAATGAGGAGCCTGTGTCTGAGTGCGAGAACTGCAAGGGCCAGGATGCTAGTGTTGCTTGGGATACGGTTTCTCTTTTGAGGGACGAGAATAGGCATTTGAAGAGCCGGGTTGGACAGCTCGAGGTTGCTGTTGAGGGGGCCTTGGATCTGGTGAATGGGATTGGGTTGTAGGATCACTACTTTTTCCTTTTGCCCTTTTTTGAGATGGCTATTGTGGTGTTGGCTGGTGCATTTTCAGTGGACTTGTATTTCGGATGGCGTGATATGGATTTGATTGGATATTGTTATGTAGCATCTTTTTTTTTTGGTTTCATGTTTTGGCATCTTGCTGGCTGTTGCCTTTTTTCCTTTGTTACTGGGGTGTTATAGGTTCAATCAAGGAAAGGATTAAAACGGATGGAGAACTGGAAATGGAGATTTTGGGAGGCTGGCTTAACATCGCATTGTGGATAATGCAACAACAACGTCTTGCATGTTTTTGATGGACATTTAGATCATTTACTCCTAGTAGCGACCACGGTATGGATGGGACTTGGTAGCTTCTCTACAGCGAGATAGACTTAATGATTCTTTGAGGACCATCATGACCAGCTCTCGTCTCTACGGGACTTGAAGTATGTACATTGACTGCTGATTTTGGGTTGTGTAACCCTTCTGCCTCCACTCTTGTACGCGGTGAAAGCCATGATGCTGATTGATGAAAGGTCATACGGTCAGCGGAACCGGAAGTCCCAGCTGAGGCCCAATCTTGTCACCAACAAAGATATCAATTGAGAGAACCGCCCATATCCACGTTTGACCTCCAAGATGTGGTGGTTCCATACCACTTGCAGTTCCTTCCAACATGGGAACCAGTTTGAAAAAAAGGGACCACGTCGTCCTGAATGGAACACAAAAAAATGAATTGAATTGTTCAGCCCACGGCTTGAACTCGTCGAGCTGCCTTGGTTGCCAGTCGGCCCAGAGGCTTTCTCTTATATCACAGACCTCCCTTTCCTTCAACTTCCGCCCTCTCCCAATCCATATCCTGCCCGTTCGCCATTGGGTCTTGCCCTCTTGCTTGACCTTCCATATATACAGTTCTCCCAGTTCTTCCCAGCCCCCACCATACTAAGATGTTATTTTGGCTACCCACCCTCACTTGAAGCTCTCGTTTATCAGTCGCTCGCTTCATACCGTGTGTCCGTGACCTTCCGCGTGGTGGTGATCGTCCTTGAGGAAGAAGTGCTCGTAGGCGCAGTAGATGGCGAAAGCGACCGTGGCGGTGCCGAAGCCGGGGAGGGCGTTCTTGAAGCGGTTTCGTCGACTGTTGGGGCCTGTGTATCGCCATGCTTCACTGTTGTTGTGACCAATTGTCTCGTGTTAGCTTCCTTCCTTTCTTCCATTCAATAGCCCCGAGATTGTTTGAATCGTTGTAGGATGATCGATTGGGTCCCGGGTGCAACTGACCTCCTCTCCCATGGGTCGTATCTGGGCTGTCCGGTTGCTTTAATCAGCTGCTTCATGTCGAAGCCCGTGATGTTTGGCTTGGGGCCATGGCTGGCTCGTAGTATTCTGGGCAGGAGATTGAAAGTTAGTGAGGCAGTCGGGTCAATTGAGGAATAATGGGCGATTGCATACCTTGTGGCAAACATTTCGAGGACAGTGGTGTTTGCAATCAATCGACTATGAGACAGCAAGTCGTCGAGGGAGGTCGAGTTTAGATGTCACTCAGCGATCACTTGGTGGAGCAAGGCGGGAGGTGTTGCTTGTCGTTCAGCACTTCCCCCGGTCTGGCTTAGCTAAGGTTTTTTGGCAGGGGCTGTTTTGAAATGTTGGTCCGAGCGTTTACAACCAACCAGCTCCACGCTCAGGTCTCGTCCAAAGTTAGAAGGTTCAGGTGGGCGGCTTCCGCATTTGCTTGTACATACGTACCGAAGCTTGGTATTTTCGTTCCATGACTTCGCCAATTGACTTCGAACCTGGGGACGGCAACACCTTATCGAAACATTTCTTCGCGCCATCATCTTCAAAGTTTGACGGCTCTTACTTTTTAGCACGTCACGCACTAGAGGTAGAGCCCTCCCGATTTTCTTCCACAGAGAGAACCGCTTTACGAGCACGCGCAGCTTCTCATCCACCACCGCGATAGTCGGTCCCCCTCGACCACCAGAATCCGATTGAAAAAGCGACCAGAAACCCCGTATCTGCTGCCGTCTGCGCCGCGATGCCTCCCCCGATGAACCGGTTCCCCCCCGGCCAGAATCCATCGGGATACCATCAGCAGTTTCCGGGTCATGGACAGCATCCCACGCAGCCCCATCAACCGCAGTTGCCCGGCTATCCCTCCAACATACATCCAAACAGCCAACCGAATGCCTTCTCCAATCCCAACCTCCCAAGTTTGTTAAGTAACCTTGGTGCCGGATTCAACCTTGGCGGTGACAGCGGGCTCGCTAGTCATGCTGCCCGTATGAGTTTCCAACAAGCTGGCAACCACCAGCTGTCTCAGCAACAGGCTGTCCAGCAAATGCAACAACAAGTAGGGCAGCAACAACATCAATCTCAGCAGCATCCCCAACACCAGCCTCAGCAGCATCAGCAGCATCCGCAGCACGTGGCGGCTGCCCATCATGCCCAGCAGGTCCAGCACAGTCAACAGTCGCAGGTTCCTAATTTGATAGCAGAGCACCCGACGCGGGGCCAGACGAAGGGTCGGATACGAGAGGTCTGGGCACACAACCTGGAGGAAGAAATGGCGGTTCTGGGGGATCTGATTGATAACTTTCCCTACGTTTCTATGGTAAGAAAGACAATAGGTTGACGACCGATCATGTTAGGATGGTAGCTAACTCAGGATTGTAGGATACCGAATTTCCTGGTGTCGTGGCCAGACCCATGGGCGGATTTCATGGAAAAAGCGACTACCACTACCAATGTCTCCGGACAAACGTGGACATGCTCAAGCTCATCCAAATCGGAGTCACGCTATTCAACGAAAACGGCGAGCTCCCCGCGAACAAATCGACCTCTGCCGATTCCACCAATAACAATCATGGCGGCGGGCGCAGAGGCGGCAAGAACAGCTCACCGCTCCCGCACGCCTGGCAGTTTAACTTGAAATTTTCCCTTAAGGATGACATGTACAACCAGACCTCGATCGACTCCCTCGTGCAGGCGGGCATCGATTTCACCGCTCTCGAGCGGGACGGAATTGACCCTTTCAAGTTCGCCGCGCTCCTGATCCCCTCGGGTCTCGTCTGCTTCGAAGACGTCCGCTGGATCAGTTTCCACGGGGGTTACGACTTTGGCTACCTGACTAAAATGCTCCATTGCACTCAGCTCCCCAACGACGAGTATGACTTTGACCGGCTCATGAAACTATATTTCCCTTCTATCTACGACGTCAAACATCTCCTAAAGTACGCGGTCAAGCTGCATAACACCGGGGCGCTACAGACCAACGACCCTAGCGTGGCCGAAATCCTCACCAAATTTGAGCAGAAGTCTGGCCTTGAGCATATCGCCGAGGCGCTGAAGCTTAAGCGGGTCGGCGTTGCGCACCAGGCCGGCAGTGACAGTCTGATTACGGGACGTGTGTTTTTCGAACTCCGGAAACGTATTTTCAACGACAAGATTGCCGACGAACACCTCGGTAAAGTGTGGGGATTGGGTATTCCGGATTATTCGGTTGCTGGGTCTGGCGCTGGGATAACAGCGTCGGCGGGGAATAACGCCAATACGAGTAGCGGGACAGGAGGAGCGGCTGGGACAGGCACGGAAAACGCCCCGCCTGTTCAAAACGGCGCGGGTAATTCCGCCCATCAGCAGCAGCAGAATGGCGGTACGCCTAGCACGCCGAATACTAACCCTGCTGGGCTGGTGAGCACACCCGCAGCTGGGGCTCATAATACCAACGGCGGCGGAGGAGGAGGGAACGCGAGTAACCTGGGAGGTATGGGACCTATGACGCCTGGTGGGGGAGGCGGTGTCTTTGGTGCGTTTGCTTTTGGTGGGGGGAATAGGTAGGAGGATTACGTTCATCAACAGCAGGATGGTACGCTTTCTGCGCTCGCCCCCGTATTTACTCCTGCAGCGGCGAGCGCTCCTACACAACTTGGGCGGTTGAAAGCCTTTTTTGAGAGGTTGTGTGAGAAGAGGTGTGAGGAGAGGCCAAGAGGTGGATAGCCGGATGGAAGCGTTTGTTTGGCTTACTTTCTTTTCGGTGTTTATGTTTTGTCTGGTTGGCTGGGCACTCACTTATTTTACATGGGACCGAAAGGAATCCTTGGTCGGGCCAGGTACGGAACCAACATGAAATGGAAATATCATGAAGCGAAAAGATGATGACAGTGATGTGTGTGATTGATTACAAGCGCGACCTCTAGAACCACCGTCTGCCTGGCTAAAACCACTATCTGGCCTTCAATCTAGGCATTTATTCGAGCCAGTCAAGGTATTTATTCGAGCCAGTCGAGGCATTTATTCGAGCCAGTCAAGGCATTTATTCAAGCCAGTCAAGGCATTTATTCAAGCTAGTTAAAACATTTATTCAAGCTAGTCGAGACATCTATTTTAATAAGGTATTTACCTATAAGTTTACTCTGGTGTTAACCTCAGGATACCAGACGGTAGTTCTAGCGGTCGCGATGACAAGGTCGGGTGTCTGTCTCTCTTGCTTTTGTTTTTCTCCTTCTATCAACCTTGGTTGGTTAAATAAGCGTACCGGTTTTCACCACTACTACCACTAGCACAATATCCATTCTTCTATCATATACTTCCATGGCTGGTATACTCGATCCCGATGACATGCCGACTTTTGTGATTATGTGTGCCGAGTAAGAATGGTTTCCTCCAGTCAGGGAACTATAAGAATCATCATATATCATCTGATCTACATTCTGCCTTATCAGTCTTTAATCTGTATTTTGTTAAGAATTCTCGCCCATTCCGTCTGTTAATAAAGGTTGATTCCTAGGTTCCACCCGGCCTTCCTGGTCCAAGACAATGGAATAGTTCGTGGAACCGGACCAAAAAGACGATTCTTTTCGTCTAAAGTCGGATATACCCACAACCACGTGCTCTTCACTAAGTCTAACCGTTACCGGATGAACATCGCATGGCCAAAGTCAATTGAGTAGGCAACAGCAACAAGGATTCATAATTAAAGTAAACGCTCGTTTTGAAGGCCTACTTATACTAAGCTATGCTTGTATAAACCATTGTCCAAAAAACAAGTCAACAAACCTCTCGAGGAGATGATTGCAAGTCGCTTAATACATAACAGCTCCCAAAAAGCGAAGGGACATACTTCCGATCGGGTACACTAACCAGCCCTGCTCCGGTCCAAATGCCTTCCAGATCCAACGCCCGACCATGAGTTGTCCTGTGATACCTGCCAGGCTGGACCATATATATACAATCATGCCCGTTTCGCCTGAACGCCGGGTGAGATAAAGACGAGTTAAATAAGCCAAGACGCCGCCCTTGTGATGAATGCTGACCAAGACTGGTCTCTGACCCGAAGAAAAATATGAAGGAAAGAATGGCCCCGGCTTGACCCTCGGGCGAAGAAAAGGACGAGATTGTAAAATGACTATGTGATGAAGACCTTCTTTAGTTGATCAAAGGTATACATCTGTCCCGTCACAAGATCTTTGCAATGCCCAGGCTGTAGACCCGCCTTGGCCGCATACTCTTCGAGCCTAGCCTTACCATACACCCTGCCATTCGGCAGCAAGAGTAGATCGTGCTCGACGTGGCTCTTGCTGTGGTGGGCATATGGCACGTTACGTGCCAGCTCGTTTAGCTCCGTTGAGCAGATGGGGCAGACGTTTGTGGTCAGGCTCGTGCTGTGGCTCGGCTGAGATGAACTGGTTGCCTGACTGCTGTGGCAGGCGGGGGTTTTAAGCGCTGACAGACCGGATGAGAGGGCGATATGAAGAAGGGGAAAGGATGGAAGACCAAGGAGCTTGTTGTGCGCTTCAACAAATATATCCGCTATACGATTCCAGCGCTCCTGGCTATACCATGTTTTGTAGGGTTCTAATTCTGTGTCGGGTCGGTGGGCCAAGAGACCAGCCAACTGATGGACTTCCTGCTGGTAGCTATCGCGGAACTGAATAAAGTGCTTCTTGGCGTGGCTTATAGCTTCGAGCTGCTTCCCCATCCGCATCATTTCTATGAACTGCTGGCAGCGGAGCATGAATTCTAGGTTGGACTGTTTGGTGTGATGGCAATATCTGTTAGTAATAGTAATCTCGCAAGACCAAACGAGAAGAAGACATACACCCATGTTTCTTAGCGCCTTCTTGTTCTCCGAGCACCATGCCAAAGCCTCCGTGACACTGCCGTTCTCGAGTGAGCGACGGATTTTGTCCATAGCCACAAAGGTGTCAATATCAACCAAGTCCTGCATTTGCCTCTCGTTCGCTAGCGATATGGCAGACTCGTTGTAGCCATGCCGGAGCATGTAGTCCACGACCAGGCGGTCGAGTCGTTGTCTGGACCAGGCTTCGTACCTGATGTCCTCGACGGTGTGCATCGTCGAGAGCTCCTTGAGGTGAGCAACGCGGGCGTCGACCTGTCTGTAAATGCTCGACTCCTCCTCGGAATACGACTCGAGCTTCCGCTTCATGCCACGCATCCGAGTGAGCATGGTATCGAGGTTCTTGACAACATCTTGTGGTGACGTCTTTCCATTGATCGACGCTGTGGCTGTCTCCTTGAGCAGGTTCTTAACGAATGTGGAATCCTTTTCGAAAGTAAAATGGGCGGCTCGGAAGTTCTTTTTTAGGAGTTCACAGGGGAGGCGGAGAAGAGGTTGGTCCTGACGAGAGTCGACTATAATTAGCAAACTTGTATGCGATCGAGAATGACGTCGGAGGGGGGTCCAAGACGAAATCACTTACGAGCAGCAGGTGATTGTCGTGGTTTATCTTGGACGATTCGTGGTCTGCCATATTGTTATTTGTTCCAGCGCCGGCGCAGACCTTGGGGGAGGTGTGATTGCATGTATAGTAGGTTTCGCTTGGTTGCTGAGGTTTGGAAGTTGGAGGTTGCAATTCTTTGGGCCTTGATCATCAAAGCCAAGACAGCCCGGCAAAGACGGGTGATGCACAGCGGCGTTAGTGACCCTCTGGTACCCCGTACATGTCCACTACCCGACAGCCCCTGTCATGTGGCAATCGATAACCGATAAGCAGATAGCGGACAGGGCCAAGGTATCTGCAGTATCGTACAGTACTACACACAGCCCGTTCACCCCGTATCAACGTAAACATTACCTGATATACGTTTACTAACTAAACGTGATGTGGTTCTGAATTAGTATAAGGTACAATATTGTGAATGCTATGTATCTCAAGAAAAAACGACATTAATTCCATAGCGATAGACGAATACTGAAGGTTCAAGGCCACAGAAATGAGGGGCAGTCGTGATGTTTGTGCTACAGTACAGCTATACTTCATGGAAAGTCGGTTCTGGTTCTTTGGATATGGATTACTTGAACTCGAAGCTAGAGTTATTGTATTTCCTCGTCTCGTTTATCACTGTACTCGCAACCCTTCAATCATTCGTTCGACCAGTAGCCTCATAGGTATCTTCATATGCCTTGGAGGAGTGACTTGTGAAAGAGCTCACACACCTGCCACTGGACCCACAATGAAGCTCCCGATAGTGTCAAGAATGATGACATTTCCAGAGCCGAGACAAGCGCTGACCATCGTCAGACCGTGACCTTCAGGAGTGAGCACCCCCAAGTCCCGTGTTATCGTCAAATCATGTGCCAATATTGTCTCAGTCCAAAAGTCACGATCCTCCCCACGGGACGTACCAGTGCCCAAAGACGGCTCCTTTCCCTCGTTATCAACAAAATCTGACAGGTCGAGAGCAAAACTAGCTTCCAAAAAGGCTTCTTTACATCTGTCCTCGGTTATTATGCCGGCATTTGTCCGTGTTCTCGTCAAGATGGATCGAAGCTTTTCCTCCGCCAACGCTGGGCTCCAAGTCAGTATAGGGTCCTGAGATGATGTTGATGTACATAGGGGTTGGTAGGTATTATAGATATGATCCCCAACGACACATGACCAACCGAAGTTCGTGAGAAAAGGAGATGGTGTGCACGGGAGGAGGCGAGAGCAGTGGAGGTCTAGTCTCCAGACACTGTCCGGGGTTGAAAGTACACTTCCTCACAACAAGGTTGGTAGTCGGGAGATGATGTTGGCGATTGCGAGGGATGTGAAAGCTTGGGCGCATGTAATCTTTTAAATCCGTCACACTCACAGCGACCCAACACACGTTGTTCAGGACCCCGCATAGTTCATCATCGTTCGTATCAAACAAATCCCCGGTCCAGCCGTTGTGAATCCTGATGCTGATCAGTTATCCTTTTCGATGCAGGCTGGATCTTGCAACTGGGCTCATGCAAGGCATCCCATCTACCCTCGTGATTTCCTTCCTCGCAACAGTAACGGTTGTCAAAGACCTCCCGGGAGACTTCCTGCCCAGTCGTCGACTCGTTGGTTGGGGAGGAGGGGCATCAGATGGCATGGATAAGGTGTGGTAAGTGGCGCCAGCCTGTAGCTAATTTTGTAGCGGGGTGCCCAGAAGAGAATGGTCCGTGCACGCATCCCTCCCCGGGGGCCGGTTGCCTTTTCTGACCTCCCTCCCAAGTCCCCATCAACCTTCAGCTCACATGATCCGGCCTGCCTGCTTCATTCAACTCCTTGACGGAGACAATCCAAGAGCCGCAACAAGAACAGAACAAATCCATTCAATCATCAACTGGTATGTATGAATTTCCTGATGAAGCCTATCTTCATCCGATAAAGTTAAATCCGCCTCTCTTTTTTTGTTGGATTTTCCAAAGCTCCGTGGGTCCCAAAGGCTGATTCAGTCAATCGCGCAGGTTCGCTCGTCACGTTTTCGGGCACGTTCACGTTCTTCACGTGGACAAGCAAGGTAAGGAAGCGCTTCGTTCAATCATCGCATCTCCAAAAACTCTATCAGTTCTCATCATTCCAACGAGCGCGCCGCCCTCGCCGGCATGACCTCTTTCTTTATATTCATCTTGCGACTCTTCGGTACTCCTGCGCGACATGGCGACGACCGTCCCTGTCGAGGAAGGGTCTTGTGATGGTGCTGTTCTCTGGCTGCGCAGCTATCTCAAAGCTACTCTGGCCGACTGGACGTGACTGTCAAATGACCCCGATTGAAGAAGACATGTCGCATCGCATGGTTCAAAGATTCCACGCCTTGTTTTCGTCCAACGGCGTTGACTTTGGCGCTATTAATGCTGTTATTTCAAATCGTCACGTTGCCTGATGATGCAGACGAGGAGCAAGTGCTTCCTCTGTTCTTATCCTGGGCCTCACCCAATTGACTGCCTTGCGCGACAAACGCGTTTTTCTCATCTTGTCTCGTCACCACCAATTCCCATATCCAGCAAGCAAGCAAGTGCTCCTTTTCATCGCCGCTTGACTTCGGGACTACTAGCCTTTCAAACATCGATTCCGTTTATCTTACAGCTCTGCTCGTTGCAAGTTTTGTGTCTGTCTTTATTTGAACCATTGGGTCAGCCTCGTCCTCATCAACACGTCCGAGAATTTTTATTATTCTGGTGATGTGGATGCTAATTATTTACTATCCATCTCTCAGCGTCACACATCTATTCTGAGTTGATCGAATGACGGCATCCATTGTTATGGAGCATCCTAGTCTCTCCGAGGTTACCAGTTCGCCCGGTCAGAAGCGTAAACGCGCTTCCGAGTCGGGTTCGCCAGACTCGCGCAGAAACAAGCGCGGCGCTCCGGCAACCATGACCGCACCCGAGCCCGATGCTTTTCTCGAGATCGCACAAGCAGCTCACGACCAAGTTAACCCCGATGACTTCAGTGCTCTGGCCCAGGCCACCGCCGAGCACAATGACCCAACAGACACAGCCAACGCGTCAAGCACCGCGGCGGCGGCCTTGAGCATGTATCCAACGCTCCATGTTCCACAAACGACAGAAGAAACATTTGCCGCTCAGGCAAGTGTAGAGACGCACCATGATGAGAACTCATTCAGCACATCCATCCCTCAGCCCGATGGTCTCCCGTCTTTAGCAGCCCCAAGCCCACTGCAGGCTCCCAATGGCGTGCAGATCCCCGAGCTGCAAAGGTACGGGAACGCTCCCAACTCCAAGCCGGCCGTGGGATCTGAAGAGTGGCACAAAATGAGGAAAGATAACCACAAAGAAGGTAGGGCAAGCATTCTCTACATTGCTTTGTTTAGTGAGGCTTAACAAGCTATCTAGTTGAACGACGCCGACGCGAGACAATCAATGAGGGCATCAATGAGCTAGCAAAGATTGTCCCTGGTTGCGAAAAGAACAAGGGGTCTATCCTGCAAAAGGCAGTCGCCTTTATCACCCAACTAAAGGAGAACGAGAGTCAAAACATCGAGAAATGGACGCTCGAGAAACTGCTAACTGAGCAAGCTATCAATGAGCTCAGCACATCCCTCGAGAAGTGCAAGGGTGAAATCGACCGGCTATGTCACGAACGCGACGAATGGAAAACGTCGGCCGAAGAATGGAAAAGGTTGGCCGAAGAATGGAAAGCGTTGGCCCAGAGTGCTGGTCTGCAGCTCCCTCAGCAAAAGGTTGAACCCGGGTCAAGCAGCTAGGAGGGCTTGACCTTGGTTCATCCCCATGATGAAAGTCTGCTCGCTGCATTTGACGAGCTTCAACGCGTTGTTTGAGGGTATACCCGGTGCAACCCTCACACCTTTTCTTAGCTGTACGGATAATTCGTTGGGTTATTTCCTGATTTATCTCTTTTTGGCCACCTTATTTACACTTTCTGGTTTATTAATTACAACCTTGTTTTCCCTCCTGCGCTTTCTGGGTGGTTTGACCAGCCTGTTCTGTCTTGTTTCCATTGGGGAAGGATACAGTATGCACGTGGACTTGGGGTACATATAATGTTTTTGAACTGACATTTCTTCGATGGATGTCGGTCGGTCGTGGTATTAGGGAGCACTTTTGCAAGACGGCATATGGGATACTTTGAGGGTTCGATGGCATGGGAATGGCAGGAAGCATGTTCTCAGAAGGCGTTTTTCAGAGAGAATTGTCGGGTAAGCGCGCAGGTCTTTCGCTTGTAGTCAACTTATATACGTTGTTTTGCTCAGTGCTCTTGATTGTGCCCAACTACGAGCTGATGGTTTGGCAGGGGTTCGTGTCGTATCCAACCCTACCCCCGTAGAGGGAATCAGTGACTTCGGCATCTATCGGCACCAAGGAGACAATGATTTGGGGAGATGGAATACAGAAGCGATGGCAAGAAACCAAAGCACTTATCAGGCCATGGCGCACTTTGAACACGATTTGGGTGCTGCAGTACGGACGAACGGCGGTGTCCGGCGGGCAAGTGCTGTATCCTATCCTCAAGTTGGAAGCTGTCCTGCATTGCATCGGGTGGTGGAGTGGCCTGACATGTTCAAATTGGTACAGGCAAGCAATATCTGGGACAGCACTGAGCACTCTGTATCAACTATCAAGCTGGATGAATGAACTTGAGGACAGATATAGGTGAGATTCTAATCCACCTGTATCTTTCTGCTTTCTGAATACCTGCCAACCATGTAGATTCCCACCTGGATTCGGGGCTTGATTGTAAGTGAAACAGCACTGAAGCTAAAGATAAGACGGTGCCTCTTATCACTCACCTCCGTAGCCGCACTCTCCCTGGATTCAATTGCCCAATCCCGCTAATGTGCCCCGCATTAACCCCAGCCCGGCCCCGCCTACAAGGAGCTGATCGACCAGTGGGGTTACCACCTGGAGCTTGACAGCTCTTCCGATAGGTAGGAGGCACAAGGTCGTTCAGGGATAGAGAGGTGATCATATGATAAGATGGATGGAGTACGGATACCTGTACGATAGACGACCATTAAAGCTCTGCTACGAACGCGTGGAACGGCACGGTGAGAGATTCAAGCTTTATTGGACTATCTGCAAGTAGAATCCTGATAATTTCACTTCTCCGTACTGGTGCTCGAACCGCAGTAGTGTACAGTACAAAGCAGCAGAGAAGGATCCAGGCCCGATCTCGCAAGTACAGTTACATGGGACATGATCTCATGCCTTCAATGGGAAAGGAACGGGCGCCATCGCCACTGAAGATGTTAGGTAACGGTTTGTGACATGCAGAGCTTGAACTGGCCCGTATCCGCACTGCAGGTCACAGGCCTCAGTACCATTGTTCAGAGCTTCGTCGGTGACGAGTCTTGACTGTTGAGTAACAGGTCAGGTCAGGGATCAAGGGAGCTTGATAGGTTCAATTGTCCAGACTACACTAGTTGTCATCGAGAACACAAACGGCTCTTCTTAGTTCCCCCGGTTTGTTTCCGCCCCGCCTTGGATTTGAATAATTGATTGCTCTCATTGGTGCTCGGGAGGCAATATAAGCTTAAAGCCGGCGATACCCATTTCTTCCCCAAAGGAGTTCTCAACTTCACACGACACACACACTCATCGAGGAAGACAAACAACAGTTGACTGCTCGACCTGACAGCTACCAATTTGACGGGCTACCGAGCTGTCGACCGGGTCTCGTCCTTCCAAGCGAGACGCAGGCAGACTTCTGTTTTGACTACGAGCACTGACTGTACTTGCCATCAAGGTAGCTCTGCAGCTAGACTGGTACCTGCGCGACCTCACAGCGGGGACCTCGTGATACACAGACATCCAACCCAACGGTTTACACACTATATATACCTCCCACTCCCCTCCGCACCGGAGAATTCATAGCAGCCATGGCTTCGAGAGTCATCCGCACAGGCAACTCTCTCCTCCGCCCTCTATCCACCTCGGCCGCCTCCAGGCTTCATCCCGCCCTTGCCGCCCAGTCCTACCGACATTTCACAGCTACCACATCCGCCATGTCGTCATACTACTCGTGGGAGCCCGAGGGCCCAACGGTCAAGACCGAGATTCCCGGTCCCAAGGCCAAAGCTGCCATTGAGGAGTTACACGAGGTCTTTGATACCAGGAGCTTGAACATGCTCACTGATTACCAGAACAGCTCTGGGAACTACATTGCCGATCCCGATGGCAATGTGCTCCTCGATGTGTAAGTCTAGCATCAACCTCGCCCAACAAGTACCCCAACTAACTTCAATCACAATAGCTACGCCCAGATTGCCTCTATCCCCATAGGGTACAACAACCCGGCCCTGATCAAGGCAGCCCGGGGCGACGACATGATCAACGGCCTCATCAACCGCCCCGCCCTAGGCAACTTCCCTCCAAAGGACTGGGCAGAGGTCCTCAAGACGGGCATCCTCAAGGTAGCCCCCAAGGGTTTAAACCAAGTCTTCACCGCAATGGCCGGCTCCGACGCCAACGAGACAGCATACAAAGCAGCCTTTATGTGGCGCCGCCAGCACGAGCGCGGAGGCCCCCATGTCGAGTTTACCCAACAAGAAATGGACTCGGCCATGAAGAATGAACTGCCCCCGGGAGCAAAGGAATATAGCATCATGTCATTCAAGACAGCCTTCCACGGCCGTCTCTTCGGCAGCTTGTCCACCACCCGCTCCAAGCCAATCCACAAGCTTGACATTCCCTCCTTTGACTGGCCCCAAGCCACCTTCCCTCTACTGAAATACCCGCTCGAGGAACACGTCGAGGAGAATCATGCAGCCGAGAAAGCAGCCCTCGAAGAGGTAGAGCACCTCATCCTAAACTACCGCGTGCCCCCGTGCGCAGTTGTCGTGGAGCCTATCCAGTCCGAAGGAGGCGACAACCACGCCTCCCCCGAGTTCTTCCGCGGTCTACGAGAGATCACCCGCAAGCACAACGTCCTCTTCATTGTGGACGAGGTCCAAACCGGCGTCGGCGCAACCGGAAAGTTCTGGGCCCACGAGCACTGGAACCTCCAGGACCCGCCTGACATGGTTACCTTTTCCAAGAAGGCCCAGACAGCAGGCTACTACTTCGGCAACCCGGAGCTGAGGCCCAACAAGCCATACAGACAGTTCAACACGTGGATGGGTGATCCCGCACGGGCGTTGCTCTTCCGCGCCATCGTGCAGGAGATTGAACGGCTTGATTTGGTGGCTAACACTGCGAGGGTGGGTGATTATCTGTATGGCAAGCTGGAGGGCTTGGCCAAGAAGTACCCGGGGCAGTTTGATAACCTGCGAGGCAAGGGAATGGGCACTTTTATTGCGTTTGATAACCCCAACAGAGATGAGTTTTTGGTCAGGGCAAAGAAGTTTGGGGTTAACATTGGGGGCAGTGGTGTTAGTGCTGTTCGGTTGAGGCCTATGTTGATTTTCGAGGAGAGGCATGCTGATATTCTGCTTGAGGCGTTGGAGAAGGTTGTCAAGAGCTTTCAGTAGGTGATGGTAGGACCGTGGGCCATGTTTAGGTTGCTAGGTTGATGACCTCAAAATCTGGCCGTATTGTTTTGTTTTGTTTGGTAGTTCAAGGTGAAAAGTCAGGAACAGAATGCGATGAATTCCATGACCTGGGATCGTGTAATGCGATTGGTGGCTATCCATAATCTCTGGTTTGGTGTTCAACGAGGCCCTTTGCTGAAATTCGACGAGGCACATGTCAACCGCTGGTTATGGAAGATTCTTGCAGATACCATCAGGTCCAAGGTGGGTATATGTATATTCTTTATACAGTCCTGATGCGTATGTATATACTCCTCCGCTCGACTGCTCGAGTCGACACTCGGCAAGCAGGTCTTTGTAGGTACCTACTTAAAGTCATCATCCACCGCCCAATTTGGGGACGTGTATAAAAGAGCCGAGAATGAAACTGCCTGTTGTAGCCTGAGAGGCTACCATGAATCATGATGAAAATCCCTGCATGATGGGCGCAAATATGCACAACAGTCTCTCGTGAATGACTGGACACACCAAAGAAATAAACTCCTTCATCACACAAACACAAAAAAGCCATCGAATCCAGAACTCCAGAAATAAAATGGCTGGCCTCAAAAGATGTCCCTATAAAAACGTAAGTGATATGGTATGGTATGTCAATAACCTAATAATGCTGCTTAAAATGGAAGCGAGAAAGAGAAAGAAAAAAACCATAGAGAAAATGTTTCTCAAACCGTGCAATAGAAGAGCAGAATGGAAATCGAAAACGATGCCCAATTTTTTTGTTGGAAGAAAAGCCCTTCCCAAAAAATCCATACAGGCAAACAATGAGCCAGCCGGCTATATGATCGTAAAGAAAAGAAGAAGCTGGAGTATAATAATACGCCCAAATGAGCCGCTGAAAACCCCCCGATATAATATCCCGTCCACCAGCCCAGCTAATGCCAGCTCACATTCCATTTACCATTACAGTTCCTGATAAAAACCCTTAGATTGATAGGACCGAGTTGAGTGGATGTGTTGGCCCATGAGTCCAGCGAAGAAAGGAGCAATGAGCTGGTCTCTAGCCCATAGCCGAAAACTTAACGAAGGATGTCAATGAGCTGAGGATGCACCGAGAACCATTGACCCCTTGTCAATGGCCCTAAATTTCCTGCTTCTTAAATATTCCTGGGTGCGATTGGTTTGTTATGGTTTGTCAACTTCCATTTCCCCTGATTGCACTGATCCATTCGTCGGGATGACCGTAGTCTTTTTGTCGTCCCCTCGGTTTAGATTCATCCCGTCAACGGCTTTCTCAATATGGTGACTGCCGTTTCCGTTCGTATACCCGCCGGTTTGCTCGGCTTCATCCTCCAGCCGCTGAGCCTCTTCATTCTCTCTCATCAGGGCCTCCTCTTGCTCACGCATTGACCTCTCCTCCTCGCTCAATGGCGGTGTGCAGACGTCGTTTGGAGGGGGCGGGGGCGGTGGTGGGCTCGGTATCTCGGTCATTTCATCTTCCTTAACCCGCTTCAGAGACGGTGTTTCGGACGGAGTTTGGCCAGTCGATTCTGGCTCGTTCTCCCGCTTTCGCTTACGGTCTAAAGAAGTTGTGCTGGCTGCATCTTCGACCTCCATGTCAGACAAGTCGACGTCATCCTTCACGGGAGTGGCCTCGGCCGCTGGTGTGTGCGTGGTCTCGCGGGAGGGTGATTTAGCAGAGGAGCTTCCACCAGCAAGACGATCGGCCTTCTTCTTCTCGTGCTCCTTGTATTTGACCACAGCTTTGTCGAGGAAGTCCTTGACAAATTTCTTGACCTTCTTCTCCTGGTTGGGTGTGATGGAGGTGGGATCATCGACGCGGTTGTTCTTGTAGTCGGAAGCCACCAGCTTCTTATTTACCTCCCTGGCAAACTTTTTGAGCTCTTCCTTGGGAAGCTTGTGGCGAAACTTGTCCATTACATATTTGACGTGAGGGAAAAGCTAGAGCATGATTAGCACAGGCACGGTGTGACACTTTCGGTAAGAGGGGTGTTTTGGTCAGTACATACCGTATTCTCGTAAATTTTCATCTGCTTCTCGATGGAGAGTGAACGCCATTTTTCCTTCTTGGGTTCGGGCACAGGCGTGCTTGCCTGCTGCGGAGTGTGGCTAGCAGAATGTCTCGGCGTCGGTTCCTTGGTCAGACTGTCGATGATATCCTGGAGCGCCTTCTGATTCTGATCTTGCTGAGCCTTGGCAGAGGCCTTTTGCATCTCTGCGGCGGGAGCGGTAGGCCGGTGCCAGGTGACATTGCCACTCTTGTCGTAAAAGTAGTAGCGATTGTTCTGATCCGTCGTGACAAACCACCCTGCTGGTAAATTGGTGGGCAACTTTCGTGGTCTCTGACCAGTTGCGAAATTGGCGTTGCGTTGCGGAATGTTGCTCCGCGGTCCGGTAGGAACGACCATGTTGGCAAACGGGTTGGCTGCAATTGGTTTGGAAGTTTCCTCGCGGTCCATGTTCCGTCGGTCATCCTCAAACGAATTTATAGTCGCGACTGCTGGCCCGGCGGAGGGGTCAAGTTTTTTGCGTGGGATGCGGTAGGCAGTCTCGAGCTTGGACCACTCTTCCAATAATCTGCGGGCCTCAAACGCGACGTCCTCGTGATGGCTCGTTGTCAGGGGCTGCACAGCCAATTCGATGTTGGAATCCGAAATTTTGTTTTTTGTGATGCGGGGCAGCTTGTACAGAATATCGAGGATTTGTAGCACCACGTTTGTGTCGTCCTTGAAAGTGTTCAGCGTGCTCTTCATGATTTGGTACCCGTGCATTTTCACCACCCTATGGCGAAGATGGTCGTCGGCGGCCTGAAGACGGGATAGAAGCTTGACAGCGATCCATTTTTCCTTGCACTGCATAAGAGTAGCCATGACTTTGGTGACACCATATTCGTCCAGTTCGCGGGGCTGCGTACTGTTGACATAGTCCTCGTCGTTCTCGGCCGACTTCTTCTTGCGGGGTTTCTTGGCGACCGCTGTGTCCCAGCTGTCGCCATCGTCGATTCCGAGGGCTTCAATTGTCGCCAGCGAGAGTTTGGTGGCACGCTCCGTTTGGGTCTTGCCGCCAATGTAGCCCGTGCAGTTCGACTCGCCGCAGTAACATGGCTGGGGGTCAGCACCATAGCGGTCCACATTGTAATTGAAGACCAGCTCCTCGCCAGCTTGAATGCTGCGTCCGGCAAAAATGCCCATGCGCAGTTTATCGCCCACAACCCATTTGTCCACATAACAGTTTGGATTGCACGAGTGATTGCAGAACCGGCCCAGGTTGCCTTTTTTCGTAGCGTCCACGAACTCATTCTTGGTGAGGGACATGAAATAAAAGTGTTTGATCCCTTCTTTGTCGTACTTGATCATTCGGTTCCTGAACGTCGGTTCGTTGATGACCTCGCCGATGTACTCGAAAATAAAGTCATTTGGCTGCAACTCCACGTTTGCCCGCAGACCGAATCCTTTCTTCTCCGTCTTGATTACCGAGACATTGGCGTACTGTTTTCGTTGAAATCGCTGATTCTGGCAGCCGTTTCCGCAGTTGCAATCCCCGTCCACGCACTCCATCTTGGTTAATCGATTGATGCAGTCCGAATCCTCACCGCAGGCATGATTTTGACCATCACCTAAGAAGAAGTGTTAGGGGGCTATATCGCGCCAGAAACTGGGAATCGCGCGAGACTTGGAGATGGGCAAGGAAAGCAATATCAAACGGAGGGAGGACTTACGCCATTCTTCAGCACAATCACAGTCCAGAGCATCATGCTCAGTAGCCCCCATATTACGCGACCCATAGAGACAATCGTTGATGACCTGAAATGTGCTGCATGCATCCTCGGTGACATCAGGTAGATAGTCGAACAACTGCGGCGTATTTCTGGCTTTTTTCTGCGATGCCTTGCGCACCAGCTTTGATACCGAACCACCATTTTCCGGGGTTGGTGTACTGTCGCTTGCAGATTTTGCTTGGTCGGGCGACATACTCGGCGCTCTGGAGTTCATTTTCGAGTCGGTCGGGGTTGCGGTGGCGCTCTTTTCCTCCTTCTTTAACCGCGAACCATTTGTCCTTGGTGTCTCCTCGACCATCATACCACCCTCTGCTGGGTCCGGTGCACGCTCGTCGTCGTCCATGGCGAACAGCAGTTCGTGCGCTGGTCACGAGAAGAGAGCAAAAGACGAGCGGTTGTTGCCGCCGATCACGTTCAGCTCGGGAAGGGCCACGCAGACCGCGGCCGCGAACAAATATGAAAATCGGCAGGGTCGTATAAAGTTTGCAATGCGCCGCCCATGTGTGAGGTCCTTTGGGGGGGGTGCCACCTGATAAGAAGTCGGAAGAGTTTTTGTGGACGCTGAGGCCGAAGGAAGGAAAATGCAGAGGAGGAGGCGAACGAGGAAGATATTCAGCGTCTTTGCGACATAACCGAAAACAGCGCCTGGACCAAAAATATTGAAGATGAAATATCACCCGCCAATCTGAACCTCTCTCAGCCTTGAAGCCAATCAGAACGGAGCAGTTTCTGAACAAATTGCCTGGCACGGGCGACGATAATTGAAACTTCCAATTAAGGATACTGAATTGCGCTCGCAAACCAGAATCAAAGTTGCTAATTGACGAGGGAGAATGGTATTCCGTAGAAGACTACGAGATGCATAACACAGAGAGCAAGCGCGACGGATTCTGCCCCTGCCTCTCCAAAATCCACAGCGAGACAATAGTGCCCGTTCTTCGGCCTGACCTAGACCACCCTGTAGCGCTGTTAATACTGCCCTCCAGGCCGCTCCAGCACAAGTCCACAGTGGGCTGAGAGCCTGAGTGGGACATTGCTGAATGCGCTCGGACCATCATTGCTGAGCTAAGCTTCCCCTAGGCAAATTCCGGATTAGCGGAATTATCAATCCCGTGCCAGCCTCACTTGGAAACCATCAACTTAAACCATCAACTTCCCTTCTCATGACAGTGACAATCCCATCTTTCATAACCCGTAATCTTGCAGCAACCAACATCCTCAGCGTCGCTTCTGTAGACTCACTGCCGCTCTGGTATGTATTTGCAGGACCCGATTTGCGCTCAGTCAGTGAAAAAGAATAAAATTCCAATTCTCCGACTCCTCAAGAAGTAACCATGTTGAGAATGATATGGGATCGTTCGACTGCCGGAATCTTGAGGCGACTTCGCACACCGAAACTCACCTATCCAGAAAAGCCTTTTACCATTCGTCCGGTTTGTTGACTTTCTGAATCAGCAATCCTTCGCTTTCCTAGATTCATGTGGGAGCATATCATATATGTGCGCTGCACACCGCTAAAGCTTGGAAGGCCATGTGTTGTATCCGGGACCACCGCCCGGCACATTCAAGATGTCAAAGTCCTCCGTGAAACTGCGACTATGCCGCGTGTCGCAGCTCATAAGCAGGAGAAATGTGACAATGAAAGCTATAAAGCTATCAGATCAAACGTCGCCTCAGAATCCGCGGTTGGATTTGTGGAAAGCAACTGCGTGCCGGTAATAAGGGACGGATGGACTGGGGACCTCCTCGATTGGGTTTAAACGAGGCAAACAATCGTGACGATAGGGCACCAAGAAATGCACAAACCGCACCGCCATTTCGAGGGATTGGGTTGATCGAGCTTTTGGCATGCAGGATCCTTGAAGAAACCTTCGTCATGGCATTTGGGTCTTGCTCCCAGTGCAGATGCCGGTGCCAGCTCATCGTGCAGCTGGCGATGTGGAGAAGACGTTGGGGGTGTTCTGAAAACATTATAAAGACGCCTTGAGGACCTCGCAACTGGGCCTTGATTGAAGATTGAGTGGGATATGTCGTAGTCGAGTTTCGACACCAGACGTCGTCAATGCGCCGTCGACGATATCGAAAGATCATATCGCTCTTTTCAAGTAAGCATGCGGCTCTTGAATGTCGACTGCCGATAGATATCTGGTTGTGTGATAAACCCAAACCCCCCGCTCGACGATGTTATTGGCGAGACGGTCCCAGGTCGCAACCAATGGCCGCCATAACTGGCCTCCCACAGTCATCTTGTGGATACCGAAGCCTTCATCGCGATGCTTGAGGGCCAATTGCGCAGTGTCTTTTGAGCAAAGTCGAGAAATAAGCCTTTAGTGCTACCCGAAAGTTGGACCAGTTAGGTACGTCTTGACCGGATCGTATCTGTACTCACTTTGTTGCTGTTGGACCTAAAGTCAACAACCTTTCAATCGATGGGTTGAGAAAGAGGTGCCGTAAGCATGCGGTGAAAAGATGCCCTAACACGCTTGGTGCGGATCACCGCCCAGCTCTGCTAGTACAATACACCGGCACAGCTCAAGGTTTACAGGCACACGCCACTCGACCGCAGCAACCATCGACGGTGTCAACGATGCCACCAGTTCTCGGGGGTTTTGGCCGCCTCGGATCTGATCTGCTTGATGTGGGCTGTCTGTCGGTTTCTGAGCCTATGGACGGGAGGAAATTTCCCCAGACGGCCATGCCCTATCGAAGCCACGGTCAATCATGGGGGGTCACATGTGCAGCTGCAGGTTGTCGTGAGGTGCATATGTCTGGCCATTCATCAGGAATATCAGACTGGAGGCTTGCATACGACGACTTATCAGAAGGGAGTCGTGCATGGTCGCTTCCTTGGCTCATTTACATTACCCCCGGGGAGAGACAACTGAGGAGGAGCTGAGTTTGGTGCTCGAGGCCTGAACGAATGGCCGCAATGGCGATATCGACGTTCCATGGACAATGGACATTTTGCCTGCGGGAAAGATTGCAACAAGTCTGGAGGGCTATCAGCGGCACTGCACACCCATTCCACTTTCAGTTCAGTTACACTGGGACAGAGCACCTATCTGGTAGGGAGATTCGCCCGCGTTGCACCATAACGATCGCACTGCAGGGAGCGAGTGCAGTGCGACTTCCCATTGCAAGCGGACAAGGACCGACCGGACGCGACAAGTTCAATTTCAACATATTGTTATTGTCCAAATGGGACCGTCCTGCCCTACGCACAACACGCACATCTCTGAACCGGGAAAGGACGTTTCATTGAAGGTGGCCGCTGGCTGGCTGCTGGTGAGATCCGGGATCATCAACCAACAGGCGTTCGGCTCATAACCGTTACTTTTGCTGTCCAAGCGGAAGGAAGGGGTGGCTAGGGGTTCCCGCTAATAATCCCCCTCCGAATGACTCGGCGGTCGGTCAGACTGTCAGGCTCATTTCTGGCAGGCAGTGGCAGGATCGAGGAGGGAGATCTCACTTCCTTCCTTGTTGGGTTTTTGTTTGTGAGGGAGAAGGAGCTTGTGAGGGTACGGAAGGAGATGATTGCCAGGGAAGCGTCTTGAGGTTGCACCGCCAAGGCTGCTCTTTCCCTGTCGACATCTGGTTCTTTCCGCACTCTGAGATGCTTGAGATGCACCCGCACCAAGGTTTAGTCGACTCCAGCCGCGTTTGAAAACATCCCGAACAAGACACTAACCTGTCAACAACCAAGTAAAAAAAGATTGGTCTCTTTTTTCCTTCTGGGTCGTGCGGCACTCTAAGCAGACTACACACCACTACACGCTCGTCTGGACCAGCGCGCCTTACCACATGCATAGTCACTTGATCGGTCTGCATCTGCAACCTTTGTGGGACATCCTAGCAATTCGCTCGTCAGCGCTCCGGAGAGATCTCGGCCAAGGGAAAGCTGGTCAACACATGAGGAAATGACCTGTGGATAGCAACGCGGGAATCTACTGGGTGGAAAATCCAAACAATAATCAACACCCTCCAGTGGGAAAGCTCGGTGAAGGACTGGCTTCTCAGTTCTCACATTCATTGCCTATCGCAAAAGAGAGAGAGCACAGATGGTCTGAGTTTGGGGAGGTCTGAACAACATTAACCTGGCCTGTGCATACGGCAATACCCTGATACAGGCCCCCTGGCAAGCCAAAAGTGGCAGTCTTTCAAGTCTGGACCCCCCTCACCTTCCCCCTAAGACGCGCGCTTCCCACCCGCTCGCGTCTCTTTGCCGCCCTCTCTTTCAAGACCTCTCCACCACTCATATTTAGTGCCTGTCGTCGTCTTGAGGTCGACTCGATGCGCTCTGTTCTTCCGGTGTCACCAAGGCCATGACGGACCAAGCTTCGGGGAAGCTCTCGACACTCGTTTGAATCCTTCTGCATACCCCGTCCGCAACCCGGAAGCAGGACCCGCGTTGTCGCAAATCTGAGCCGGCATCTTCCAGCACTGTTCTCGCTGCCCATAGTCACCTAATGCGCTTCGCTTCGCCACTGCGACGGTGGTCTTGTGGTCCCGGAATCACGAGCAAACCGCCTTTCTAGAATTTGATTTCTTGTTGTTTTTACTTTTCTCCCTTGACAAATGACTATCATTCACCAAACACCATTTCTCCTCGCCCAGCTCGCTCTTTCTTGTCAACGAGTCCAGGCACCTCACTCCCGTCATGGAGTCTTCTTTCAGTGATGAGGAAAAGGTACGTCCTTTTTGAGCGAGACCTGACATGCCCAGTCCAGCCTTGTCTCTCTTCCTTAGAGCATCGCCCAGGTCTAAACAATAATTACACAGCGCTTCGTTCTCGCCGAGATGGTCAAATATAGCCATATCGATGTGAATACTCTCGTTGATTTCATCAAATATCACGAGGTACAGCCTGACTGGATGTCTTTCCATCTTCCGCGTGGTAGGTCTCAATCCTTGTCTTTTAACTTTGCGCTGAACCGACCAAGACGAGAGCAAAAATATGCGCAAGGACACTTCGGGCAACTGACACATGAAACTTGCAGGCCGCAACATGAAGCAATGTATCCACGCAGCAGAGGTCATGTTTAATGCCCATGTCCCACCGCCGACCATCTCGCCTTTGAAACGAAGGTCTATCGGTGACATCAGCGAGCATGCTCCAAAGAGGCAGGCGATCGCATCACCTGGCGAGATGTCGCCCTATCTAATACCCAGAGCGGCAAATGCTCACCCAGGGGCCGCCAGCCAGCAGCAACAATATCAGCATCACCACCAGCAACAGCAGCAGCAGCAGCAGCAGCAGCCCATCAACATTCAACCACGGCCTAACGGCTATCCTTCTTCCAACCAGCCTCCTCCAATGCCGGCAGCGGCAGTAGCTCCCACCGCCCGAAGGCGTGGCCGGCCCCCGAAGGCAGAGTCCTCTCGTCAAAATAACCAAATCCGTATCATGCCTTATCAACCGATTACCCCTGCGCCACTTGCTCCCTCCCCTAGGGCCGCGACAGCTCCGACAGCCCCTCAACCTCACAGTCCCGGACCAGGTCCGCTCTCTTTATATCAGATTTCACCTGGTGGAAGTCTTTCGGACCCCAAACTGAAAAGGAAAGGGCACCAGGAAGGCAGCGACCAATATTTGCCACCGGAATCTGTTCCTCGGGCTGCTCAGCGGTCGACGCCTAGTAACGAGGATGTCGGTTATCATCGCCATCAAGCCCCAGCTTCGGAATCGGAATACCATACAGAGTGGCGAGAAGCCGCACGTTCTCATCGAGAAGACCAGCTCAGGAGAAGCTCGGGTCCTATCCTGCTCGAACCTCCGTTGACGCCGCATAGCAATCCCGGGCTTCACCCACCACTTAGTCCGCACCCTCCTCCGAGCCCCCATCACTCGACTTTGGGAATGGGTCATCAAGCGAGGGAGGCATCAACGACAACTGAGATTCAGCGGACGCAACGGGAAAGCCATTCCGCGGTTACTTCGGCGTAGCCGTGATTTCCTGCCGCCGACTGGAAGAGATCTGCTGAACCTTTCTTTAAAATGATTTTATTGGGCTAACATCCTCGAAATGAATATCACGCACGAAATTTTACTCCCGACAACTGCAACACACGGCCTTAATTTCCTACCCACGCCAACCTCACGATAATATGTTCTCCTTTCCTTGCTCTCGTTTCTTTATAATTCTAATGAGCATCCGACACCGATGCGGCCACGCCTAATTTGCATCAGTCCATGGACACGAAATCATCTAAATGACGCAACAGCGCGACAGTTCGAAAAAGAGCATGCTGCGGAATGCCATTCTCTCCACGATTTTCTCTTAGTTATAGGAAAGGATCTTACGTTGGGTATCTGATCACATACACGGTAGAAGGGTCCGGGGTCGGAAGGGGCCTCGGGTAGGGGTTTAAGGTGGCTATTTGCCCTTTTGTTCCATTTCACGTCATTTTCCTATGTTGGTCGTTATTTGTTTCGAGTATGGAGTGGAAGACTGAAATGTTGCATCATGTTACGGTGTATGGTTACCCTGTGTCTTATCGATTCGTCTCCTTTACTTTTCTCTCTTTTCATCACTCACCTTACTCTTCGACCCCTTTCTCCTCAAGATTCATAATTAACAAGGATGGCTGCGCCCGGAAACTCAACGGTCCCTGTGGGCATCAAGTTGCGGAAATAATTCAGCCCGGTGATGATGAAGATATGTAATGATTGGTGCTTCATGTATGATAGATGGGCGGGCAAAGCTTTTTCGTCACATATGCATACTAGGGGAGAGATATATCAATAATCTTACATCTAATTGTCGATATTACAGCTTGACTTGGCCGTCGGCCGATTCTCTGATTATGATTTGGTGTACATGATGCCGATTTAAGGGGAAGCAGGGACACGGCGCGATAAGCTGACAACTTCTTCCAAATTCCGACAGCAGATCTGTGACGACTAGTAGCAACCAGCCATTAATCGGACATTTATGCCCAATGCAGTTTATGCCCAACGGCAGGTATGGTTCTTTTGGACTGATTGGATGACGGCGGATACAACTTGCAGGTTCTGAATGCTTAGTGAGATGAACGAACACCATGATACATAGTTCGGCACCTGATGGCTTGGTTTTGAGCCACACTTGTCTCCAATCGAGGGCTGTGGATAATATCAATCAAGGCTTAATCAACATACCGTGAGGCTGACATTTCTATATCGTCTTCCTCTGATGTGTAGTTTTGTCCAGCCTCGTCAAGTGCATTTCTGAGGAGCAAGCACGCAGTGATTAGGTGTCCAGAACGAAAAGAGACCGCTTGATACTGCTTCGCGGTGAGAGGGCCTAACTCCGAGTCTCAACCTCCAATCGGTTCGATACGGATTTCCGGCCAAGACCATTATGAAATATAATGGCCGTCACCAATGAGGCCTCTAGGCTCTTACCAATAGTGTACAGTTTCATGGCGCTGCTCTCGGATTGGTCCACAACCGGTGTAAGTGCTTGCCTGCCGCCGCCAATGATAAGGCTTATCGATAGAACCGCCAAGCCGCCGATAACCTTAATGTTGATCCTGGGTCTGGTCGTTATTTCGTCTCCACATTATTGCCCGCTTCACACTTGTCACAACCAAACAGAGACAACTTGTTAACTTTAAATAACTTTTGTCAATTGCGCCTGGCAACGAGCGCGCAGACCATTTGATTCACAAAATACAGCAAATATGAGTAAACCGTTATTCTCATTCGGACTCAAGAAAGGCGCGCCGACGTCAAAGGGATTACCACCGCCGAAAAAACCAGCAGCCGCAAAATTTGGGGGCGACGACGATGATGGATCCGATGACGAGACATCCTCCGGATTCGACAAATTATTACCAGGCAAAAAGAAAGGGAAGCAAACAGCCCAGCAATCAAACCAACCGAAAGCAGTAGTCGAAATCACAGAGCTCGATGGATTCGAGATCGAGGGCGCATCCTCAACACCCCACCAAGATGAGGACGATCTGGCAGCAAAGAAAAAGAAGAAGAAGAACCTAGGGGGCACTTCGCCACCAACAAAACGATTAGGCGCGTCTGCTGCGGACACGAAGAAATTACCACCACCCCCCATAACAGGCGACACATTCGGGGACCTCTCGAGCGCTTTGGAATCCCGTAAACACGCCGAGGCAGCTGCTGCCCAGGACCCGTCCATCTACGACTACGACAGTGTATACGACTCATTCAAACTAGCCACCCACAAAAAGAAATCCGAGCAAGAGGCGGCCGAGGAAAAGAAACCAAAATACTTTGGCGCGTTGCAAAAAGCCGCAGAGATTCGGGACAGGGATAGACAAATTGCTGAAGAAAAGAGATTGAAACGGGAGCGCGACGCGGAAGGTGACGAGTTTGCTGATAAAGAAAAGTTTGTGACGGAGGCGTATAAGAAGCAACAAGAGGAGAATCGACGGCTTGCGGAGGAAGAAAAGATTCGCGAGGAGAAGGAGGCCAAGGAGAATAAGAATAAGGGGATGGGTGTGTTTTATAAGGGCATGCTGGAAAAGAAAGAGCAAGAGCATGCGGCCATGGTCAAGGCTGCGGAGGAGATGAAGAATCGGACTGTGGAGGAGAGGGAACAGATGGCGAAGGAAGAGGGAGAGGAGAAGGTTAAAAGCGCGACTGAGAGGGCGAGGGAGATCAATGCAAAGGGTGGGCATGTGGTGATCAATGATGATGGGGAGGTTGTGGATAAGAGGGAACTGTTGAAGGGGGGTCTCAATGTTGCGCCCAAGAAGAAGGTCGAGGCTCAGGAGGCCAAGAAGCGTGCGGAAGGTGCCGCTGCGCATGGTGGGTTTGGTGGGGTGGGTCAGTCTAAGGGGGTGTTCACGAACGGCGGGAAGCAGGCTATGAGGGAGCGCCAGACGAGAATGCTAGAAGCCCAGCTGGAGGAGACGCTCAAGCGCTCTAGGGAGGAGGAGGATAAAGAGCGAGAAAAGATTGAGCTCACGGCCAAGAGTCGCAAGACTGAGGCTGAGATCTCGAGCGCCAAGGAGAGATACCTTGCTAGAAGGAGGGCGGCGGAGGAGGCCAAGAAGAATGGTGCTGCCCAGTAGGGAGGATGATATGATCTGTTTCTTTTTCTTTTCTTGATAAGATACCCCCGTCGTGTAATCTATACACACAGCCTTATAAGTTATAGTACACTTGTATGATAGTACACAGGCTCGTCAAACATACCAGCCAGAGCCTGGCGGAGTCCCGGCCGCATCTATGTTCATGTCCTACTCTGCCGTCTGGATGTATAGTCAGACGCCATCCTCTCCTGTTGGGATATCCATGATCCGCAAATCGCTGTCCCAATTTTGCCAGCTGAAAAAAGCCATTCCGCTGCCTACTTCTTTCTTCTTAAGTATTATGACCCCGTGGTTGCGACAAGGTATCGACAATCCAGCTCCGATATCGATGAGGTCTCCAGCCGTGATGTGTATGATATTATGGTCCGGTCAATGTGCTTAATGGTCTGGATATGACCGATGTCCTTCGATTTCGATTTCGTGTTATCGTACCAGTCGCCGGCTACGATGAAAAGGTGCCGCTGTTAATCTCTTGTTGTACTCTCCGCATGTATGTTTGGTTGACCAGGTTCCACGCGGCCATGTATTTCTCCATGCACTGGGTGGCGCAGGTCTTTTCGCCGTTCGAAATGGAGCTGCCGGGTTTGGCGATGCACTTGTCGAAGCAGGTCTCGTTGATTTTCTGTCATGTTGAATTAGCAACTTCCAAACCGAAGGACCTCTCCTTGTGGTAACCTGTAATCGTACTTCAACGAGATGCCTTGAGTTCTGGACGTTGGCCTCCATGATGACCTGCCTGATGATGGCCTTTTTGACTGATTCGGAATCCATGATTTGTAATGTCTGTCCGCAAACAAAAGATGGAATTTGGTCGAATTGATGGATGCGGTTGTGATGCTGTGATGCTGTGATCTCAATCCAAGCTTTCAGGTTTCCAGGTCCCGTGTTGGCGCGGTCGAAAAGCTCTAGCTGTGGCGTTCAATTCGGTCATGAGGCTAGAGCTGCTTCAGCTTTTGCAATCAAACGTGGCGCTGCGATCGATCCCTATCGATAATCACTCAGCAGCTGTTTTATCCCCGTGAAGCCTTGACCCCTGATACGCTAGCTCCGTCGTCTCGGTTCTAGCTCCAGTTTTCCGAAGCCTGCCCCGGATTCCATACAGCACGAGCACAGGCCGCCCGGCCCCTCAGGCGAAAAGGTAAAGCTGTCCAACTGACGGCTACAGGCACACCTCATACCATCTCGGCAAAGATTCCGTCGACAGTCACGCCTTTTTTTTCCTTCTTTTTTTATTTACCACGAGAAAACCCTTGCGCATCGCTTATACCCTCTTTTTTCGAACCCGTTTTCTTTCTTTCTTTTTCTTAATTGAGCCGAGAGGTGCCCCTGCTGCAAAGATGCTGCTCACACGAACATTGTCGGCCTTGTGGCTGGCCACGCGAGCTTGGGGTGCTATACAGACCGACGAGGACGGAACAGTCAAGAGCATAGGAGTATGTCGATCGCATCATGAAGATACAGCTAGGAGGGAGTCGAATTAATTTTTGCTAACATGGTTCGTTGTCTAGCTGAGAACTCATACACTGAACCAGGTGTGTGCCTCGTCCGTTTTCGAAGCGAAAAGCAAACGTCCCTGCCAGTTCCCTGATGGCTAACGCTCTCAACCAATACAGCCATACCTGGACTCTGATATGCAGAGCCGGTGGTATGATTTCGGAGGAGATACGATTATTCGCACGGATCAGTAGGCCTCCCCAGATATGACCGGCGTGCGCATTCGCGACCGTCCCAGATTGCTAACAGGTCTTGACACTAGATACATACGGCTGACTTCAGACAAGCCATCACAAAACGGATGGTTATTTTCGAGAGTGCCATTGACGGCCACGAACTGGGAAATCGAAGTGGAATTCAAGATCCACGGCAAGAACCAACTTTACGGAGACGGATTCGCCATGTGGATCACCAAGGAGCGCGGAAAACAGGGCCCCGTCTTCGGAAGCGCTGACAAGTTCGAGGGTCTGGGCATCTTTTTCGACACGTATAAGAACAACCGGCCCGGAGTGGTGTTCCCTTACGTGATGGCCATGGTCGGTGACGGCAAGACCTCTTACGACAAGGACAGCGACGGAAAGGACACGGAGTTCGCAGGCTGCTCGGCCAGAGGAATTAGGCAAGCCAATATCCCGACCAAGTTCCGTTTGACGTACTTCCAGGACAAGTACCTCAAGCTGGAACTGCAGTACAAGACGGAGGGCGAGTGGACACTTTGCTTCGAGACCAACGAGCCGCCGGCGGTCCCCCAGGTGGCGTACCTTGGTTTCACCGCCGAGACGGGCGAGCTGAGCGACAACCACGACATTATCTCGGTCAATGCCAAGAACCTCTATACGACGCAGCCAACTGGCCGCCCTACCCCTGGAAGCGGCAGAGGGAAAAAGGCATCCGTTGCGTCGAGCGGTGGAAGCTGGACCTGGTTCTTCTTCAAGGTCATTCTCTTCCTCCTCGTCGTCGGTGGTGGTTATGTCGGATACACGGCATACCGCACCAAACAGCGGAGCCACAGGTTTTGAGTGACGAAAGGCGAGATACGGAGTGGAGACGAGCTGCGACGACGAGTGGCATAGTTTTGATATCTTTCTATCTTAAAGGTAGCGGTCGATGAAAGAAATGGCAAAGGCGAAAGAGAGAGAGAGCGTACATAAATGCCTTGCCATGGAAAAGTACCTCGGGATTTCCTTTGTTCTTCTTATCACATTCTTTCTTCACGTTGGCTGTGGTTTGTTATGAGCCGTTCTTTGGTCATGCCAAAGACGATACGAGTTTCTCATGTATCAATAATGCGGTTCTGTAAAAGGGATTGGACTTTGACTTCGAATGGGTGTTCTGGCGATCTTTGATATATACCAAACCTGCTCTCCCTGCTTGGCAATTGAGATCGGGTTTACAGCGTGCAGTGTTCCTAGATCCGATGCAGATGATCGGATTCACGATACTGGGTGCGACACGAGTCAAAAAGAGCGGCCCGCTCTGGAACCCGTTGAAGGATGTTTCGTTTCCGAGTAATAAGCGTTGAACGGTTGAAACGGCCAGTCAGTGCTATATGCGATTCCTCGTGCCGATCGCCTGGGACCTCGAACAAGCTCAGGGGTGTCTGATCAAGCTCTGTCACACGTGTTTATATTTCCATCTAGCCAGGAGTCCCTTGGCGATCTAGGATCAGACTTGTACGTTTGGGAGTAGCCCTCTATGTGGACGGAGTCCAGTTCTAATAATACGGGACACTGCGTCAAGAAACAGTTTCCAGGTGTTGGAACTATACAGAGAACCAACAAAACCGCGATCAGGCAGTATACCAACACCATGGTGTTTTTCCTTTCTACGCACATCACGGAAAAGAGGTGCCGCTTCGTCGTTGCAGACAACCACTCCCTATGACGACGGGATCGGCGTCATTCCGTGGGGTAAGACGCTTCTTTTTGGCTAGTACTGCTAGTATTTCACCGAGGTGGGTTGTCGTTGTTAGACACAACAAAGCCACAAATCCTCTTTGAATTGTAGGTGAGGGAAAATTAGAGTGTCCAGGATCAATCGCCAGCTACAGTTCACATTAATCGATATCTTTTCGCAGGGACAAGGACGATATGAGGCTCACGGAAAGAGACTCCTCAGACTTCGGGCAATAACCCCTACTCCGTACCTTCCCCCTGTCCCCCAAGACCCAAGTGGGAACCCCCCACTATCAAGCACACGAGCGTACGTGCCCCTCGGTAGGTCAGTGATTCATTCTTGAATCCTGCCACACATCAAACAATTCAAGTAATTGGCGCGATTGGTGATTGGGACCCAACTGTTCTTGTAGATCGCCGGCAATATTGCAGCCAAACTCACGGTTTCAAGCCTCAGTCCAAGCAACATGGAGGACTTGAACGGCGAGGCTGGAGAGTCATTAGCAAGCAACCGATGCCGCTGATCAAATCAGAAAAAGTGAATAGCACAAAGGGTCCAGCAGAAGGATGACAAAGTGAGCACATCCTGCTGCTTGTTTCTGCACCAGACAGGCGCAACTATTTTACCACCAAAGCGACTCGTGGGTGCAGCTGTATGTATCAAAGGGGAACCGAGCAATGACAAGGGTACACAGTTTCTCCTCCGTCACTCCAGCCAGCATCTCTTATTCTCCTCCGTTGGTAGGGCCCGCTCTCCACACGAACCGATGGAATCCCCTCGTCTCGCACGACCCCCCTGGACACTTACTACACCTCAACTAATGATTTTCTTCTGCTTTGTGGAAACGGAAATCTAGCACTTATTTAACACATATCTATTGTTTATTCCGATTTCCGTAGCAATTGGACCCGGTTACTTCTATCTACTCGGCCAATCTGTTCGACTCGGCTTGAACGACCAAAACGGCCTGCCCCCATTAACGGTAGAGGATACAAGAAGCCTTTGGGACTCGTCTTTGTGTGCATCCGGTTCCACAGCGCTTTGCCGGAAAGAAAGGAACAAGAGGATCAACTACCATTTTGCCGTTACTTTCTGGTCTCTCCTTGGCCATTCCAAAACAAGATTGGGCGGCTTTACTCGAGGAAGTCGAACTCGACATCAACGACACGTTGACCGGTCCTTGAGAGGAGGTACCTTGTCTACAAAGCTCAATCCAACTCTTGCGGAAGGACCCCGTCCTCTTTTATCCTCAGGCCGCTCCTTCCTCTTTGCCTGGTTCAAGACGGGAGTCGTCAATAAAGGCAGACACTGGTGTCGCAACAAGACAACAGCCACTGCAGGTGAGGGTCAGGTCAGACCAGCACCTTGGAACCCGCCGGCTGGAGGACTTGCATCACACTGTACACACTGGCACACAGCTTCCTCCTCTTTGCCCCGCCACTACGAACACGAACGGGCAGCTCTCAGGTTAGCCTCCCATTGCGCCGGTCATGCAAATCGGGCATGATATTGCGGATTGATTCGATCGAAAAGGCCGATAGCTCGGTCCTGTAGTGATGACCACTTACTAATTCGCGCTTCCATGTCCCAGCGACCATCTCTTTGCCTGCTGTCGACTTCTGGCCTCGTCAGTGTCACCTAAATCCCGCCGCAACAAGCCTTCGGAACGAACTCGGTCAGCCATCATTGGCCTGCCAATTGACTGCCGTGCATCGCCCACGCAGCCGCAATACGTAGCATACCAGTAGCGACGGCAAGCGCAACCGCTCTCGATCCTCCCTTTCCGGACCCCGCCCCGACCCGACCACGTCGTCGTGCTTGTTCGTGCTTGTCCGTTTAGACGGCCAAGCGCAATTGCTTGAATGCCTGGTCTCGGGTTCCTCAAAAAGAAGCGGACGAGGGAAGGCAACACGGATCAGTCCGCCCCAAGTAACCCAACGAGTCCCGTCACGCCTACCACATCCAGGAGCTGGGACCAGAATCCACAGAATCCAGGAGCGAACGCCAGTGGCGCACATCGACAGTCGCAACCTACAGCAACGGCGCCTGCTAGCCAGGACGCTCCATCCGATTCAATGAACAAAGTTTCCGCCCAGCAATCCTATCCGCCGCCTCAACCTACTCCGTCACCTGGCACCGACCCTCAAAACCTCCCGAGCATCTCCAATATAGTCAACACGCAACATGACCCGCCAGCCACATCTCAGCTGCAAGTAGATTCCCAACACGGCTCTTTTGCGCCCAACGGTGGGACATCTTCACAAGCAGCCCAATCGACAATGCAGAACCAACGACAATTGCCATCATCGTTCCCTAGTCAGGCCTACTCGTATGGCGGTCAATCCGGTCAACACCCCCAGCCCCAGCAACCCAATCCGGGCCCGCAACCCTATCCGAGCCCGCAACCCTACCCAGGTCAGCAACCGTATGCGGCTCAACCACCGTATCCTGCTCAGCAACCGTATGCTCCTCAGCCAGCATATCCGGCCCAGCAACCCTATGGAAACCCGCAAGACTACACAGGTCAGCAAGTGCAGAATCCGCAGGCTCAAGGTCAACACACGCAACTCCAGCAGTCATCAGGCCAACAAGTCCAGAATCAGCAGTCCGGGGGTCAGAGTACGCCACAAACTCAAGGGTCTCAACAGTCTGTGGCTAGGATCACGAAGGGCAAGTACCACCTCCAGGACTTTGAGATTTTGAGAACTCTTGGCACTGGCAGCTTCGGGAGGGTTCATCTCGTCCAATCCAAGCATAATTCGAGGTTCTATGCGGTAAAGGTTCTCAAAAAGATGCAGGTGGTGCGTATGAAGCAGATCGAGCACACCAACGACGAGCGGAGGATGTTGGGCGAAGTTAAGCACCCGTTTCTCATCACTCTGTGGGGAACCTTCCAAGATGCGAAAAACCTCTATATGGTGATGGACTTTGTGGAAGGAGGCGAGTTGTTCTCGCTACTCAGAAAATCAGGGGTGAGAACCCCGTCTTAAAACTTGACGCCTGCTTGTCGGTGACTAACAAACAATCAACAGCGGTTCCCAAATCCGGTCGCCAAATTTTACGCTGCCGAAGTAACACTGGCGTTAGAGTATCTTCATTCGCACGACATTATATACCGGGATCTGAAGCCTGAAAACTTGCTTCTCGACAGACACGGCCACCTAAAGATAACAGATTTTGGTTTCGCGAAGCGGGTTCCCGACTTGACATGGACATTGTGTGGAACGCCAGATTATTTGGCACCTGAGGTTGTCAGCAACAAAGGCTATAATAAGTCGGTTGACTGGTAAGGCTACCCTCGTTCTTTTCTCGTTTAGCTTGCCTACCCTGTGCCCTGAGCTGACCGGGACATAACAGGTGGTCGTTGGGTATTTTAATATATGAGATGTTGTGCGGATATACGCCTTTTTGGGATGGCGGGTCTCCGATGAAAATATACGAAAACATCCTCAAAGGAAGAGTGAAATACCCGGCCTATATCAACGCCCAGGCTCAGAATCTCCTGGAACGTCTGATCACGGCGGACATTACCAAGAGATTGGGGAATCTCTATGGCGGGTCCCAGGACGTCAAAAACCATCCTTGGTTTGCAGAGGTGACGTGGGACCGATTGGCGACCAAGAACATTGACGCGCCCTACACGCCTCCTGTCAAGGCCGGTGCAGGCGACGCAAGCCAGTTCGACAGATATCCCGAAGAGACTGAGCAGTACGGAGCGACAGGCCCTGACGAGTAAGTGAAGTTGCGCTGAGAAGATGGCGGCGAGGGCGGCATGCTGACGTGAATTTACTGCAACAGATACGGGCACCTCTTCCCGGACTTTTAAGCTACATCGCCAGTGCGGTCAACACTGTTGCTTACCATTAAGTTGGTCATATCAATGTGGGTTTGGCCAACTATGGTTTGCAGATCAAGCAGGGCCATTCAGTTAAGAGAAGTGTTTTACATGATGCCTACACCAGAACGGAAAACACAAATCGTGAATGAACGCGACACCTAGCTGGATTAAGGACGTGTTGATTGTTGAATAGGGACGCGTGAGGAGTTTCATTTTCTATATTTTCATTTTTATTCTCGGTTCATGTGCTGATTGCCTGGAAACTGAGAAGACGGATTTTAAAGCAAAAGGGGCACGAAAGGATGAATGAGATGATCGGAAGACACGAGTAGTGCAGTGACATTGGGTATGGATTATACGGAGTCGGACGAACATATCAACATTTGTTGTATCCCTCATTCACTCCTAGAGAGTTTACTCAAATTGGATTTAAGGCCATCATAAAGTAACCTCCAGTTGAATAAGCCTTTCTGATGTCGACGTCAGGAGTGTCAGCCGATAGTGATGTGATGGATGCTCTTTCTGATATCCTTGATCGAGGTCTCTTATATCTTATGGGATAAGATATAGGATACCTACTGATATCTCGGGTATAGCATCATCTGGGTGACACGATTACCATGCTGGGATAGGGGATTACGAAGGGTTCTCTCATTTTGCCTTACCCCACCTACGGGCCTGGTTCGGTGACAGACTGACATCCTTCCCTCCCGTCAATTGCCCCGCCATGGATCGATCGTCGATGGCTGACAGACACCCCCACCTTTTCCCAAAAATCAGCACGGACCTTGTGATGGCTCCCTCTGGTCTTGGTTGAGCTTGAATTCGAGGAACCCTTGTTGGTTTAGTGAGTTGCGAGGAGGGGCCGCCCCGAGAGGTCACATCCCGGCCGTGGGAATGGATACCGCGAATAAACGGAGGTTGGGTCTAGCTCCCCGCCCTCCTCCTCCAGACCCCGGTAGGACTTGCTTCCAATTGGGAACCGCCAATCGGGGTTTGACGGACACTTTTTTTTCTCTTGTCGGCTTATCCTGACGACTTGAACCTCAACGATTCTCCTTTTCATCTGATTTTCGAATGAGAGTTTATTGTTATATGTTTTGCTTTTGGATTGAATCATTGAGGTCTTGCTATCTGATCTGCCAAATTGTTTTTTACATGGGATGAATTACGAATAAAACAAACTCATCCGAAAGTTGGACGAATATCACGAATTGACGAGCATTGGATGCCTCCGACTTTTTAATACGCAGCATAGCCGAGCGAAACTGAGATCATACAACCCTACGACCTAAGCATACGTTGGTTTCTGAGATAGAGCTAAAGCTATTCTCCAGGAAAAGAACAAAAATCCAAGAGAGGTCTTCGTTTCACCAGCCTCTCTCATACTCGCTTTTACCAAGCTTTCGCCAAGCTCCGACAAGGACCGACGGTCGATCAATTGGATTCGGGAGAGACAGGACAAGAGATCTAGGAGTTGAGATTTACAGAACGACAGTCACCGGTTCATTCTCTCAGAGGAGGAGATTGCGAAGGAGTTGCCAGACTGGTTTCTCAGGGTTTCAGAGAGAGAGGGCCGCGGAGGATAAGCCAAGATGGACGATTACATGTTCCAGCAGTATGTGCAGGACTGCAAGTGCGTCGAGGAAGCGACCAGCTATCTGGAGATCTATAATTACTCGGTGAGTCTGCGGTCCCTCTTATTTCATGGACTCCTTCTTATGGGCTGGGAGATTTGTTCGGTTCCAATCTCAGGAGGCTGTTGGCCTAAGAAGCCAACTCGCAGTGAACTGATACTCTGATTTGAGATGCGTATTGAAACCCACAAGACTGACTCGAAGCTCATATTGCCTCACATAGGATGGCTCACTAAACACATCTGAAGAACACCGATTTCGATTTGATGAGCTGCCTGATGAGTTTGTGAACTTTTTGCACCGCCGGGTACGTCAGCACACCGCTCAGCTTCCACATCTGGGATATTCGGTTGACTAACAGGCTTTGTTTTCGATGCTCAGGGTGCCTTTGCACCCCCCAAGCTCAAAGAAGGCGTCCATCTCACCAGTGGTATACGCTTGATGTAAGTCGCTGTTGATCCATTGAGCGCTATCTCTTCTCAGGGCCTTGGCTGACTGAAGCAGACTCCAACTCAACGCGCAACAAAATGACACCTTCTCGCCCCGATACATCTCGCTCAGCCACAAAAACTATGAGCTCATGGTCCGCAACCTCAAGCTGCCCTTCCGCGCCATCGAAGGAACTAGCGTCGTAGGACCCTTCTTCTGGTGTGCGTTCGACCAAGACGACGACGACCCGCACCTGCAAATCATCTTTCGAAAATCAGACGTCCGGAAAAAAGGCAAGACACGTGGATGGGAAATCATGCTCTCCCACTCCTTCAACGACGGCATCACGACCGGCTTCGTGAAAGGGACCCCTTCCTCGGACATGATGGCCAGCATCAAGCACCTCAAAGCCTGCGCACAGCAAATCATGCACCCGATGCTTCTCCCCACCATTATTCTCAGTCACGATCTATCAGGGGCCAACGATGTGAAACAGCGTGATGCGCGTGAATGGCTGCGCAAGCTTGAGCACGCTGTCAGCATGCGGCAGGAGATTCTCGAGGAAGAGGTGACCAACTATGTCAAAGACTCCATGGTGGACCTCGACCAGATCAACCGCGACCTCGTGGAGTGCCATTCCCAGGTACTATGGAAAAGGCCGCAGGCATACCAGGAGATCATCAAGAGCATGGTAACAGCCATGGACAATTTCTGGACCAAGGCTCAAAACGACGAGAAATATGGCGGCAAAGGCGGTACAGTTGACAAGTTACACCGGAGCATACTTGCTCGGTTGGACTTTTACCAGGCAAAACTGAAGGGAATTGAGAACTATGCGCACATTACCCTCGAGAGGTTACACATTCAGAGAGCCGCTGTAAGTTTCCAGACCGTACAAATCAAAACATGAAACCTGATCTAACAGCAGCAACATGCAGCTCTACAACATCATCGCCCAAAAGGAATCAAAACTAGGCCTCGAAATGGCAGGAGAACAGCGCCGGCTCGCCCACGCAGCAAAACGCGACAGCAACTCGATGAAAACCCTCTCCCTCCTCGGTGCAATCTTCCTCCCAGCAACCTACCTAGCCTCCCTCTTCAGCATGACATTTTTCGACTTTCAAGACCAAAAGAACAATTACTACTACTATTACACCAACGGCAGCAGCGTCGCCGGGTCAGGAGGGACTAGTCCTAGCTCTCCTGAAGACGATGGAAACAGCGTCGTCTCGCCCTTCTTGTGGATCTACTTTGTCGTGACTATCCCCCTGACGGCGGCGATTGTGCTGGCCTGGAGGTTGTGGGATAAACGGCGGGAGAGGAAATACGCCCAGGAGGATGTGGCTATTGAGCTTGGTATTGACGAGATGGAGAGGAGGATCATGGCGCAGATGAGGAAGCGGACTATGAGTAAAGTACGGACTTGGGATGTGGGGGTTTCTGTTTCTGCTGCTAGTAAGTTGCAGTGACGGATTGGATTGGTGTCAACTTTCTTTTTCCTTGCCAAAATTGCATTATTTATGGTGGAATGCGGGCGTTGTTGTGTTATATTTTTCTTGTTCAGTTCGGGCATTCATGACTAACGACCACGACCGTTATGATCTGGCTTGACAAAACATATCTTTTTTGTATTTGGGTCATTTGCTTTGTATATGACCATAATGGAGCGGTGTTGATTACGATATATACCATTCTCGTATTAATACATACAAAATTTCCGTTTCGATTTTCTTTTTGCTTGGGCTTCTTTGCGTGATACTCACATCTTGGTGATTCGCTTCCTCAATCACGTTGAAATGATGATCTCGAGGACATGGCCATCTTGCAGCACAGTACAACATTTGTAGGTGAGATGATACCATGAATATATTGAGTGATCACTCAACTGTCATGTCTTTTGGATCTTGACCCTATATATCCGTAGGTAACCCACAAATCTAGTTCTAGTGCCCCCTTCCACGCCCTCTTCCTCCCCCCCTCCCACCGCCTCGTCCAGGCCCCTTCCCCATCGGCGCCCTAATCCTAAGACCATCAGGTAAATCAGCCACCCGCTCACCATCCTTCCACAACACCCCGACATCCTGCTTCCGCCCTACCACCTCCCTAAAGTATTTCAGCGGGACAAGTCCATTCTCGTCACCCTCGGTAAGAACCACGCCATTCTCGCTCATCCACCATTTCATCCCCGCCTCCTTGATACTCCTCTCGACATCAACATAAACCAGCACCTCGGCGTCTTTTCTCATACCGCTAATCACACCTTGTTCATCCTCGGGAAGTCCAATGCTGCAGTGCACGTGGTTCCTTCCCATGGGTTTCAGACCGCCTGATTCTACTATTGCTGGCCAAAAGGCAAAGTAGGTGCCGTGGACTACGGTGGGAGGGACGGGGACCCTTCCTTGGGGGAGGATTTCTGATTCCGGGGAGGTGGAGGTGGGCAGGGAAATGGGTTTGAGGAGGGACTCGCTGTCTAGCTTGATGCTGTGGCCTTGGTTTGCGCGGATGAGCCAGTGGTAGGGGTCTGTGGAGGACTCGTCTAGGCCTGGGTTGGTGGATGGGTTGGGTTTTAGTGCGAAGCGTTGCTTGTCGGATTCTTTGACTGCTGTGAGGATCTCGTCGAATGTGGGTTTTAGGGAGCGGATTGGGCCGTATTGGAACTGGAGGGTGTTAGTATACTGTACTGCTGGTTGGTGATGATGTGGGTTGGGGTGAGGTTTGTATAGGAGCTGGGTCGCTGGCGGCATGCTTGATGCCATGGTTATAGTAACCAGGAGATGCTCTCACGGCAGTCTCTCCCAAAAAGCTTGGAGTTTGGGATCTTGTGAGTATGAAGCTCAAGAATACCCAGACATACAGACTCCCAGCCAACAACTTTAAACCAGCCCGTTATGATACCACGCCAGACCCAGCGACAGGAAGCCAAAGAACTTGAGAGAACAAAACTCACCACTTTATCCAAGGGAGCATATCCCTCATTATCAAGCTGGATCCCAGCACTAGCCGCCTGATGACGAAGTAGTTTGGACAGCGCCCTCGAGAGATCAACATCTCGTCCTTTTGCCCTCCCACCGCCACCCCCAGACTTGCCTCCTCGAGATTTATTTCCTCCATGTCGACCACCACCACCACCGCCGCCGCCAATGCCAGTTCCCTCAAATCTGTCGGCGATTTCATCCGCCATGTCTGGTGGTGCCATTGTGAGTTTGGACTGATAGTTGCTGTGAGAACAAACGCCTTTGGTAGCTTGCCGAGATAGATTCCGCGCACAAGTCCAGAGATGTCTTGTTGCTATACCACACTGGTTTTCTGTATGTCTTATCGTCCAGGTAAGCGGTAATCTTGTTAAAAAAGAGTTTTGTGCCTGAAAGCCAACAAAGACGCGACGCCAAAGTCGTTGACCGTGCTGATGGCAGCTGAGCATTCAACGACCGACCGAAAATTGAGGTTTAGGCTTTGTCTAGCGTATGCCAAGGAGGGGTTGTGATTGGAATTAAGAAACGAGAGATGAGGTGAAGGCCAGAATAGTCTAATATATATAAAGTTTCTGTCAAATCTTTTGAGAGTTGGATTTGAGCATGAAAATCGTGAGGCGAACCATGTCTTTGTGGGGACGAGATCACTGCAGTGGCTGACGGGTTGGGGTTTTAGTGCTGCCCTTGCTGAGAAGACACTGGAGTGCGCTGAAGGTTCGGCGTGACTCACCACTGGGGAATATCTCCGGCTTCAATGTGATGTACTTTTAGGCACCTGAAAAGGAGTGTAAAATACAGCAAATACGCCGTTTTACACCAAAAGTCACACATAATATTTCTCCCTAATTAATGGCCTCACATCTTAGATGACCAAAGTTATGTCACATAAAACGGTCAAATGCAGGCCTTGGGCATACTTTCAACATCATTTCACAGGTATTTGGGCCGATCACTATAGAACATGGTGTTCATGTGAGCTTGAGATGGCAAACGGAACGCAGATATTGCTCTTCACAATCCTGGCACGACCAGAATCCCTCTCATAGGAATCGAACGTGCTCCGGTATATACCTGGCCTCACACGAGGGACAGCCTCGAATTATATAACATCAACAATATATCACTAAATACAAATCCCTAGCTAATTCTGCCCTGGTTGATGGGGTCTTTCCCGCCCCAATCCTACACCACCGAGAAATGGCGAAAAAGACATCGCGATGCAATATCCATGCCAATGAGCAAAACGCCTTTTCGCCTCCCAGAAACAAATAATGCAAGGGACGAAAGCAAAACGCCCTCCATCATATCATGATAATGAAGCAGACACCAGCCAACCAGACACAAATACACATAAACCAAACAATCCGTAACATGGGCTGTCGAATGTAGCTGAGCTTTTCCCACATTATCCAAACCCTTGCCCAGATAGCCACCAGTCTCCAGCGTTAAAAGCAAGATTAGAAAGCAGACAGAACACCGACAACAACCCGAAGCCACTGAATAGCAGGTATGCCGCCATGCTTTCATGCTTTCGTTATTGATGATATCGCCACCTCCCAAACCAATGCAAATGCAAGGGAAAGGAAATCAAAAACCCAGGCAATGAACAAAAACAAAACGCCTCGCGCACGATGGTTGATATGTCGATATTATTGGTACATGTCGTGAAATTTTACGGTCGTGTTGTCGTCATCCTAAGGAAGAGTCATAAAGGCATCGCTGTTTTCTGTTCTCCCTTTCCTGGTCACCTGTGATAAGAACTCCCGCCAGCTGCTTGTTGTGTATTATGGAGACCTGGTATCGCGCTCTCACGCCGCCGCGGCGTTGTGATGCTGCCAGTTCTATTGAGCAGTGATGTCTGGCCGAGTGAAAACTGTCGTTGGCCTCTGTCTTCAGCCAACTTCTCGACAGCGCTTGGTCCCGTCTCTCGATCTTGCGTCACAGTCGTTCTTCCCAAAAATCGCCGCTGCATCAGCCCGGAGGAGGTCGATGTAGGAGCGCCCGCTAGCCTAGAATTAAAAGACGACGGAACTAGTCGGCTTCGTGGGAGCGGGGAGGATTCCAGCGAGGTATCAGGAGGCGATGTCTGGCCAAGCGTAGAGATATGGGCCGGAGCAGTCCGGAAGCCATTGACTTCAGTGACTGCCCGTGATGGCGTTCGGAAGCGGCCCGCATCATCGTCATCGTCGTTCATAGTCCGACGAGTGCGCAAGAGCGATGTCTTTCGGCCCTCCTGCGCTAACTCCTCGGGCTCCTCTGTGACCGCTCTCCGCTTCCTGAGTATAAGCGATGATCTCCTTCCGGGGAGCTCTTCAGGCTCCTCCGTACCCGCTCGGAACGTCCTGAGAAGCATGGATGTTTTCCGCCCCGCGCCAGTCGACTCCAAGGGAGTCAGGGGTGCTGCGGCATATCGTGGACTCGTTAAACTTGATAGGTTCGATGTGGCCAGCATGGACATCCTCCTCTGTTCAAGGCTGGTTGGTGCACGAGGGCTCGTCGTCAATAATTTACTTGTTCCTGAGTCAGGGAAAGCGACGGTCCGCTTCTGGCCAGAAGAGTTGGTGGGCTGTGGGCCTGGGCTTTTCAACACGTCTGCTTCCCGAGAAGGCTGTGACTGCAATGTCTGGGGTTGCTTCGGCGGGCCAACCTCGTCAGCCAATGCTATGCACAGCTCCGTCAAGCTCCTGCAGATACTATCTGCTTTTCGACGCAGTTGTCGGTCTGTTACGTTGCCAGTTCCCACTGTGCTAGCACCACTAGAAATAGGGCCGGGCAGTCCCGCGGCCCCCATCATGTTCGAGAGAGCGAGCGCATCAGTTGCAGCAGATTCAATCGCGCTGAAAACTTCGGCACTGACAAGGTTCTTTGTCTTCGAGAGGGCCGACAGAAGGATAGGTTGGGAGTCTCGCTGTGACGATGCCGTGCTCGTCGTATCTACCGGGGCCATGCCAGTTCCAGATCCTCGTTTCGGCGAAGCGGACATGGTGGTAGCATTGGTGGTGGCCGTAGGAGGGCGGTCGTCGGAAGCCCTGGACATGGCAGCGCCAGATGTAGGCGGAATTTTGCCAGTTAGTTCCAGTCGATGAATACGAGATTTCAGATCATCCAGCTCATCCCACACAGTTGACGGTGCAGCGGTAGATCCGGATGATTCCGTCCCCTCTACCCCGTGGTTTGCATCGGTCCCATGCTGCTGTTCGTGTTTCTGAAACTCGACCGATTTTGGGACCAGAGGAGAAGAGTGATAAGTACGTCCCTGGCCCACCGCAAGATTCGCATTCCGGTACTGCGAAACTCTGCTTGCTGAATTCGATACAGTGCTCTCTGCTACCGACTTTCTTCGAGCATACATGGGGTTTCCGTCGGTGGAATCGTCTTGGAAACCATTATGCCGCGGTGTGATTGGTGAAGGTCGAAGAGGAGTTCGGAGAGATGATGTGCGCGCTGGTGCTTCCGAAGTCGTGATGCTAGGCCTGGCATATGCCAACTCTCTTGTGGTTTTTTGCGCAGACTGGACGTCACTTAGGTTTCGTGACCGGAAATTGTCGCGTTGGTCTGAAAGACGTCTGGTAAGCTGAGGAGGCGAAGCGCCCTGGAAAGTGGCGACGGTAGTTGAGAGCGGCCGACGATGCGAAGCCCGAGTAATGCGGGACTGTCAATACGGTTAGCGACTACAATAGCATTGTTTGGTAAGGAATGTACGCATCCCGAGCAGACAAAGACGGAGCTGTTTCGAACTTTAGACTGCCGGAGGAATAGCGATTCAATTATAGAACAAGGCCACATACGATTGCGCTTTGGTCTTCTCTCCCTCCACGATCCTCCACCTGCCGATATGACGACTCTTCGCGTGCGATATTCATGAAGATCTCGGCCGTGTTTTCGTTGTCCGTGGCCGCGTCTGTCGAGTCGGGTGGTGTAACGCGAGAGTAGTCGTCCTCTCGGCCTTCTAGTGTTCGCAGGGTGCGATCTCTCTGATTCGGATCTGTGATTTTGTCCTCGCTGAAAGATTCGTCCGACATGCGACGCGTGTGCATGTCGAGCACCAGACTTTTCCGTTCACCCGATGATCGAAAAGACCGTATGGGTGGGATTACTGGACGCCCTCCTACTCCGGCAGAGTTCGTCACGATTGGTGATCGATAGGATATTGGCGGACGTGACTTTTTCTTTTCATCGAGTTTCGCAGAGTCGACTGTTCTTGGCAGCAACTGGCGTTGACCTTGCGCCCACTCCTTGGTCGAGTCCTCGGCGGGGTCGGATGTTTCAGTGGCGCGCGATGATTTCAATGCAGGTTCCGTCGAGGTCGATGATTCCACACGGTCGGCAGGGCCCGAGGTTGTCAGGCGACGTTTCGCGACTTGAGTCGCAGCTGATGTTGACGCGGACTGGGATGCGACAGTAGAGGTGCGGACGATCCTCGGGGAATCTGGGAATGACGCAGGGCGCTTGATACCCGGAGAGGGATTAAACGATGTTGTGGCCGAAGGAGTCGGGATGGTCGAGGTTCTCAGAATTTGGGATTTGGGCTGGTGCGAAATTCGGGTAGCCGACGATGGTGGTCTTTCAAGAGGGACGGGCTTGTCGGCAATAGTTTGGGCGTTATTGGGATGAGATGGGTGCTGCTGGCTCTGGTGCTGGTGCTGGTTGGTAGGGTGGAGATGATTCGCGTCTTGGGGATTTTCTTGGTTGTCGGGTACGGTGTTCAAGTTTTGCGCAGGGTTTGGCGATACAGGGGACGGGGGCATGCGCTGTAGCAGTGAGGGCAAAACAAGCGCGTCTTTTTTCAGGTCAGCAAATCGAAAAGCGGGCAGCTTGGATGAATTGTGATTTTGGCGGTGGGCATGAAAAGTGCTGTTTTCGTGTCCAAGCGAAGGGGTATTGGCATTGGTGTTGTTGGGGTTCGTGTTCCCTGGGGCCGGGGCGGTATTTGGCGGTGGGCAGTTACCGGTGTTTTTCTTGTTTTTGTTGGTGTTGCTACTGCCGCTGTTGATGCTGCTACTCGACCTGCTTGCTGCTGCACTTGTGCTGACAGGATGCATCGACGATATGTTGTAGGACGGCGCTGGAGCTGTCGTGGTAGCTGTAGGACTGGGGCCATGGCCCATCTCAATAGCAAAACCGGCCGATGTCATTATTTCTCGACCTGTGCGCAAACTCGTTTCGGGGCCCGGTAAGTCTCCACGCTGAGCGCACAACATCCGTCACTTCCGTCACTTCCTCCTCTCGTCTTTTCCTTCCCTGCCGTCCGGCGCCTCCTGTCGCTGTCGTTTCGGGACCAATTCTTGGAATATTGTTTCTTGATTCCCGGTGCCCGGGGTCATTAGCAGGATACCGGTAGGTGTATTTAGATTGATAGTGACACCATTGAGCTGAGATATCCATCAGAATCTAACACTGCTTTCGAAGCCCTCCCGGGTCAAGGAAATTAGGGAGAGGGCTCTGGTCGAGGATCCAGTTCGCGTTCTAGGGCTTTAAAATTGGGTTGGATGGTAATCGAAGGGGCGGAGAGCTAACGCCAAAGTCAAAAGAAACTAAAATAAAAAATAAAGCCGGCTGATAAGTAAGATGGATCCAGGCCGATAAAGTTTATAGATCACCGATAGCTGAGATGAAGGATTATTCGAGTGGACTCAATATGTCGTCGATTACGATGGGGAGAGGAGGAGGACAAGCCGGCAATTGTTTTGATGGAAAGAAATGAAGAGCGGAGAGCGGTGGTCTTGGGATGGGACTTTGGGCACCAGTATGGGTTAGAATGGGCATGTTGAGGCACGAGATACCCAGTTGGCAAATCTGCCCATGAGTGAGGGGCCCAAAGAGTCTAGCTCGGCCAAAGATGAGAGTCCACGACCCTTGACAGCCCAGATATCACAAACAAATTGTGATTTGTGAATGGTCCACGAATGCTGGACCCTACCAACTTGGGATAGTGGCAGCCTCTAGCATTTAGACTTTAGAGACTCCAATACCGAATTCACAACCTCCACCTTTTCTTTTTGCAAGTTCCCGTCCTCTCCCCTCCCGTTGACGGGAAAAAAGGAACGCGCACCAGCGAGGTGGATGGAATCAGAAAACACAGGCGCAAAATGCAGTCGGATGGACATGTCAAGGTTGCAATGAACCCGAATCACACATGGTGTTGAAGGAAAAGGGGTCCGGGCTTCTCCTTGGGCGGCCTTGTCTCCATACCGAATTTACAGCGACAACAAAAGCTTGAACCCCTTTCCATGGCTTGAGGCGGGTGCCGCATCCATGGACAAGCAAAGCAAAAGCCTGCGATGGCATCGTTCTTTTACAGAATATGCAGTGGCAGTCCAGAGTACTGTGCGGGGTACGGATACCCCGTATATGCGTTTGATTCCTCTGTACGGATAATTAGTCTTTCATGACTTGTTTGCAGCTTTTCACGAACTTATCATCTTCATCAGGGGTTGACAAGCGGGAGATATTAGAAAAAGAAAGATATACCCTGTAAAACCTGCACGAGATATCATCCTTGCCCAATCCTGGCTTATTACTACGGCGTCCGTCTCCAACGCAATTCGGTACGAACAAAACAGCCAGTGAAGTGCTGTTGAAGAGACGGAGCGGCCCTTCTTCTGCCAAAGCGCAAAAGCCCCGCAATCTTCAATCCCATCAACGCCTCAGAGCATGGGTCCTGAGATGCAACTCTGAGGGATGAGGTGGCAGGGAAGGGGCACGAGCACACTGCACCGTAAAGTAACCGTTGAACTTTTTACGCGTGTTGGTTGCAACTCTACGGGCTACTCTCAGCCGTGTGTGGTTGATCAACAGATGGCTGGTGAGTGCTCATGAGAAGCATCGAGTGTTAAAAAAATTACCGTCATAATAAACCGGTGGGATTTGACTTTTGACATGGTTGATGGAAGCTGCCACTGACCTTGCTATCTTCCTCATCAGGTCTAGTGAGGACGCCACGAAATCCTACCCCAGGCGTCCCCAGGTCACTTTTCTTTGACGTCAAAGTGGTGATTTTCCTCCTGGCGAAATGAAAGGGTATTGCGAAGCTGGGGTACGGATATGTCTTTTTATCCACTCACTTGAAGAAAGGTCAGTTGAAACTTGAGGCGGAAAGGATCTTCATCCAGGTGTGTTGTCACCTTTTGTGGAGGAGCAGGGGAAAAGGAGAGTGAGAGGTTGGAGAACAGGGGTTTGTGTAACATGGAGACATTGGCCAATCACAGACGATTGTGTTGATGTTGAAAAATTTCGAGAATGTTGAAGATAACCTCCCGTCATTACCATTCGATAACCCGAACTGAGTATTACATACGGATACAGAGGACTATCCATGATGGACTCCTAGAGAGTCAACAACATCAAGTCGATTTGTCTTGTCGCAAAAACAAAGTTTCTGCCCTATGAGACGTCAAACAGCCTGCTGCGGGTTGAAAATGTTTGACGGACAGGTCTGACGATCTGCTGCATGTCACCAGGGGCTTACATCGAGATCCCACCTCTTTTCGACCGAAGTGAGATGTGATCCTTCAGCTTTCTTTTCTTTTTGTTCCTTCCCGCGTTGAGTTCTTCTGGGAAAACGCGGCTCTATGTCGGTCTGTGTACATCATGGTCTCTTGTGGCAATCGATGGTGACGAGGGTCTCAGCATTATCATCTACAGGTCAGATAACCTCGACAACATCCAATGGTATGTCAACTGGAAGTTCTTGACGGTATACATTAAAACAGTACAAAGGTCTGTTTCATTGGGAGTATTATAGTGAAGTTCAAGCTTCTTTCTCTTCTGGAGATCAAGTGTTCTTGTGCGATATTTAGCCAGTCTGCGGGCGAGTGAGCATCTTGTCACAATGTGTTGGAGGCGAGTGTTGGCAATTCGAGCTATGACGCCTGCGGAATGTTCCTTCTCAAGCTAGGAGCGGTCAAAATCCTGTGGGAAAGCTTGAAAAAGATAAAGCTGGCATATGGATCGCGAGCCACGCCATTGCTTTCAGATGCTGTAGTTCTTTCTTTGAATCATACCGGCAGATGGCTTCTCATGTTCGAGGCCGAGCCACATCTACTCGGAACTGATCTACGGTTTCACGAATGTTGTTTTTGCTTTTGCTCTTCAGAGATGGGTCTCTTACGTTGCGATCAAGTGGCTTGCAAGCCTCTGAAACCATCATAAACACCTCTCCACATGACGCGCACCCTGATCTTATTAACCTGTCAACATGTAGGATGAGTACCTGCTGCTTCGGCTTGAAATGGCGATATCCGTACTCCGTAGACAGTTATGGGTCTGTTGATTATAACTCTCAGTGCCTGTAAGGGAGAAGAAATTTCTATTTAACCTGACAATATGAGAGGTGACACCACTCTATCTCGTGCGATGTCAGCTTAACCTCAATGCTATCAAGGCGGCTCAACTGCCTCAACATTAGACGTTTGATGTCAAGTCTGCTGACCATACAAGTGTTTGCTTCGTCGCTCCTCAATAGTAACAACCGGATTCGCTCGATGGGATTACCCGAAACACTTTGCTGATATTATTCTTCATGATCTCATGTTCGGGGAGTGCAAGCATCAACTACCGGTAGGTATGTTCGCATTCTAATGTCCACGATCGCAGCGACCGCTACCTCCCGGTATAGCAATACTGTAGTCCATCAAAACCATTCGACATGGCTTCCAGCCTTCTTTTGTCGTGAAGTGTGTCGTGAAGTCTCCGAGACGTGATATTCTTGGGGCTTGCGGCTCTGCGTGGGAGTCATGTGTTTGTTTCGCTTCCTTGGGAGAAACTGGTGGACCGAATGATGGTGCAACCGAGTTGTTGGGTTGCTTCGCTTGTGATTCGCTTGCTGAGTCCCCCACGATGATGGAGCAATCGCCCCCACCAATCTGAAATCTCGACAGTCCAATTGCCACCTGCCTGGCTCTAGTGTTTCAGATTTCTCTTTCCCGATCAGTCTCTTGTGCGAGTCCACTTCCATGTGGTGCTAAGAACTTATTAACAGAGAAACAGTTTCTTTGTTCATCTGGGCTGAAAAGTCCTCTAAACAACAACATAGGAAAGTCGTAGGGTGCTGCACGAATACATATTCTGGGACTTGTTGGCCAGTGATAGCGGCCGGCGTCGAAGCGACAACCTTCTTGCGTCTTCACCCTTGCTAAATAATATTAATGATAATATTGTTCATCTGGGAGTCCTGGCCCCTGGGGACACCCTCATTTTCTTTCGACTCGATCTTGACTCTTGAGCTAACACAGCAGGGGCCAGAGCCGCTAGAACCAAATATCCCTAGAGAGGACATCACTTCAGCCCAGTATCACCTCTCTCTGTATTGCCAGAAGTCCCAGAAGAAGCTTGAAAAGAAGAGCAGAGTATCATAGAGAGAGAGAGGCTGGAATCTATACGATCCTTCTAGAGTAATAAATGAACGAAATGGCGACGGGCGACAATTTCCGCGCTCATGGTTTCCGCCTCTACATGAGCGGCTAGAGCACGTTTCTGGCGAAATGTCACCACAAATGCACAGTGACAACACTCAAGCGATATAATCCTTTACCAACACCACCTCTTTAGCTCGAGCTTGACCCACCACCCTTTTGGGCGCCAGTTTTCCTTCTCTTAAATAAGCGCCTGACGAGCTTCCAGTTCGTCCCAAGGATTTGCGAATGCTCGCCTCGTGGCCAACGACAGTCCTGGAAGTTGGATCCCAGGCCTCGACTGTCCAATTTTGTTCTCCTCAAGCGGAGACCAGGAAGGACACACAGTGTTAGCACGTGCTGACTAGCCCTTGTATCGCTTTCTTCTCCACGGTGTGTGATGTCCTGTCAGATGGCTGCATGCAACAGGAATAATAGCTGCAGTTGGACCGTACTCACAGATGTGAAAGCAGCTGGGTGATGGATTCGGTATGATTTGTCACCAAGCACCCACATGTGATAACCCATGGAAGCTCCCGTATGCGGTTATTCAAGAAAAAATTATAACCCAACACTCAGTAGAATGAGAGTTAAAAGTAAACCACCGGACGGTCAACCGAGACGGATATAGCACCGACAGAACAAGATGTTTGTGGTTGTACGGAGTATTTACGGAGTAATAAGGCCACAAACATCGACAAGGGGGGGGGAAGGCCTCTTTGCAAAAGACGGGATGAATTGTATGGGAGAAGGGAAAGACCAATGATACACAGTCCTTTGAGGCCCGCCAATGAGGTCTTGGTGACAATTTGGTGCCAGTCGCACAGTCTATTTTTAGGTGTATGCATTGTTTGAGGCAAGCGGTCGCGAGGGCGCTAGCCGCCAGGTGCTCTGGATGTGGGTAGTTGAGAACCAATGAGAGCCGAGTACCGCTGCTTGCCATTGGTCGAGAACATAATCCCCGCGGCCCACCCCTGGGACAACGCCCCTGCAAGCAGCCAAGAGGAGAACAACTACGGAATAGTCTCGCCAAGAACTAGTCTCTTTCGCTTCTCCTCCACCACTGCAGGCGACAATTAGTGCAGTGTATCCGTAACTCCTAGGGCCTCTCACTCCAGCCCAGTTCCTCCCCTAATAATAGTGTAATTCCTTGCTGAGTTCTCTGCAGTTCCGGCGTGCTGTCTGAATTGCTTCAGGCGAGCTGAACGTGCTCTCCTTTGCTGGCTGCTTCTGCTCCTTGTCGGGCGAGTTGCCATCCAATTTTGATGGAAATTTGGTTCCAAGTGCTGTACGGATAACGGTTCATGCTGGCTTTTTGTCGCTCTCTCGAATTTGTGTCTTGCAGAGGTCCTGATTTGGGTATGTGACTCTGGTGTGTGGCTCGAGAACGATACAGTATCCGTACTGCACGGATACAACTCCCCAGTAACACGGCACCCTGTTCTGTTCTGGGGGCTGCACTGGCAACTGGACAGCCCCCTCTCTCAGGGCCAGGTCAACACAACCTCCACCCGCCTGCCTCTGCCCATCCCTGCCCCCCGTGGTTCAATTCGCACAATCCTTCCTCCCAGAAGACGCAGAGCCAGGCTCAGTTGATTCTCGCCAGCAATCCTCTGTTTCTTCTTTTTTCCCTCCTTTTCCCTATCATTTGTTTCTTCTCATTCCTACCACCACCCATTTCTTTATTCCCACGGACTTTTTCCGAGCGACGGTGCGCAAGCCATCCAAGACGAACAATCGACGTCTTGAGCGCCCGCTCACGAGTGAGACAAAGGAACATCTCCTCAAGTCTCTTCCGGTCAATTGTCGGCGCCTGTCTCCCGAGTCCCTCGTAATACCGCCGACCTCAACTGGCCTTACGATGTGTTGACACCCCAAAAGGTCGCATAGGTTACCGCCGCTCCTCATCAACTCCTCTGTCTCGAGTCGCTGTGCCTCTTAGCTTTCCTGCGCAGTCGTTTTGCCGGTCTCCCCTCTCCTCGTTGCTCTGCCATCAAATCAACCCTCGAAGCCGACTCGAGCCTCCCGAATAATCTCGTCCAACTCTCAAGTTTTCTCCAAACTTGATCTGGGCCTTTTCTTGCCTTCATCCGAACCTCGTGTCCAGAAAGCCGATCCCAGTCTAGTCAGGGAAACCGACCTCCTTGGAGAAGGCCAGGGAAGGATACAGCAGCGCTGTCCTGCTTGGTTGGATATTCGCTTTACACTTGGTTGCGACACATCCACTCTTTCGACATTTACTGTGTTTTCTTTTGCTTTTATTTTATACCCTACGACCTTTCTCTTCCTTGTGTTCGGCGACTGTCCGGGCATTGACTCCCCGACCGACCCCGTGGTCATCCTGCGACAACAAAGTGTGGCTGTGACCTGATTGAAGCAAAGGAGGCCAACCAAGGCCGTGGTTCTGTGGTGAAGGACGAAAGGACTGGCAATTCTGGCAGCGACACACTGAATATGCCTTCGGCCACAGTCCGACGATTGTATGAGGATCAAATACCCTCATTCATGTCTGTTTATGACCTGGACAGCGATATCATGGACCAGCAATCACTGGTAACTGTTGTCGATCCAAAGTTGATGATGGGCATGGGGCCCGCGAAACAGCCTCAAGATTCGCAGCCGGTATTGCGGCCTGGAGCCCTCCCGTCGGATTCTACCCACAAACACAACGATAGCACGTCTACCCAAGCCACCGAGTCGGCCGAGTCATCTCCCACAACTACCGTCTCTTGCACGGATTCTTCAGACCTTTCTGATCCGTCACCGTCTTCTTCTCCCGACTCACCAGTGAACTTGCTCCCTCTTCAGACTTTTGCGCCCACTCCAAGCTTTGGCGGTTTGGCTGGCATGGCAAGCCTCAGTCTTTCTGATGTGACGCTGGAACGGCCCATGACATCCCCAGCGCCGCGTCGTCCCAAAAATATGAAGGGTCTTTCCATACAACCGCCATTCAACTCTCTTTCGTCGTCTCTGATGTCGGAGCCTTCGTCGCCCTCCTTCATCAAGCCAGCGATTCCCGCCATGAGACGGAAACCAAGCCAGCTTAGCCTCAAGACAACGACGTCCGACTTGGCGAGCCGCCCAACGTTGGAAGTGCCTGCATCACCCTCGGTTCCGATTCTACAGCGCCGCGCGCTCAAACATTCGACCTCATCTCCCCATATGCTGTCTGGTCTCAAGTCGGCAACCTTCGGTCCCGTCGGTGGGATGACAATACCAACCGTGTTGGAACGAAACGAAGGTGGTCTGTCCGAGTTTTTCAGACCATCAAGACCACCTGCCGCCCCCGCCATGAGTTCAACTATCGTCGAGGAAGATTCACCCATACGCCCTCAAGTTGCAAATAGAGCACATTTTGATTACGAGGACATACACGAAGTTGAGAACAACGAAGATCAGAAAACACCCGGTTACCCGGATGGCCCAATATGTATCTACGACCCCGACGTCTATCTCTACCTGGAGCCGACCGCAGAGGAAGCCGCCAAATTCGACCTGGTCATCAATGTTGCTCGTGAAGTCTCCAATCCATTCGAGATTCTCAAGCGCTCCAAGGATTCCTATTCGCCCACAAAAGGCAAACAAGCCGACGACTCTCCTATTCCTGATACTGCCGTTACTACGGCCAGTTTTGCCACCGCTTTCGAATACTTCCCCGAGGATGGGGCTGCTGACACACCTACGACACCGAAGGCCAGTACATTCAACGAGCCTGAGTATATACACATGCCTTGGGATCACAATACCGATATTAGCCCGGATTTGATGGACCTCTGTGAGAGGATCGAGAAGAAGACCAAAGAAGGAAAAAAGGTCCTGGTTCATTGTCAGCAAGGAGCCAGCCGATCAGCCAGTCTGATCATTGCCTACGGAATGTATCGCAATCCCGCGCTGAGCGTCAACGACGCCTATCATGCAGCACAAGCCAGGAGTAGGTGGATAAGTCCTAATATGCGACTGATGTACTGCCTCCAGGATTTTCAAAAAGAGGTGTCCAAGAGGAGGATGCCGACTTCTGGTATCAAAACCAGACCTGGGAAGAGTCCGACAAAGCACAGAATGACTTTGTCAGCTGATAATATTGATATCTCTCCCATCAAGGCGCCACTAACTGCACCTTTGCCCAGAGAGGACTCGAGCACCAAAAACCCGACCCCAGAAAGGAGTCCCGTCCGTGCGAGGGGAAATTCGACCCCCAACAGCGGTGATCCCATCTCTCCGGGGCCTTCATCCGCCCCGTCTAGTTTTTCTTGGGCCGAGAAAGAGGATGAAAACGACCGGGGAAAGTTTGGACGATTTAATCTGAACTTGGGTTCCAAGCCGTCATCACTGCATCCTGACTCGGGATTTGCGTCTCTCTCTTCACTTTCTAGGCCGCCGCCATCCCCTGGGCTCGTCCCGCCGTCTCTTGACCTCCCCCCAATGTCCCCCGGATTCGCACCCGTCATGACACTTCCCATGACACTCCCTAAGCCTCCTCCATCCCCCGGCTTTGGAGCCCACAGATTTGGAGCCAGTTCCCCGGGAGGATTTGGCTTTGTGCCGTTGCACCTAGGAACATCCCCGAGCCAAAGTTTTCAAAAAGATGAAGGGTCAAATACACAGGGACTAGCACCGTTGAGCCTCAGTGCTCCACCCAAGAAAAAGATGGAAAAGCCCAAGGTTGTTCCAGAACGACACGTCATCGTTCCTTTGCGGACGTTCCCAGACGATGCGGCTCTGCTGTCCCCACGAGCTGAGGTTATGACGAAGAACCCTCTTCATGATCCTTTTGCAGGGCTTGCGGGTATGCAGTTTGTTGAAGTCCCGCCAACACCGAGCGACGGTCTGTTTTCACCACGAGAAAGCATGTTTCCACGAGACCCGTTCTACCCATTTTCGAGGCCGACGCAAGTAGAGGACCCACGTAGCCCACCGACGACGGGCGAGACCCCGATTGTACGATCGATTGATGAGATGATATAATGTGTACTTGGTAGCCTGTCCAAGCGAGCTACATATTTGCTTATAAGAAGGAAAGCGGGTTGACTGAACATTGTTGGATACCATCATGGCTGGATAACGGGCCAGCCAGGGCTTGTGAATACCTGTCAATTATTAAATACCTACACCGAATCGCCCACAATCATGTCACGCGATATCGACCCTTCGCTTTACCCTACATATTACACATCACAGCGCCATACGACATATGATTTCTTTTGTTGCTTTTTTTTTGTCGGTAATTTTTTTTCTTTTCAAGCAAAAGGGCACATGGCAAGCGGAGCGGGCGGTGGTTTGGCGAAACAGGAATATCTTTTTCTTTCTTGGTCTGTCGTGGTTTGTTTTCTGTCTTCTCATGTTCTAGGTAGTCATCATCCTTGAACAAAAATGTGTAATCTAGAAGGAGAGAGCGAAATGGAATTGATGTTGAGCAGACAAACAATTGAAGCTGTATATGATGATAGAATGACATGTGAATCAGACAGGGAGCAGAGCAGCGGTCACAGGCGTTGGATCGGAGCATATGTGTGAACGAGCAGAAGAGTTGCACGAACAACGTTGATGAGTGACGGAGTGACGGTTTGGTATACTTGTTCGTTTGGAGATGATGCCTTTGGTTCTTTTTCCTCCCTTTCGGTATGTATTGGTATTCTAATATACTATAACATAAGCGTGTTCAAGTTGGCTTAGTATATATAGCTCTATTACAAGGGCTATGTTGTAGCTTAGTCAGCTATATAAGAAGTAGGGCTTCTAGTCGCCTACTTCTTACCCCTAACTAATAGCTTATTCTAACCACTAAATATAATAATAAGTAAGTATTACTAACTATTATCCCTTAGTTAATTAACCCCCTCTATATATATATATATATAACTAACTGAATTACTTGTGTTTCTAATAGTATATTAGCTTTATAAGCTTGGGATGGATCCTTTTTCTCTCTTGGCTTCTCAGATAATAAATAACCCCCGTCTATACATACTATATACGCATACTATAGGCATGTATATATATATTCACATACCTACCGTATCTTCATAACTCTCCCGAATTTTAGTAGATAGATTACGTGGGCATGCCTTTGTGAACATGATACTTTTGTACTACAGCAATGAGACTAAAAGAAGCCTCTAGTTTGATCTGGTTCTAACAACACCAGAGATAGATCTCTTTCATCCCCAGCTGGAAAGGGCGGGCAGGCTTGATACTGAATGACCAGATGAAAACCAATGAGACTGAATGTAGGTAGTACCCAGTTTTAATCTCGTTTTAACAATCCCCCGGGTTCTCATCTCAACTAACGAGTAGCCTTGTTCCCTTGTCCCCGATATACCATTAGACCAAATTGAAGATGGGAGTGAAACAGTCGATTGCCTTGGTGGTTGTACGCAAGAAGCTGCGTGGATATTCTTCAGTGACCTACTCAACGCCCGAAAACAAGAAATATATACTGTGTATGTAACATGTAAGTGGTATATGAACGATGCTCCAACAACTATGCAAAGGCCATGTCCTTTTTTTTTCTGACAGAAAAAACAAATAGTCAGAAATTGCTTGATCTTCTAAAAAACCAGTAAATGATGAAAATGAATAATGAAAAACTATTGAGCCTTCTTTCCCTCAACAGCCCGAGCAGCCTTCTTAGCAGCCTCCTTGGCAGCCTTCTCACGCCTCGCGATAGCACCCTCGATACCGATACCACCGAACACGAGGCCAACGCCGAGCCATTGCATGTTTGTGAGCCGATGGCCAAAGGCAAGCACGCTAAGAATCATGGTGAACATCTTGCGGGTGACGTTGACAGTCACCAACACGACAGAGGAGAATGTAGACAAGGTATGGACTGTTTTCCATGTTAGCCTTTCTGTTCGCCTGCGAAAATGAACTGAGAAGAATAACAACTCACAAACAAAAACCTGCCCGACACAGCCCGTCAACGCAAACCCGAGCACGTCCCTCCAGACCGCGGGGTGTCTCCTCAGGAAATCCAGCGCAGAAGCCAGCTCGCCGGCTTTGCCTGTCGCATCCATGCCGAACCATTGTCCCAAGGGGGTGTGTACCAGCCAGGGGCTCAACAGCAGATAGCTACCGGTGATAAGCCCAGACAAGAAATTGTTCGCCATCATCATCTGAGGCCCGGCGTACGGCTGGAAGTTGCTAAAGATGTGATCCTGGGTGCTATTCGTCAAGCCGTCAAAGAGGAGGTTGATACCCAGGAGCAAGATGCCCCACGCAGTCTGCCCAGAATGCGTGCTGGCCTTGTGTTTCTTGGACCCAGAGTGCAAGGTGAACACGGCCACGCCGCAGGTCAACAGCGCCACGACCAGGTACTTGTAGAGCGGGAATCTCTTTCGGAAGAGTGTGATGTGTAGGAACATGACGGGGATGAGCTTGCAGGACTTGGCCAGGATGAAGGTGATGTAGTCGACGTGGGCGAGGGCAGCGTAGCCGAAAGGCGCGGCGAGCGCATTGGTGAATGCGACGAGGAGCAGTGGCGGGAGGATCTTGAGGTTGGGGATCGCGGACGGCACCGGCTTTCCGCGGGGGGTCGAGGCGAGGATGAAGAGCTTGCCGGCCACCGCTGCGAAGAGGGCCTGGACGGTGAGCAGGAAGACGGGAAACTTGAACCTCTCGGGGGTAGAGGTTGCGGCATCGGTATAGCTGGTCGTCGTGAGCTTTTCTTGGAGGTAGGCCCATGTGAGGCTTTCCAAGTGGCACGGTTTGTTAGTCGGGCTCTCTCGGGTTGTCTTGATGGAGTGGTGCGCCAATGGTTCTTCTCTTACAAAGATGCGTAGATGCCCGCGATGTCTATCACCAAAGTGACGAAGCCGGCCTCCTTCTTGGGCAATATCGCCAGGGCCTTTGACGAGTCGGTTTGCGCAACAGCTGCAACATCACTGATAGTCTTGCCACTCGACGCTCTCTCGCTCTCTCTCGGTAACCTGTCATTCTTGCTCAAGTATTCGGAAGATACCTCGCGCCGAACAGGCGTAGCCTGCTTGGTGCGTGCCATTGCCACTGGATGTCTCGATGTGAGTCTTGGAAGCACAATGATAGGGGGCTGATATTGGTGTCAAAGGAGTGGATGCAAATATTGCGACGTAGTGAGCGCGCTTGAAAGTTGAATGTCGCAGAAAGGAAAGAACGTTGGAGACGAAGATAAAGGTCCTCCTGCAATGAAGCCAAGATTTATAACGCGACAACGTGGCCAGAATACAGTTTCCAGTCCATCTTAGAAACCGGGAGTTCTGAAGAACTGTCGAGTGTCATCAGTTTATGTATTATTTTACAGTGAGGATCCGGACAGAGTGGCTTTTCGAGCCGCAACGCTGTCGCATTCGTGCAGGCGCGAGCTACCCCCGGGGTTACGCTAAAGTCTCGCAATTCGGCAACCAAGCTCATGATCCGTAACAGGGGTATCCGTATCATACATTGTGTATTGGTTTGGTATCGCGGTACCACGGCGGTCTCCATTGGGCCCCGGTGTGTAGGAAGTGCTACCTATATTTCAGAGGGTGATATGCTGGGACCCAGCTACGGGACACTGGCATCCGTACCTGCATTACCGGACTAATACTGTACCAGTGACCTTTGGAGTTCAAAATCCATGGCCGCAAATTAGCCATGAATTCACAGGAAGGTGTTATATCATTGAGGATTTTGTTGCATCGACAGAATTACTTTCCCATCCACAATGGAGCAATATCAGTATAATCACACCGAGCAAGAGAAACATTCACGAGTACAACCGCGTTAAGCGGAACGTCTTTGGAACCATCACGGAAAACCTCATATTCTTCGTATCTTCATAATGCTCGTATATCATCTGCTCTTGGATATAGATAGATGTCCACTTTCAGACATCTTGAACAGTCCCATTGACAGCTCGACCTGTTTAAGCAGCAGCCCGAAGAGTAACCGATATGCGGGACACAAGATATATAAGCCAAGAGTATCCCGTCTCGATAAGAAAGGGGAAGTGAAGGAGACAGAGTAGCGTTCGAGTCGGTAGTTTCTGGTGTTTTAATCGAAGCGTTGCCGCGAGGGTAGGATCTGGATTTGAATAATTGAGAGAGAAAAAGATGGTGAGTCGACGGTTGACGAGGGCTAATAGGCGGCCAATTTTGTGGGAATTTGGTGAGAACATATAAGGAGGATAATATCCTGGCTTGGAAGTCGAGACGGAAGCAGGAGTGCGTTCCAAATGCTCCGAGCACAGGACAATAAGGTGGCGGCGGCCAGTGAGCTAGCGCCACGCATGTTCGCAGGACCGGTTCGACAGCCAGTGACTTTTTGTGAGATAGCCCGGCGGTCCCCGGAGAATGGGCTAGAAATAAGGGAGTGGTGCCATTTGTAGAGAGAGGAAGGGAAAAGAACGTGCGGGGGGCGCTTTTGGTGGTTAAATCGCCGTTCCAAATGCCCCCAAATACATCAGTGCTGGCAGTAGGCTGGCGCCACCCATATACCCAGGCCTGTTGATGACTGTGTTCACGAATCCGCAGCATCTAACTCCGAGGCTATAGCGGCCTTCTGACGACGAAGTTTTTCATCTTCCAGGTTCTCGTACAGGAGGTACATTGCGAGCTCGGTGTCCGTGACAGTCCCCATAATGGTGAACATGCGTTCGCCGGTCTGATCATGTGGCGCCTTTGCGATGGAAATCCGAGCACCAGAACGCTTGCGAATCTCGCTGATCTTGGATCCGCCGCGACCAATGATACAACCAACCATGTCAGCGGGGATGCTGATATTCTGGGTTTGGATCTCTTCGCCGTTTGCATCGTGGGTTGGCGGGCCGCGGCCGGCAGCATCAGAATCGGAACGGCGATTATAGGGGCGTTGCCCCCCGTTGCTGAAATCGGCGCCGTTACCGGTTCGCAAGACCCGAGGAGAGTTGTATTGCTTCGGTTCCTGGCCGTAGCTGTTTCCCCCACTGGCTGCCGGTGCGCCAGGACCAGTCTGGGTGCGGACAACTGGGTTGTAAAGCACCGTACCGGTGCCGCGTTGCCAATCGTCGACCAGGCATTTGCAGATTTCCCAAACGGCAGTCTGAATTCCCTCGGGGGTGCCCTGGACTTCGACTATCCGCTCCGTCGATTGTGGCAGCATCTCCTTTTGTGCAACCATGCGCACGCCGGAGACATCCTGGATGTGCTTGATCTTGAGACCATTTCGGCCAATGATGGTGCCCATCTGATTGTGGGAGATCAAGAGCTTGACGGCTGTTCACAAAGTCAGAAAAAGATGCCCATGATGGCAAGGCTGAGCTTATACGTACGGTGTGTGCCGCTTTGGACAACTCCACCCATTCCCATAGCTGGTGCACCTTCGAGCAGGTTTTCAGCCACCTTGCCATATGCTCTCGAGATTGCCTCGCACTCGCCAGTGATGGTCAGCACACGGTCATGCACGCCTTGAACAACCTTGCTGACGCCAGCCTTGACGCCGGTCTCCTCCCGCAAACTAGCGACATTCTGGCCACCCTTTCCAATGATGACACCGGCCTCTTTGGAAGAAACGATGGCTCTGAGCGTCAACTGTGTGCGGGCATACTCCTCATCGGTCTTGGGGGCGGGTTCTCCATCAGGGCCGAGGCGAGGCTCGTTGTCACTGATCTTCAGCGCCTCAAGGGCATCGCTTAGGTCAGCTCCACTGGAGGGGATCGGATCCTGAGCCGACGACATGTTTGACTTGTAAATTCGGGATTCTGAATTTGATGAAGTGGAGGGTAAGTAAGTGGCAAAAGCTAGGTTGGGGCTTCAACCGTACCGGGACTGGATTGAAGGAGGCGGCGAGCTTTGATTTCAGCCGCGCGACAGTGTCAAAGAAAAACCGGGATCAAGGTGATGATTTTGCTTGATGCGGGAGGTTAGCTTGCTGTTGAAGATTGATCAAAAGAACGCAGCGGTTAATCCAAAAGAAGTCCAAATGGAAAGCTGCTCAAGGCCAAAAGACAATTGGAGGAACGAATTGACGACACTTGCTAGAAGTAACGGTAGGAAGTGATGGAGTGCAGTGGGACAAATGCTCTCCAACTAAATTTCACAAGTGGAAGAAGGAAACGGTGCGTCTTCCGTAATAAAGCTCGAGACCTGCCCTCAAAGCTCGATAAACGTTTGGCGGGGTAGGTACGGTGCACATACCTTCTAGAATTACGCTGGGTTAAGTTGAAGACAGACAGTACCGGGCACCAAGGAGCGGTGGTCAAGATACGCCAAAGCGGGGCCAATTGGTGCTAGCTCAAAGTCTTTCACTCAAGCTTCACTGGCCGGGATTCAGGCTGTTAAGGTTGAGCTGGGGAGGTGAGAAGGCACGGAGGTTGGAGATTGGAGATGCAGGAGTCGCCTTATGGATTGTCGAGTGGTAAAAGTGGAGATCGGCTCCCGAGCTGGCCTTGGGAACGACGGGGCGACCCAGGGAGGCGGAAGGGAGGATACTGTATGTGGTTCAGCAGTAGGATCCTGGGATAAGGATTGAAGGATCCTGCGAGACTGGAGAGGACGGTGCGAAGGAGAGCGGCGGGGTTTAGAGGGGATAGATAGCGAGGAGGAGGAGGAAGAGGAAGAGGAGGAATGCTGCTTCTGAAGGTGGTGTAGGAAGTTGGAAATGACTTCATGGACAAAGAAACAGTTGTGGAAGGGAAAGTTTAGAAAGAGAGGGGAAGCTCTGGCACCCAAGAAGAAGGTACTGTACGAGGGGTCGAGAAAGAAAACCGCCATACCACAACTACGATTACAATGGACAGTTCAATTGCTAGAACTAGGTAGCTGCAGGTGCTGTGGAAGGCAGGCTGGAACCCAGGAATAACTGGACAGTGTGGGAGGAACAGTGGGCAGGCGTGGGGCGTGGGCTTTTGCGCGTGTGAAAGAGAGAATGCAGGTCGAATTCGGCAGCCCAGTCCCGGTCCTGGATATGAACACCACATTCGGTACTGCACATACTCCATTTCACAGTTGATGCGCATGAGGTATCCGTACTGCCCGTGGCTATTGTGAAAAGACTACCGAGCGAGTCTAGAGGAGGTTATATAACTTACGCGGACAATAGATTCGTGGACACCCGTTATCCGTATTATACCGTGGAATGGAACAGTACATATGTCGATGTCGATGACAGAAGATACACTTGCCGGATTAGGTTGATTCCTATCCGCATTAAGCAAACAACGGTACATACCGGTTTCTTCCAACGCTATTGTACACACTGTATAAAGTACGTGATACTAAGACTTACAACCCTACGGGGTACATGTAGCTCATACTCAGACGCCGTACTTTTCACCTCGATGAGGCTTCTTGCTTTCGATCATGGAAGCTCATCGTTGCTCTTCAGTTATAAGTGGGACCTGGGGAACTCTTGGCGGTCCGTGCACAACCACCCAACCCCCCGGCGCTTGATCCCCCACCTCCGACTCAAGTCCTCAAAAGTCAAAACGGCGACCTGGACCCCTGGGCCTGGCCGATTTTGACCACCTCGAATCCACAACATCTCCAACATGAAAGTTTACAGTTTTGTTGCCAACGGCCGACTCTACCCGCACATCTTTTGTCTGAGGGAGTACCCGAGTTCCAGCCTCGAAATGGGCGCTCGCCGCACTGCCACTCGATTTGATATCCCATCTAGGGGTAGTCTCAGCCCTAGCCGTGATTTATATTCCCTATCGTGTTCAAAATCCGAAGACGAGTTCTCCCAAGTACCAAGGATCTTTCCAGACAGGTTATGCCAACTTCATAACTAGCCGGTATCCTTACCTTTTGGACATATCAAAACCAATCCAGTCACATTCAGCGACAGACGATATAATTAATAGCCCAGATACAAATACCTAGCCCTTCCTTCCATCCTATCACCATGATCCATTCGAATGTAACCAACTTGGATATGTAGCGTGCGGCATCTGCTGTGTGACGCGATAATGCAGAGCTCGCAGCGTGTAGCATACAAGATTCTCATATATTACCTGATCATTCCCCCCCCAAGAACCGGTGTGCCCATCACATCACGTCCCCTTTCCCCCCCTCGCCCGCACCTTCCTGCATATACAGTAACGTATTATACAAAATCTCTCATGCTTTCAGTTCTCTCTTTCCCCGACTTGCCCGCCGCCACGCGCGGTCAAAGATCACTTGAGCAGCAGCACAGCAACCGGCTTCGTGTTCCCTGTCCCCCGACTGGCTCCTCCGTGACCTACCTACCTACCTACCTCGAAGGTCACAACACACCCCCGGCGGCGTTCTCCGCCCGGTGTGTACTGTACGGCCCGTCTGCAATATCCCCTCTCTTACTTCTTTCTTCCTTCACGAGTTTTGCATTCAATCCTGTATGTCGTCCGTCAGCAAGCACTTCCGGGAAAGCCCCTCCCCGAGATGTATTCTGACGGACGGCGGGTCCATCCACAACTTTATCCTACATTAGATCTCGGTCCCGTCAAGGGCAAAGTTTCCTCAGTACATACTGCTGCGAATATCCGCAGGACAGGCGAGGGGGTCCCACTGACATGCCCTATTCATGGGGTCTTTGTTCACTCACGTGATAATCTTTGTCTGCATATAGCCTTCCTCTTTCAGCCACAAATAGCTTCAAACCAGGGATCGGTACCAAAGACTAGGTACGCAGCAAGCGCGAGTAGTGTAAACTCAACTTCCCTTGCTCGTTGCATAATCTAGCGGGCTTTACCACTCCTCCTCATGAGAAGGTCTGTCCCAGATTCCCGATAACCGGCAGCCACCCGGAAGTGTATTGGCGTCCTTGCTCGTTATTTTCCGGTCCTCGAGATCCTTCAAAATTGTGCAAGTTGCAAGATATTGAAGTAATTAGATGATAAAGCTTGTCTGAACTAAAACAAGAACGTAGAAAGTCAAGTATGTATGTTCGTTTATATGCGCTAGGTACAACGCTATCTATAAGACAAATAACTGGCAAAACGCCAGTTGCAAACAAGTGAATGCTTGCTGGCTGGCTGGCTATAAAAACCATTCTCGTCCACTCGAAATGTATTGTACGGGACACCGAGGCCATGATCAAAATAGACAAAAAAAATAAAGCCAGTATGTGGACTGAAAGAGAGTGAAACTAGCCAAAACCAAAGCCTGGATTCAGGTTGTGGAAGAGCTGACTGGTTAAAGTCTGAAATCTAGAACGGGAAACAGGATCAGTTTGCCCCGTCTGACGCTCGACGACCATTCCAAGTAAGTAGGTAACCTGGAAATGCAAAGTATGGGTGGGAAAAGGAAATCCTGGAAAAGGAAACACCCAAATCAAGAGACCCAGAAACACCTGATTGCTATTGCCAGACAAAAGTCACGAAAGTCAAAAATATAAACGAGAAAACAAAAGAAAACTCACCCATGACCGAGAACCAGCAAAATCTTGATCAGCCAGCTTCAAACTCGGTCTGGCTGTAATATGTTAGCATCCAGCCAGTTTACCCATCAAGCTCGCCAACTCCAGCATTTCCCTCTCCCAAAAAAAGCAACCTAGATGTCAATGAGATATTCTAACAACCAAGCAAGTATGCATCACCAGCAGCGAACCATAGTGGGATAATCCTGCTCCCCCGCTGAAAAAGCAACCACCCAGCAGTCCTCTTAAATGCAACCGTCCAATGCTGTAACGGAATGGTTGTTTGGCTTCCAAAGCCACCAAAGGGGCGTTTACGGCCTCTTTCGAAATTTACATAATCGCACAAGCAGCAGTCCTGGCCCTCCTACGGCCAGTAAAGACGCCGCCGCCTGTATTGACTCCATCCCCGTCCTCCTCATCAGCGTGAGCCTGCGCAGCCTCTCTAGCTCTCCTTCTCCTTCTCCGCCCGTTAGCCCCCGTAACACCAGCTTCCTCGTTGGCCTGCATATAGAGCGCCCATTTCCTCTCGAGGCGGTTCGCAGCCCCGACGTCTCCGCTCAGCACCCTCTTGGTGTGCTCGTCGACCGTCATCTGCCACCCATAAAAACACTTTAGCGAGATAATCTCGGCCGAAGGATAGAGATTCGGATTTGTGGTTGGTTGAATGGGCTTGTTTCTTCGTCCAGCGATCTCAGCATTGCGACTTAGAACCTCGCGGACACCGGTCCAGGTGACATTTTGACAATCGTAGACGACAAGGTTGAGACTAGCCACGGGTTTGACGCCTTTCTGTGTGGTAGTTTTGGCCGTCGCCCGCTCTCGTACCATGGCTGCTGCCTCTGCCAGGACTAGGTCGCTGACCCGGGTGTTGTCTATAAAGGCGCTCTTCAGCTTCGTGCAGTTGCGGAAGATGGGAAGCATGCCCGTGTCGCCTAGGTTCTCACAGTAACTGATGCTGAGGTGCTCTAGATTCGAGGCACAGGCGGCCTTTGCCAGATGCTCCGACAGCAACGAGTTGGTCAGCTCTGGGAGATCCTCGAGCTCGAGGTGGGTAAGACGTGGAGTCGAGGCGATTATTGGCTCGAGGGCTGCGTCGGTGATGCTGGTGACCCCGGAGAGTTGCAGGCCTTCTAGGTCCGGTACCAGGTACCCAAGGGCCTTTACGCCATTGTTGCTGAGCCGGGTACAGCGGGACAAGTCGAGATGGCGGAGCTTGCGGGGAGGGACCATGGGCCGGTCGGTGAGGACGTCTATCTCGGGATCGAATCCGCGGACCATGATCTGCAGTGCGTTGTCGCTCAAGTCGTCACAGCCAGCGAGAACGAGTCGTTCGAGATTGTTTGTCTTGAAGAGGGCATTTGCTACCTCGGAGCTTTCGAAACCCTTGATCTCGCCAGCGCGCAGATCCTTCAGCTTGGGACATCCTTCCACCACCGTTTTGATACCGCGGGCGTCCATGTGTTTGCACCACGAAACGTTGAACATCTCGAGTTGTGGGCAAGACTGCGCAATGATTTTGCATGTGGCGTTTGTCACGGCGGTGAGTCCTGTGAGGTTGAGCGTGGCAAGCTTCTCGTTGCTCTTGAGAAGAGTGTGCAAGGTCGTCCGCTGGAAGTTTCGGCAGCCCTCGAGAGTAGCATTGATCAGATTTCGACATGCTTTTGCCAGCACCTCAGCCCGCTTGTAATGTTCCACCTGTACACAGCCTCTTAGGTTGAGGTCCTTCACGAACGGGCCTGCCGTTACGATAATCTTGGCCATAGATTCGGCCGGTATTTCTTTGTAGAATTCCGAGGCGTCGAACGAGGTCCATAGCTGCCCATCGAAGCACGTGGTGTGGAAATCCTTGCTGACTCTTGACACCCGGACAAGCTCCTTGGGTAGGAGAAACGAAAGAATATGTATTTTGATTTCATGTGGCATTTTCTCCCACATATTCGTCCTTGCAACTTTCTTCTTCACGTCCAATGGCAGAGAAATACTCGTCGAGTGGAGTAACGGGTGCTCGATCTTTCTCACAGCCAAGATGGTCTCGATGCCGTCGTACCCTGGCGACTCAACAGGACTGCCTGGGGTGGTCGGAGCACTCGAGTGATCGGCCGAGAAGTGCGAGAAATACGATCCGGGGCTCGCTTGGGCGAATGGGGATGGACTCGACGCCAGACTAACACATGAGAGAGTGCTGTGGGTGCTGTACGGGCTGCTCGCGGATCTTTGGCGGCCCACGTGGGCAAGGCTCGGAGAGGAGGCCATGCGTTGAAGTCCCCGTAACAGCCGGTGACGGCCACCCTTTTTGATGTTGGCAAGTCCTTCATTCTCGACTACTCCGTCAACCGGTACGGACATATCGGGGGCGGCGGGGGTCGCGGCACCGCTCGGGACCGTCTCGATCGCATCGATATCGGACATGGCGGCAGGATGTTGATGTAGGGAAATATTGCTCTCGTGGTTCACGGGGAAAGGGTAACACCCCCGAGGGGAGTACCAGTCTGATAATAAAGATCCCAATCAGGGGGGAGATGGAGTAAATGGACAGGGCCAGCCTCCTGCTCCTCCTCTGGTTAGTGGCGTGGGTATCGAGTAAGGTACTGGCCGAGGGTGGAGCCCGGGCAATGCAAAGGCAATGCAAACAACGAGCGTCTGAGCGACGACTACTCGGTAGGCGCAGTTGAGAAGACAAGGAGAGGTCGAGCAAAACAATTGGAATTTCTCCTTTGGTCCAAGTGTAGGTGATGAGAACAAAGCGAGGCAAGTCGGCGCTGCTGCACGTCAAAGAACGTCTTGATGGGGAAATCGTCTTAGCTGTTGTGCAGTCTGTGCTCGACCCGGGACATCAGAAGATCGCCAGATAGGAAGGAAGTGGAATTAAACGTCGCCGATAACGCCAAACAAAACAGTCTCTGTCTGCGGGTGAGGTCGTCCTGATGTCGCTCAACGGTTTGAAGATGCAAACATGCACCGGTGCTGGGCTTGTCGATCAATGCGGGGAAGTCAACCAGAAGGCTAGCTTTACTCTCGTCATGTTCTCGGCATCACCGGAACTGCCCCAAAGAAAACTTGTATGATCTGGCTGTGGGAAGGCTTCGAGTGGACACTGCCTCGAGCGAGTGTAATCCACCGAGAAGCTGATGATCAAAAGGCCGATCGAGACTTGGGACCAACAGGAATATCGCTGTTGGGGTCGGGTCGGGAATCGGGAAGGTTGATGCCCCCTGAGCTGAGCTGGCACGGCTGGCAGGGAAGTCAGCACCTAGCCGGTCAGACGGAACTGGTAGTATACGCAGGTTCAGTACCGGTCTCTTCAACGTTGAAGGCGATTGCTGTCCTCCAAGATGAAAGAATTGGAGAACGAAGGTCGAGACCGGGCTTCCCTGGCGGTATATAGGAATTTGAAAGGAGGTGAATGAAGAAGGAAAAGCAAGCACCTCCCTTTTCGATGCAATAATTATTACTTATCTGGACACTAGATGCATACGCCGTCTTACCAGACTGTCGTGATTCAACCCAATAGAACGAAAGATTACCGTGCACTAAGGGCACCACGCTGGACCCCTTATCTGCTTCCTTTTTCTGCCCAGACGCAGTGTAACGGCGGAGAGAAGGGGAAAAGGAAGGGGAGAAAAGACAGGGTCTTGCGAGACCGGCAGGGTTGCTCTGCTGCTCCGAACATGTTTCTGTTCTCGGAAATAACATATTTCTCTGTACACTCGGTACGTATTGGAAATCTCCCGGTACTCTTCTACTTGGTCTAAATACCAAAGCGAGCAGACCATAAATTCTCCTCAATATGTCCCTGTATGTCCAACCCTCAATAGCAAAACCGTACTTCCATGATGAACATTGGTGATAAGGAGTTCAAGGACGTTTGGATGTCCAGTGGAAGGCTGTTGACAAAAACAGCTCCAGCCGCTAGCGGACCAAAAATGATGAACCCTATTTTCTGCGAGTGACCAACCTCCGTGGCACATTTGCTAGCGAATGACTTGGCCAGGTGAGCCACCATTGGCTGTTATTTTCCCACTTGGGTGTGTCGCCATCGATGCCATGACTTGTGGAGGTATTTGAACACTGCAGAAAGGTCAGACTGTAGTGATACCGTTTCCCTATTCTTATCTTATCGCAGGTGTTTGACTTGACCATGGGACTCTTTAAAGTCTCAAAATGGCATCACCTGCCACTGATATCTTCATCTTTGCTTCTTTCCTGTTTGTTGTTATGGTGAGGTGATTTTGCCACATGCCTCTTTTCCCGGCCAATCACTCTCGGCCCCTCGTTTCTCTTATCACTTACAAGATAAGCCTCAATAATTCCTTCAGCTGGGCGACCTTCCAGGGGTTGAACCATGGAAGACCGGGGCGTCTGCAGGTTACCCCTCATGCCCCGCTTTTCCCCACTGAGGCGACGATCTCGGCCCCGCCATCCCTGTTCCATGGGAATTCCTGACTCTTCAGAATCCTATTTCACAAGATGGGCCCGGAGCGTTGGGCCCACTGGCGGTGAAGAGACGTTGCAAAAATTGACCCGAGAAAAATTATCCCAGGGATCACGATGGTAACGAACAAACTTCAACTGGCTGGCAAGCTAATAGTGATTTGAGCGTTTCTAGAAAACCAACTGGAACCTGGATGGCGGGGTATTCGTTGGAGACCCGCTGCGGGATTCGAAATCCGTATATCAAGGGAAGACGGACCCCAGGGCCGTGGGATAGACGGCAACCCGGAAACTCTGGCATGAGCCCGCACCAGAGTACCGTATACAAAAGGCTATTCGGGTACAAACCAAATGTAATTTCGTGCTGCTTTTGGACTCACAGAGATGGCTATTTCCTCGTGGAGAAGAGGGTAGTGAGTGGGGCCGAAGGGACAACGACAAAAACAAGAAATATTCACGCTGAAGTATTTCCATCTTGGTGGCGTTTTCAGGGTCCAACTGGGTGGGTGTGCAGAGTATATAAATGATCACTTACTCTGACTATGTTACTTGGTCATCCTTATGATTTTCACACGGGACTACGGGTCAGCGGGACCCCTGCATATGGCTGGGGACCTGCTTCAAGTTGACTTCAGTTAACTTAAAGGTACGATGATGGCTCCGACTGTGTGAGCAGTTGTTGAACATAATTTTGACTGAGACGATGTCAATAAGTGCTTGTGAAGTGATGGTGCAGATGGCAATGCCCCCTCTAATGTTCTTGAAGTTCATAGACTGCTATACCTTTTTCCCTTTACTGAGATTGGGACTAAATGCTGACTGTATCTTGATATGTCACACAGTAACGGCGATATTGATGAGATGAGATAAATCTCGATGGGAGCTAAAATGAAGACCATCGTTGTGAAAGGAGAGTCTGTCACTTAAACTTGTCGTTCTCGGGCATGACTCGAGGCTTGGATGGAAATCAAGGAAGTAAAAATAAGAAGCGAAACAAGGGGTGACCTAGCTCGGGAGAGCATGGGCAATTGGGCATCGACAAATTGGCAGGGACCGAAGTCTACTTTTTTTCTTATTATAAGACCGAATTTCATCCAAGGCTTGTCGCCTATGGTAGAACCCGAGTCAACAAATTGCCCTCTCTGCAGATAGTTAGCATTTGGAACGGCGCGGACGGTGATTTATAGGGTTCGAACGGCCCTGGAACCCGTTGCCGGCACTCTCCAGGCTGCTTCGGCCCACGGCACATATAATGAAGTATCTACCTAGCTAGTGCCGCCGAGTGCATGTGCCGGATGGTAAGTGTATCACCTCCGTCCCGATCCCAAGCTTTACTCCCAAACTGGAAATCCGAGATATCGAGAGTAAGGTGAACTCGTTGTCACTTCATCACCAGTCATTGGGCTCAAGAGAATTTCTGCATATTGCTCCTCAGTTGATGGAGCTTCTGATCCAACACTCTCGATTCCTCTCGAACTGTGAGACAGAGTCCTGTGTTCTCGTCGTGATTTTTGTGAAATTCGGACAATCCGAAAAGATAGACCGTCTCGGCATGCCGTGGGAATAGGTGAATAACGATCTGGGGTCCATTATCCTTGACCGACTTTGTTGGTGCTGAAGATACGGCCGCTCTGCTGACCTGGGTCATATGACCACACACTCACTTGAGCTCGTCTCTCCTGACCTCAGACAGGAGACTTCCCACATTCGACATCAACTGCCCACATGAAGAGTTGGCTGAGTGAGCGCTTCACTGTGCACGCTTGTGAAAGCATCGCCGAGCAGTTCTCACAAAACACCGCTACATAGATTGGTGAGCCATATCTTCTTGGCTCATGTGACCTGGAGTGGGCAAGACCCGCAGAGACTTCAACAGACGTGAGAGGTCTGCAGTTATTTATGGGGACACAAATCTAGATGTGCTTTGTACATACGCAAAAGTCTGTGGTTTTACGGGTAATACATACATGGTTGGTAAGGATACATGGAGAGATCAAAGGATAAGGAGATCAGACAGTGCTATCAACAACTCTTGGGTTGATCGCCGGCAATGAAGCAGTACGATGACGTTCCTCGGTCCAACTTATCTGGAGGGGACACCATCTCGAGGTTGCAACATGTGTAAGATGGTCTCAATGGATGATCCACTCGATCTTTGTCAAGTTCAGACTTCATCCATTGCTGTGAGCTGGCCTCAACAAGGACTGGAATTATGGCCGTTCTTGATTCTCCTTTAGCAGGATTGAAAAAATAGACTCGTTTGCATGTGCTCACGACAGGAAAGAAACCATCGAATCGTAGGCATGGGGGTAGCGACCTGGCAACAGCTGGACAACAACAGCAATGCATCACTGCCATCAAGACACTTGTCTCGCCCAGTTCGAATACCGGGCCAACGATCTTGAATTCCAGGTTGGGCCAAAACCTGGATGTGGTGTTGGGTTTTGCGCCATATAACCGTTAGGCGACCAAGACTTGGTTTGAGGGAGGAATCCTTGTTGGCTACTCTTCACGACCGCCTCCCGAAACGGCGGGGTTTTACGATATCCAGTACCGGTAGGCGTGTAAAGCATGATGTATTGTACTGTAGTGTAGTGTACGAATACCCGATCCAACTGGGGACGGTGCGACACACTGTCTTTCTAGCGGCGGTTTGGGCCGGTCCACTGGGAATTGGCCTTTCCACGCCGCAGACAGCGACCCCCATCCCTTTTTGGGACACTGTCCGGTCATTACAAGTACGACGACGGTTGGTCATTCTCGCCAAGCACGGCGGGTTCGGACAATGACAGGTAAAAACTTCGAACGTTATCCATTTTAGCTTGGGTTGCTTCAAGGCCATGACCTGGCACATAACGACGACATCACTGCCATTTCGAGTGCACTTGTTTCTTCCATTCGAACTTTCCATTCAATCCCGGAGCCACAACGAATTTTCCAAAGAAGCAGGCTTCTTGCGCCACAACGGAGCCATTCCATCCACAGCCCGAGTCAAATTCAAGACTCCAATAGATAATACGCCAGCGTGAGACTGGACGAACCGCCCAGCAAGCTACAACGATTTTGCGATTCGCAGCCAAGGCCCTGGCTTCGTGGAACTTGAACAAACGCTCGATCTCCAAGTCCACCACGACCAACGGGTGAACAGCTCACCTAACAACCATATCGATTCCGTCCACTTAAACGGGAAAAGCGACAGCGACCCCGCAGCGTTCCCAGACCCGATCGCTTCCTACACCCAAAACGACCCGAGATCCTGATAGCGGTTCCATTTCTGCGTTGGACATAAAGACGTATCGGTGGAGCGCCTCCAAATCTTTGCGACGGCTGCGTACATATCCTCCCTCTAATAATCGACGCGGGCGGAGGAGGCATCAAACTTTTCTGCCCCGCCTGTTCCCCTCGTCCACAGGGCTTCCGGGCGCCTACAGCTAACCCTTCCCAGCCTGTGACGACGTTTCTTGCGTCAAGCATGCTCGGTATTTATGATGGAAATCTGGAGAATGGTGTGTACTGTCCTTGGCAACACATTGCAGATGTAGCCGTTTTCGACAATGCTCTTTCGCTAACACTCAAAAGGCGACGAATCACTACACGCCGAGGAGCACGAACGGGATGGGCTGTCGCCAACTTTGCAGATCCCAAAGAATAAGAGCACTACAAATCTTCCGGTGGGGAGAAACAGCTCCGAGAAGACTCGCATAAGGTTCTCCTTCGACGCCGGTTCTTCCGCAGGAGACTATGATTCTGTTACAAGGTTAGCCCTGCCCCCAGAACTGCCATTCATGACCCTACTGATCCCAGCACCCATTTGGCTCTACCGGCGCTGCTACCGCCCACGATGTTAACGTTGTTTGTCTCCCTAGGAGCTCCATTATGACGGACCACGACCATGGATTGGGTCTATCGGGGCTGAGGCGAATTCGCCAACAGCACAATCCTCTCCGTACTCCTACCCTTCCTTCGCCCACGAGCCGGACGCCCTCCCTCGGGACTCTTACTCGATCTTCGTCCCTCACTACGATACTAGACTCTCAACTCCACATGACGTCAACCTCTCCTGGCCCCGGCTCGCCAACCTTCGCTGAAGATCTGTCTCGTTTCCCTTCTGAGTCGCTCCATTCGTTCTCCTTTGCGCACCAGTCCGAAGACTTGCTTCAGAATAGGCAAACCGTCTTAAAGCGATCGATAGAGTTTATGAAGGATCGGATGGGTTGGTCTGTTTCTCCCAATGCCGCCATTGCCAGTGCTCAAGCCCGCGTGACGGGGGATGTGGAGATGCAGAGCATGCTGGATTTGCTCGCAAGGGCTCAGCTCGTGGGAGCAAGCAATCTCCCTCGTGGGGATGAGAGCCTTCCCACTGGACCATTGACGGGGCCTGCCGAGCTATCAGGGACAAACGTGTTTGAGAAGGAATTCATTCCCAGGGTTTCGAGCCCCGACATCATCGATGGACCCCCGCTATCCCCGACTACGACGGCAACCCAGCCATCGCCATCGCTGGCAGCTGCTTCGCTTAGCGAACAGAGCACGAAATATTTGCAGCCCTCGTCCAACGAAGCGACCGAATCCGAAGGATCGTCAAGGACTTCGACAAACGAGAGTGGGACGACTGCGAAGACCTCACCACCATCATCCAAACGCCCTAGCGCTTTGAAAAGGACCTTGACTGATACTGCGTCTGTATCGATGCAGCAGAAGCTCGTGGATGCGATTGCAAAGCCATTCATACCGGGCGAAGGGGGGCTACCTGAACGTGCCACAGCCTCACACTCCGTCTCAACTGCTGTGCACAGTCATGGAACGAGGTGGGTGCCCGCAGCGCAAGCCATTTTTACTACGGAAGCAAAGCCTCCTTGGACAATTCTAGCGGCCAATGATCTCGCATGTCTACTGTTTGGAGTTACCAAGGCAGAAGTGCGCAAGATGGGCATTATGGAAGTGGTCCAAGAGGAGAGGAGAGCCTGGCTGGAAAAGCAGCTCCAGAAAGGGGTGGTAGCAGACACGGGCGACGGCTCGGAAAGCGAAATTGTTCAACCAGTTGCCATTAAGCCGGCACAATCGTCAAATTTGCTGGGTGGACGTGCTGGAGGGATAACTGCCAAGCTGCTCAGCAAACCAAACTCACGAACTCAAACGCCAAAGAACGGCAGGCGACCGGCAACTGTCCACAGCGGAGATCCCAAGCCACCCAAACCGGGACATTCTCATCACAACAGCAGCAAGTCTAGGGGAGTTCTGCTTTGCGGAGATGTCGTCCCTATTCAAGTAAGGCCCCAACCGTGTCCCATAGTTCTTGCATAATGTCAATGACTAATGTGACGGTATTCTAGAAACGCAATGGCGCCACGGGATCCGCTAGCTTGTGGGTCAAAGAAAAGCGAGTTGGTTTGATCTGGGTTCTTGAGGAAATCCACGAGGATGTTGCGTTCTTGACCCTCGGGGAGGAGGGTGTTGTCGAGAAGCTTAGTGGTGCCCTCGGGCCAATATGGGGTGATGAGAACCTTAAACCTGGCATGGATATCGGCAAGCTCATACCGCGTATACCCCGCCAAGGCTTCGATCCGAGAACTGGTGATATTGACTTCAGAGAAACGACCAAGCGGAAGTACTACACGTGCCGGAACTGCGACAGAATCAACATCCCGGCCACGATCGAGCAGGTGAGAGGAACCGCAGAACTGCGGGTGTCAAGCTTTCCTCACATTGCGGGGATCGTGGTGGTCAGTACCGAAAGTTTAACCATCAAAAGCTCCAACTCTGTCTTTTGCGGGGCTCTCTTCGGTCACGAGAACCCGAATGGCATGTCCATCACCAAGCTCATACCAGATTTCGACAAGGTCCTCCGGGTTCTTACTGAAGAAGACGGCATTCAGCTGTCCGAAGGAATCGTTATTCCTGAATATTCTTTCAGGAAAGCATCTGCGTTTGTGGCGCTCAAGGAAGGCCGGCCTGACGCTGCTACAAGCTTTCTGCGTCCCGAGGGTCTCTGCGCACGGCATCGGGACGGCTCAGACCTAAAAATCGACATCCAGATGCGGGTTGTCAAGAGCGAAAAACACACGACAGTCCACGAGGAGGCCGTTTTGGAGTCCAGGGCGGACGAATACGAATCCAGCGAAGCCAGCGACAGGTTTGTTGTCTCGCGCTCAGAGATGGTCTACGCGCTTTGGATTACATATTCCAGGCACTTGCACGCAAGTCGCACCAACGTTGGAGCTTCCTCCCCGTTGCTCTCGGGTACCGCCACACCGTTACACCAGCCTTCGCCGGGTCAGACTCCGGCTCATACACCACAAGAAATACAGTCAGACTCTGACGAAGGGCCAAAGAAGGCAAGAAAAGAAATGTCGGCTGCGTCTTCATTGACGCGGCAACTCAAAGAAGCTGCCATATCAGCTGCTGCCAAGCTGACGGGCTCTTCCCAAAAGTCGTCTGATGGACCCAAAGAACAGGCACCGGCGCCCAAGCCCGCCGAACCAACTCACAAGAAGACCATTGACGACTTTGTCATTCTCGAGGAGATGGGTCAAGGTGCCTATGGCCAGGTCAAACTAGCCCGTTATCGGAACAGCAGCAAGAGGGTTGTTCTCAAATATGTGACGAAGCGACGGATTCTGGTCGACACCTGGACCCGCGATAGAAGGTTGGGTACAGTGCCGCTTGAAATTCACGTGCTTGACTATCTGCGAAGAGATGGGTTCAAGCACCCAAACATTGTTGAAATGGAAGATTTCTTTGAGGATGATGTCAATTACTACATCGAGATGGTGCCTCATGGTCTCCCCGGAATGGACCTCTTCGACTATATCGAGTTGCGAACCAACATGGATGAGCAAGAGAGTCGGAGCATCTTCGTCCAGGTTGCCCGGGCGATCCACCATCTCCACACCAAGGCCCTCGTGGTCCATCGTGACATCAAGGATGAGAATGTCATTCTCGACGGCGAGGGCAGGATCAAGCTGATCGACTTTGGCAGCGCGGCGTACATCAAGAGTGGGCCTTTCGATGTCTTTGTTGGCACAATTGGTGAGTTTTCCAAGTACATCTCATAACCCTTCAAATCGCATCTAACAATTTCCGTTCTTGTCCCCATAGATTACGCTGCGCCTGAAATGCTTGCAAGTCAACCTTATGGTGGTAAGGAGCAGGATGTCTGGGCGCTTGGAATCCTCCTCTATACCATTATCTACAAGGAGAATCCTTTCTATAGTGTAGACGAGATCATGGACCGTGACCTGCGGGTACCTTATGTTGTCAGCGATGACAGCATCGACCTGATCCGTCGTATGCTGAACCGCAACGTGGCTCAGCGGCTTACTATTGAGGAGGTGCTGGCACACCCCTGGTGCCAGATGCCATGATGAGGGCCATGAGACAATGTTGTGATGGGAGAAGATATTTATGACGAGAAGAAGAAAAATATCACGATTATTTTCATACACAGAGACCTGGGCGGGCAGACCACAGACACATTATACACACATCATACACACAACAAAATACATGGATGGAGGTAAAAGAACCACTAGACTGATTATGTCGTTTTTATGATACCCCGGACAGGCATTGTTTATACTTTTTGAGGGTTTCTCCTTTTGTCCCTTCTTTTTTTTAAAATCATGCATAATGCGGTTCTGGTTAAATAGCACACCCATTCAAGACCTTTTACGACATGTTAAAGCATACCGTTAATCATAAAGGTGGACTCGACTGACGCGGCCCCCTTAAAATTTATACATTATTCTATCCGCCTTAATGGTTGGGTTCTAGTGGAGGGATGGATGTATTATAAGGCTTGTTTGTTTACGTAAGATGATTAAAAGGGTTTCGATTAGGCCTTGTCGTTTGCTTCTTGTTTTGTTCTTACGTCGTTTCATGTCTTTGTTTTATTTAATTGTCTGAAGTGTTTACTCGTAAAACAACTATCATCTTTTCCCCTTGCTTTAGATTGATAAGAAGAAAGAAGATGATTAGTAAAGAATTGAAGAAGAGAATATTTACGTATTATAAGGTAGATGATTGCTGGTTATTCTTTTTTTCTATCCTGGCTAGCTTTCAGGTCTCTTGCATGTTGTACACCCCTTCGTTCTGGGTCAACCAACCTCTGTTGCCCAAGTAGTTTAGAAGATCGGATCACACTCACTCTGGGTATATAGGACCCAATAGTAGCACAACTTTCCAGCGAGAACCGGTAGTAGAGGAACGCCCAATGGAGAAACTGCGTAAGTGGCCTAGTGGCAAGTACGATGCCGGCTCTCGCCCAGCCCGGTTGTGTCTGGTCGCGGTCTGGGGTTCTGAGGCGTCGGGTTCAATCCCGGTGTCAGGCCAGCCCTTCTCTCTTTTTTTTCTTCTTTTTTTCTTATACTCTCTTTCATGGGTAGTCGTTGGATTAGTTTGCTATGAATGAACCTGACTGACTGGTCAAAAGTGTGAGAAGATGTGACGTAATTTTCTGGTCTGTTGTTTTGACCAAGATTTGTTAGTGTTCTTAGAAAGACCACTCTGACTGACCCTTTTAGCCAACCTGTGACTGCCTTTTCGATACCCATCCTCAGGTTAGGTACTCTGTACCTAATCCCATTTCATTATCGGCAGTTTTCATCCAGATCATTCTGGGGTGAACCCTTTTTCAAGGCCCGTGGACCGACCCACTGTGTTGGAAAGATACAGTTAGTTGATGAGTAGAGAAATAACCCAACCGCCGAGTCTTTATAGTCCATGGATGTAATCGGGGGTATATATTGCTATGTCGGTCTGTCTACATAGACCTGGTGGCAAGGAGGACGCCAGGTCCTACTCCCTCACAAGATCAGCACTCGGCCAAAAATATATACAAGGCCCCCTTCAATAAAATCCCGCCTGTGCGTCTCCTACCCAGCCTTGCGGAGTGGCTCTAACCCAAATATTTCACTCGTCGAGACTTTCTTCTCGACAGAAGCACCGCTAGGCTCTAGGGAATCCAGGGTCACCTCGCCAAACAGAAAGGCATTGCGTTGCCTGGCCGAGCTTGCACGTTTCGCGCTGGGAGGACTAGAAGGAGTCTTGGAGTTGTTGTTGTTTGTCGAAGACGATGGTAACGGGCGGCCACGAAGCGAGGAAGGCGAAGAAGAAGATACAGGTGTTATATCAGGCTCGAGCATCCAAGAAAAAGAAGATTGTGCTAGTGTTGAGCGGGTTGGTATCGGACCGTGAGGCCGTTCCTGCACTGGCGGCGGGGGAATGATGTCTTTTAGTACTGGTTCGGGCTTTGCCGTGGCTGTAGGTGGTGATTGCTGGATTGATTTCGTCTCGGGCGCCTGCATCGTTGACTTGTTATGTTGTAGTAAGGTGACATGCTGTTCCGGAAGATCAGTGTCCATTTTATCGGGAATCTCTTCCGCTAGTTGTCCAATAAAAGTGCCCTCCTCTGGGACTGGAGATATTGCGCCACCAAGCTGCTTTGAAGTTGGAGATGGCACGCGAGATAGAGCAGTCCTGGTTTCTTCTACCGCCGAGGATGTAAAGACCACAGGTGTGGTGTCGAGAGCGACGGTCGGCGACCTAACCTCCGGCGCTGATATCGACAGCTTACCCATGGCGGGCATGTCCTCATCGGGTAGGGTGATACTCGAGTCCTCCAAACAGATCTTCACAAACTGAATCCTTGCCGCCGCGAGATCTAATTCTTGTGAACGTTGCTCCTTGTCCAGGGACTCCGATGTTGTGAGTTGTTTCAGAGTATTAATCGATTCATCCAACATTGCGGCCAGTTGCTGGTTCCTTCTTTCCATCAAGGCTAAAGCCAAAGGCTGGCTATTGTCACCGCTTAGCCCAGGATTCCTCCTGCCAGGACTGCGAGACTCCTGTAGACCCTGCACATTGCGTCGTATTTCGCCCACGGCGTCTCTAACGGCCTGGTTGATGCCCAACTTCTCACCTCGTTCGATCATACCCTTCGCAGCGCCTTGAAGGATAGCCTCTACGCTTTGCTGTTGGAGGAGCCGCGCCGATGCTGACAGCGGTGACCTTGCGCCTAGCGTCCGTTGTCGTAGACTCCCGAATCCCTGAAACGACGGGGTCAAGGAACGTGGGCTTGGACTTGGAACTGGCGCAGCAGCCGGGCTTCTCCCTGTATATTTAAAAATTAATGTTGTGCCGCCCGCGGCGTCTGAGTGGGTTCGCAAATAAAGAGCATCCTCAACAAAAGTATGGGGCCCATGAGGTGGCTGAGGAGCTGGATATTTTAGCAAAAGTTGAAGAGCAACCGAGTAGTCAGCCTCTAATAGCGTCCATCGGACGCGAAGTAGCATGGAAACGCAGATTAAATCGATTAGCTCGAGATCTGGATCAAACGCAAAGAGCGCGTCCCAGAAGGAAAGCAGCTGCTCAAAGGGAAACTCTCTGCTGAAGAGGAGGCGGACCCAGCGGCTAAGAACATGATTAGTCGCAAGACGATATCGCTCAAATGATCATCTACACTCACATGAGAAATATCTGGGGTAAGACCTCGATGTTATTGAGATGGGTGGCCAACTCGGGGTCAATCTTCATGAGCGCAACTTGATGAATGTATTTGCTCTTTTCGACAATGATGTTTCGTTCAGTTGCAGCAGGACCAGAGCCAGATCCAACTTCGTAAAAGATACTCGCACGGCCCATGACCTTGTCGAACAAAGCATAAGAATCATGCTCAACAAAGTATGAATCTAGCATGTCAACCATGGTGGGATCGACTGGGTCACCAATGGCAATAGCTGAACGGTCGATGGCATCCTGAGCAACAACATAGACGATGGGGGCCAGAAGCTCATGCATTCCCTGGCGATAGCCGCCCATGGCGGGGTTCAGCTTGCAGTAGAGAAAGAGAATGTCGAGAATCATGGTTTGGACATTTTCCTCGTGATAGAAGGGCTCATCGGGCAGCCTGCGGACATCCTGCAGTATCTCGGCGCGCACGAGCTCATCATTGCGCAGGGCGTCCCAAGGCGAGTCTGGGTCGTCGGCGAGCGGGTCGACAGGTAGGGCTGTCAGCTGCTCCGGGTGCTTGATGAATCGCAAGTGCTCGGCACACATCAAGCTGTAAGAGTTGCGGCAGTCGCGCAGGATATCAGGCCAGTTTGACTGAGCTTCATCCCGAAATAACAGAAAGGCTTTCCAGCAGACTGATCTGCAGCCAGACTGGCAAGGATTGCCTGATTCGTCGAACTTGATGACACGTCTGAGTTGAGCGATGTTCTCACTCTTGGTCACCGTCGCCTCCCATCTCGCCCTGTGAATATTACAGATATCAGCAATTGCACGCGCGAATGGGAGAGCAAGGGCGGGAATACTTGGTTTCATCCAGTGATCTCATTATCTCAAATCTGTAGCTCTCGAAAGCTTGACATGTCAAGGTCGTGGAGGAACTTGGTTGAAGGGGGAAGGTAGGTATAACCGGTGAGATGTATCGGTCAGATTGAAGAATACGAGTTCCAACAACAAACTAGCATATAGAAGGGACAAATGTCTAAAGTTTTGAGCTCAGGGAATTCTTGCAGATCAAAATGGTGAGGCTAACAGGGTATCTTGTCCTTATATAAAGCACTCATAAACTGCCCGGGTTTGCAATGAATCTTCAAAGACTCACACGTTGGTGATTAAAGAGGGGTAAGGCATGAACACTCTGGGGATATCAATTCATGCAAAGCTTGGCTTCTCACAGCTGCCAGTGGGCATAAAGACGTCTGTATGAATACTTTAATTGAGTGTGCACCTAAACCTCTGGTGGTGGGCTTTTATTCGTGCCTACCGGGGAGATGCTGTACCGGCAGTGGACTCTGTGGTCTCCTCCAGAGGCAGGAGCAAGGGTGCCGAGGTGAGCAACAAGAGTGGAGAAAGATATCACGTCATCCAATCATGGGGTACGATACCAGGGATTTTAGTGCTCTCCGTCAGCCGCTCCTGCTCCCTATCCTCCAATCGTCTTGGTTCCTCTCAGCCCCTAAATCATTATCATGAAGTTTAGTTGGCGATGAATGGTTCTCGGGGACAACATAACAAAAACTGTCCACGAGTCATTTTCCCTTTTTCTTGGAGTTTCACTGTTACTACTTTCCCTATCGAACACATCAAACCGTTCGACAGCTTCTATCCCAACTGAACAGGGATTTGAAAACTGGAACTTCGAGCACGCCTACAGTTGGCCCTGCAGACCGTGGACTGAGGTGTTTGGTTTCTGATAGATGACCATCTCTTCATTGGAATCGCTGGATTCAAGGTGTACAATGCTCAGGAACCCCTAGCTTCTGGTGGATAGTTGGTAATTGGGGCTAGAAACTGTTTGTTTGCCATGTCGGCCGACCTGTTTGCAGCCTTTGAGACTCCGCCGGCGGACTCGAGTTCCCAGAAACCCAAGAGCCAGCCCGGCGGAGTAACCTCACTTTCCTCGCCGAGTCAGGATGATCCATTCTCCTTTTTGACAACGACAACATCACCTGCTGGCACTGGTTTCCAGCCGCAACCATTTCAATGGCAGCCTGTCACGACGACGCAGCGCGATAGTTCAGCAAGTTTATGGCCAACGGTTGCATCACCGGCACCATCATCGGGACCACAAAACTCTAGCGTCTGGGGTGATCTTGGTGGTCTGGGAAATTTCCAAAGTTCAGCCGCTCAAACACAGCAGCAGTCGGTGAGGGAAGAAGAGGATGACTGGGGTGACTTTGAGGCCCCTGAGGGACCATCCCAAGTCCCCACTGGACCAACTACGATACAGGAACCCGTCCGGAATCGTGTTGTGAGAGCCTCTACGATTGACATGTTGAGCAATAAGCTCGTGGACCTGGATACTACGTGGGGGGCACCGAAGCCAAAGGATGCCCGGCTTACACCAGCCCGCACTCGTGACCCGAATGTGCTATTCGACGCGAGCGACTTCGAGCTAGGTGAAGTCGAAGGTGAAGACGACGAATTTGGAGACTTTGAGGCCGAGCAGCCGGTACAAGTCCTTCCCACCTTGTCTTCTAGCCCTTCATTTGGCACTGACGTATCTTCATTTGGTGCCACGCAGCCCAAGAAGCAGCCCCCAAATCTTTTGTTAGCAGATACGACATCATCAAGCAACGCATCACTGTATCCCCAAGCACCAAAATCGCCCTATGGCTCATTTCACATCCGAAAGCCCGACCCAATGAAGGAGCTCAAGGTCAAGACCCCACAGACGGCGGAATTTCCCCAGGAAGTCAAGCAAGAGGAGGAGTCTCCGGTCACAGCTTGGCCAGACGGGAAGACTGATTATTTTGACAGCGAGTGGGCCGAGTTCAAGGATGTCCCAGCGGACACGAAACCGACCAGCAAGCCAGCCACAACAGGAGCAAACGAAATGAGTGGAAAACCAGATGCTCTCAAATCCAAACCTGTAATAGATAGTTCTTTATTGACGGACACCACTGCGGTCGGCCCGCCTCCGACCAACATACCGCCGCCATCTGTACTGCTCTCCATATTCCCCCAACTGCTTGACGTTGCTTCGACGTCTCTCCTCAAACCAGTCAGTACCCTCCCGGCCTCAGATCAGCAGCTCATCGCGGCCAATGAAGCGACCCGTCTCTTCCTCATGGGATATCTCGCACTTGCAACCGTGGCAGCACGCATCATCGCTGGAAGAAAGGTGCGCTGGCACCGGGACAAGTTCCTCATGCAGGGCATGACCATATCCGCGGCTGGAGGCAAAGGCGGCATGAAGCTTGCAGGTATCGACAAGACACAGTCGGCCCGCGACGACCGCGAAGCCACCGAGGTGATCAACGTGTGGAAGGCTCAGGTTGGCCGTCTGAGGTCTGCGGTGGCGGCTGCCAACACGGCGGCTGCAGGCACGAACCCCCTCAAGGTGCCCGAGCTCAGTCTCCATGTCTCAGCTCACGCCGCTCCGAATGTGGTCACGGCACCCAAACCTTGTGCTGTGTGTGGTCTGAAAAGAGATGAGAGGATAGCCAAAGTGGACTTTGATGTCGAGGACAGCTTTGGGGAGTGGTGGGTCGAGTTCTGGGGCCATAGGGCATGCAGGAACTTCTGGTTGCAGCATGAGGCCAAGCTGCGGCAGCGGTGATGCTCAGGAGGTGATGATGTGGATATTCTTTCAATATTTGGATGAGACCAGCTTGTGTATGCCTGGAGACCTACATTTGATGTTTTTGTGAAGGAAGCAGAGAAAGTTTGAGATGGACCTCATGCGGCCATGGGTTTGCCACGACCTAAAGGTCAATCAAATGCGACTCTTGGTGCGCGTGTGAGACTGCCAGACGAACAGCCAAATGAGGATTGGTTTCCCCGAAGAGCGTTTTTGTGGTTGTTCATAGACGACAGGCATTAGAAGATTCTGGTTTGCATTTGAGACTGTGCATACTTGTTGTATAGAGAACAAATTATTACTGTGCTTTATGATGAAAATTTTCCGCTGACTGCATGAGTTGCCATAATGTGACAAGTGCATAAATCCGAAGGGATACGGAATACCGGGAAACTCTTGTTTATAACAAGGTGAACGGTATTGGCATGGATTTCCAAAGCCGTTTATTAATGGTTGTCGATCCGACACAGTTCTTTGAGTCGCTCCATAATGTGGGGATCTAGTCACAGCCTTACGGGCGTAACACACAACTCCTTCTCACAAACCGCATTCCCCGAGAATCCACATCGCTCCTGGCATCCTATTTTGCAAAACTCTAAACCTGAAACTTATCATTGCACATGTCAAGTTGACAACCCCATGTCAGATTGTTCTCGAGGTCGAATAAGCTTTCTAGGCCTCGAATCCCCTTTTAGGGCAAGCCCTAGAGAACGACTTCTACATCGTCTTCTGAGCACAAAAAAGACAGTCTATATTGTGAAGTCCTGTCTCAGCCTACTGAACTACTAATTATTTATTTTTGGGCTATGAAGGTAATATGGAGGATATAAACCTAGTCCAGGAAGTACCGAGGAACTTTGTTGGTGAAAGCAGGGGGGAGGGTGTGCCAAGCAAGCCCACACCACCACCAAGGTCATCGTCCCCGGACGAAGAGGATCGCTCGATCGACGGAGCCACACAAGACGCTACCAGGGGGGGCCTGTCAAAGGCTTGACCTGACGACAACAACTTCGGTTCGGTATCTGTAGCCGTGAGTGAGTGAGGGGTACCGGTACACTCTACCCACGAGCTTCTCCCAAAGCAAACTCCGTCACACAAAGCAACTCGTGTGTGTGAACAAGTTGTCAACGTTTCGCCGTCACCATGTCACTCGAGGTCATCTACATTACGCGTCATGGAGTAAGTTTCAACCACCCTTTCTTTCGTATCTGCCAACTTGCCAGCCAAGCCTTCACTTGTTATTTCTCATCGGTTATTAACCTGCAGAGTTGCGGTATGTCTTTGACTGGCTGCATCGTGAGGAGAGTTATCTCCGAGTGATGATGCGGGTCTGCAACTCAGACCGAAAAGAAAGACTTGACATTGTTTACCGTAGCTATGACTGCTGACACGTTGTGGCAGTTTCGTTCCAACTGGCTCGTGGATCCGTCAAACGGAAACTACACGTCAACGCTCAAGACGCCCACGGGCATAGCCGCGGATCCGGCACTGACTGCCCATGGCGTGGACCAGGCCAGGGAGCTTGGGGAGCAGCTACTCACCGTTGACCCGCCCATCGAGCGTATCTACTCCAGTTGCTACTACCGTTGTCTACAGACGGTCGAGCCGTTTGCTCGAAAAGCTGTGGCTCTGGGGAAACTGACCGGGCCAGGCGTGGTCCGAGGCGAGACAGGCATAGGTGAGTGGTACGGTTCGGCACCGTTTGAGCACCCCGTCCCAGCTTCCCCAGAGGTGCTCGAGTCCTTTTTCCCCACTCTGCTGGAAAAAGAGTACAGGCCGGCAGTGGTGCCGACCAGGATGGGGGAGAGCATCGATGAGCTGCATGATCGAGTGGCGACCACCATGGAGGCCTTGATATCCGAATGCGACAGGGACGGGGTGCGTGCCATCCTGCTCTGCTCCCATGCTGCCCCTATTATTGCCCTGGGGCGTGTTCTTACGGGGGCCATGCCCGAAAGCGTCGACGCTGAGGACTTTCGAGCCTTTACTTGCGGGCTCAGCGTCTATCGCCGGAGGAAGGGGACCTCCTCTGAGGAACAACAGCAAAAGCAAAAGCAACCAAAGCAGCAGGGATCAGACGACGCCACATCTGCACGAAATAGTACCTCTTCTCAGATTCAGCACCAGCCAACACGACCGTTTCGGATTCCCCAATGGAGAGGTGGGCGGGGTGTATTGGGTGGGTGGGACTGCGAGGTGAACAGCGACTGCAGTTTTCTCTCCGGAGGCGAGGAGAGGGGATGGTAAGTGAAACCACTCTATCTTGAATTTTTTTGTGTTATTGTTTTTCATGTCTTTCCACATTGCTTTTCCCAGCTGGAGCTTGTTCCAGCTGCAAAATGCAAGTGCTTGGACGAGAGCTGAAACATGAATATCATATAGGCGTTTTGCTGGAGACGAGTCATTTGCAGTCATCGACAAGACGAGTGCGAGCATCCTCGACTCTGGTAATCTGGGTGTGGTTGTGGAGGGAAAGAAAGATGAGCAGATGGTAAGGAGCAAGGTCTAAACAAGAGGATGAGATGGATACCCCGTACGGAGTACAGTGGACACCTTTCAGCCTTGGAAGGTGCCTGCCTGGGCCCTGGTGGGCAGTTGAGTCCTCCTTCCGTAGCACAAGAACCCTTTCCACGCTGTGCGACCTTTCTCAGACGTGGGAAAGAAGGTGCGTCTGTCTGTTCTGAAACTGTTGGGGAGAGGCCTTTGACAGCGACCTGCTGTTGCACGACGAACCTTGACAGCTGCTGTGCAACCCAGAGTCGTCCCATCTTCATAACCAACGAGCAACTGACACGGAAATTTCTCACATGTTGAAGTAAGACTGGTTCGGATTTTACATGTGTGGTGATGGAGGTGCGGAAATTTTCAGTATCAGCCCCAGCTGTTACACCAGATTCGGCAAGTATCCTCCTGTAGTGTATGTACCACGGAACATGTATCCGGACAGGTTTCCCAAGCAAGCCACTCGGGGTCTTCTTTCCTTTCTGAGTTGTGGTCACCAACCTCAATCAATTCCTCTCTTCGATCTCGGGCATTTTCACACCACTTTTCTGATTGGTTTTATCCTCTTGGGTCCGGTATTTTCTTCGAGTTATTTTACTGCTGCTAGTCGATTGGCCAGCTTCCCCTCCACCTCTTGGACCCAAGGTCATGGTTTTATCACATATCACTTTCCGAATCCCATCCCGTCTTTCTGCGCATTAGTACTTTCCTGCCAATACGACTACCACTATAATGGGTTTGGTGTCTTTCAGATTCTGTACATTCAATGACGACACCTGCCAAGGTCTTCTGAGCTGGTCGACACTTGTCTCAGATGGAAAGTAAAATATTAGTGAATCGAGACCCCTCTCTCCCTTGTATCATTCCGAGATGAATCTGACGAATCATAGGTCATGGAATGACTCGCAGAGGCTCGTTCTAGACACGTTCTAGGAGGCATCTGCAAGTTGGCTGTCTGCTTGTTGTCTCATTGGCCTATTCTCACCTCCCACTCCCCCCTACGTTTGCAACCAGCACATCACGATTTTATTATTCGTACATCAGTCAGTGTATGGAATAGTGAACGCACTGGTTCATAATACAATAGAGCTGGCTACCGAGTACCAGGACAACCCGGGATTACGGAATCTTTCAACCACTCGCTCCAGCACTTCCTGTTTGGTTGATTGTCAACCTCGTCCCCAAATCCGGAAAGTGTCTGGCTCGCTTGGTTCAGCTTCACGACAAGAGAAACAGACGGCGCTTGTCCTCGCCTAGCAGCAGATAACTAATCTGGCAGAGGTCTAGACCCACCTGAACGCCATCGAGTTTTCTCACCCCGAGGATAACCAGTTCAGGCGGCGGCCCACTGCCTCTTGCTGGAGAAGTTGCAGGAGAATACGATAGGTCATACGACGACGGGCTGACCTTTGAGCGAAACCAGAATCCACATCAGCCAAGTGGCGTCTCTGGCTTCTGCTGGCACTCCGACTACCTAACCAGAAACGGTGTTATGCCTCAGCTCGGGGACTGTTCTGAGTTGTAGCTGTCTTGTCCGCCTACGCGAGATCTAGACGTTTATATTTGGCAGAAACGGTACTCATTCGTCCCGTACCATATGACACCTCCCCGCTTCCCGTACCCTGACGTTTTCTGCTGCCTGTCACTTTCTCGGCCGCAAGACCCTCGAGCCCTACACAGCAGGTCTGTGACAATGGCCTCCCTAGATCCAGTGGCTGCTCCGACTGGGGCCAATCCTCTTGAGCCCCAACTGAATTCAATTCTTTGCATGTATGTTTGAGACAATTTTATGGAGATGGGGAACTAATCAACCTCCCGTCTGTTTCTGTGGCGCTCCTGTTTTGGACTTACTCTCGTGTATGGTCACAATTCGTGGATACGGACGAGAAAGGTTTACCTGCTATAGGTTTCAACCTCGGTGTCAAAGCTGCAGAGACTTACTAGCGTGAAGATGTTGTTGCATGGATCGATGCAGAAGAGAAGATCGCTATGAATGGCAATGTTGATGTTCTGGACATCCAAGCTGCGGACCGTCCCTTCGTTATGTATATCAAGGATCCTCGAAGATGCCTATCAGGGTCCAGGGTCCAGGGTCTCCTGTTTCGTCAGACTGCTGCTTTCAACACTACCTATTCATATGTTGTCTTGATTCCCCGAAGGAACCATTACTATATACCGCGACAATCTCTTCCAAGCTGAGGGATGTATGTCGATACTTCTTCTACCGTTGTCCATCCTCAACAACCGCCGACAACAGAAAAAATGGCCGGACTCACCCTCCCGAGTATCAGGGACCTTGACTTGCCCTGGAACACCACCAACTGGGCCTTCCCTTCGCCTCCTCTCACCCCAACCTCGCAGTCATTCTGTTCAAGTCATGGCGGATGGCAGAGCCGGAGATCATCAGTGGAGGAGACTCCCTCTGAAGCTCTCACTCTGCTGTCTAGGTCTGCCTTGGGTTATCTGGAGCCAGGTACCGATCATGAGTCTCGCCGGGGCAGCACTGTGAGCACTGTCAGCACCAGTGAATCACTCCCATCCATGTATGAATTCGTGCGAGGACTGGTCGAGATGGGGCTACCAACCCCACTTCCATCACCAACTTTTCATTCACATTGTCTCTCTGTGTCACCCGATTCCGAACAGAGCGTCCCCTGGTCGCGCTCTAGAATTCCAGATAACAATGCTGCCTCCGAACTCTGTTCGCTTCTCCGGAACCGTAGACAAGAAGGCCGCATACAAGAACGACGCAAAGCATTAACACAAAGCACTCGACCGAAGGTCCAACAACTTCCAGCCAAGCAGCGACACCCAAGTGATGCTCGTGTGAAGAAGCCAAAAACAGCACTGAATAAATCCAAGCCAAAGTGTCCTCGAGCCAAGCGCAGCAACCAGGAGTACACACCAATCCAAGAGTGTTTTATCATCTACCACAGGAGTGAGAGAAAGTTTGGCTGGGAGCAGATTGCAGCTGCCTACAATGAGTGGAATATGGGTAGTGGCGAGCCCTTTCGGAGCCATGGCGCGCTCAGCTGCATCTATTATCGCACCAACTATCGTATCCCGATGACCACGCCTGATGGCCTTCTCGTGTTGCGAGTAAGGTACGGGGAGGAAGAAGAGGCGAGAATCCAGGCGGAGATGGAAGCTGAGGTGAAGAGGCTAGAGGAAGAAGCAGCGAGAATTCGTGCGGAGAAAGAAGCTGAGGCGAGAAGGCTGGAGATGGAGAGGAGGCTGAGGAGCCTGGAGGAGCTCAAAGATGAGGGTATTGAGATGGACGACGGGCCCAGCAGGAGCATCAGAGTCGTGAAAGACGAGGGGTACGTAGACGGGGAGGATCAGAAAAGAGACGAGAAAAAGAAGAAGGACGCGGAGAAAAAGAAGAAGCACGAGAAGAAGGCTGAGGTCCACTATCCATATTCAGTACACGGTGACGTGGGCATCCCAACTGTCGAGTACAGCAACTCATCGACCAAGGTCCGCGACGGCGGCGACGTGCCTTTGTTGCACAGATTCCCCGAGGTCTTGGCCGATGAGAGGCACACTTGGGTGTTGCCAGAGCACAGGGAGCGCGCAAAAGAATTAGCTGCGCGGAGGATACAGCAGAGACTTGAGTGGAGAGAGTGGTATGTGTTCTTTCCCGGACCCCCTGCCTCCCATTGACACACCTGAGACTAACTCGAGCTCTTTCACAGGATGCAACAAACATACCCAAAAGAACTCCGAGAACTTGACAAGAAAAATAAGGGATCTTCTGGCCCTACTAGATAATCCCTTTGTTGAACACAATTCTTTTGCATCCACAACAGCTGTTGCCCAATATCTCTATTCTCTTTTTTCTTGCTCATTCTTTCCAAAACCTTGTACAATACTCTTGAGTTTTCTGTCCTGTATCTGGCCTTAATCTTCCCCCTTTGCTGTATTCTCACTTTTGGTCCTTGTTTAATACTGCTGGGTTACCCGACTCAGAGGAGTGAACCCGTTCATTCCTTTTACTTCTTTTCCTTTACTCACAAAACATCTTCCTGTACTATTTTTTCTTTTTCTCTTCCTCACTTTCATCATGTGGATAAAACGTTACAACAAAGGAGGGCGAAAGGGTGACTGATGATGATATGGCCTTTCGCTGTGTCATATTACTGGTTGGGTTCGGGGAGTCAAAACATAAAACATTTTGTGTTTGGTATCTATGGTATGGGCTGTGTTTAATCGGGTTTACTCTAATGCTCTCTCTGTCTGTCTGGTCTGGTCTGGTCAATTGGGTTCTTTCTTTCTCACGGGACGCCACGGGCATGGTCATGAGATATTTGTAACGAGGAAAAGAAAACTAAAGTCCACATCTCGGGGAAAATGAAAATAAGACGTGTGTTTATACTCAAGAAGAAGCTCCATGCTCATCATTGATCAACGATTAACATCCGGGGCTCGTGTCTCCACATTATCGGTCCATCTTCCTCCATTTGATGAACGAGGGAATCTCCAATCATCCGCAATTTGAAGTGGCTTGATTGAATACGGGGTAATGGTGTTGGGGAGACGCTATTATGGCACATGGGTGAACACCCTAGACGGGTATAAAGTCCTAATTAGCTTCTTCTTCGCGGTCTGCTGAAGGTCTTTTAAGGTACTAATCACTTTCTTCTTATTAGACCGACATTTGGCGTCTTAAAAGAGGAGTATAGTATCTGTCTCCTCCCGGAGTCGCAAAGACACAAGCAGACTAATTCTAGTAGTATATATCTCTTTCGTCAAGCCCGTTGTAAGCACCGGTCTGCTCCCAATACCCGTCCGTGAGTTTGTCATCATCGTCATCGTCGTCCTCCTCCTCGTCTAGCTCTAGGCCAAGCTCTCGGTCCTCGGCATTGTGATTCAAATAACGGTACGGATTCCGATCGAACGCATCGTCCCATGGCATGTCCTCATCTGGATAGTCTGCCGTGTAGTGATTCTCGGCTATGAACGGGTCAGCTCCTGAAACATATAAAAGGCAGTAAACAGTACTCACCGTTCTCATCATCCTCGTCCTCTGGAAATTCGTCGTCACTGTCACCTTCCGCGCCGTAAAAGAACTCGTCCATATTTTGTTCTGTGTCAAAGACGAGCAGTCCCACTCGGCTCGCCGGGACAGCTCCGTCCCTGAGGCGGCTAGCAGGGACACGCTCGTAGGTCTCCGTGACGTAATCGTCGTCTGATGTATCGTCTAGAGTTGTATCCATAACATCTGCGCTATGCGCGGCAGCCTTTGCATGCTCCAGCTCGGCTGCGTGCTCCTCCGGGTGTCGTTCGGCATAGCGCTTGACTGGCGCCTTTGGCTTGTACCTGTTCCTGCGCGCTTCCGTCTTGGCGTCCTCTTCCTCCATCCTGGCTATGGTTTGCTTGATCTGGCTGAGCGCAAAGGCATCCATGTCCCTAGCGAGTTTCATCTGATCTACACCTGCGTGGCGTTCAACCAGGGATTTAGGAAGTTCTTGGGTGTGTTTAGTAGTACGTGCCCGCATACCGGGTCTCTTATTTTTGACCGGCTCTTTGCGAACAGGCCCATCGTCGGGCTTGTCTCGAGAAGCGACAGGCTCAGGCGACTGGGCCCGGTCGACTGGGCTATCAACAGGGCTCGGTGTGCTGGCGCCTTGGAGATTCTTCAGTTTCTTCGGTGTTCGTTCGACAAAAACCGCCGGGGCACCGCGCTTCTTCGAAGCAACCCCTGGTAGTCGCAACGAATCGGGTATTGACAAGTGGAATCGGCGCATCTGCTCGGGCGAAGGAGTCTCTGCAACGCCGCTCGCTGGCTCGTCTGTGGGCTTTGGCTTGTTGACGCCCGTTTCTGTCGTCGTGCTTGCTCGGGAAAGCTTTTGGCGCAGAGCCTTGACGGGTCGATTCTCATCTCCCTCCTTCGTTGCCCGGATAACGGGCAGACCCGGCGCTCGATCATTCTTGGGAATATCGCTAGACGGCTGTTTGCGCTGATAGACCCAAATTGCCTGGCCGGAAACACTCCTGTGACGCTTGTGACCATCAACTCTGAGAAAATCAACTGGGCCATCTTCAACGCCACGTTTCCGTTTGACTTTAATCGTATCAGGAGGAAGAGACGCCATTGTTGGTGATGTGGTTCTCAACGGTTTGTTATCGGGTTTGTTGTCGCTCCTCGCTGCCGTTACGACCCAATCAAGCCTGACAACGGAGTGGGAGCCCAATCGCGTGGTATCCTGGAACAAGAGAATTAAAGCGGAGCGGGAAAGTAGGTTGTGATAATGGCGAAGAAAATCAACGAGAGCCTATTGACGGTTGGTTGATGGGAAGGTTTGAGCAAACGAAAGACTCTATTTGAAAATGCCAAGGGCGGGAGGCTTGCAAGGTTCTTTTGCGATCTTGCTCATGGTGGGGCCCAACTGCTTCAGAAACTAGCACAAGTGTGAGAATAATACACCAACCTTCTTATGATACAACACAGGTCTTAAGAAGAACTACCATACTCCTTATGAATTAGCTTTTAGGCCCTTCAGGCTTCGCTTTAACGTATTTTAAGTCTATTGAAGGCTTTTAAGAGATTAATCATCCGTGTATACAGAGATTGTTGTTGAAGACTCCATTTTTCGAACCAGTGGGGGCCTCTTGCCGGAACCTTGAGGGCTGAGATGGTGCTTTTCCGGCAGGCAAAATATTTCTGCCGTTTCTAACCGCCCAATTTGTGGAACGATGACGCCAATCTCATGACGGAAGTGGGGCGGCCGCTGTTCCACTTTCAACCTTGGACCTCTCCCAGCTCCTCCATTATCTCGTCGGGTGGGACAACACCTCACCTCGGACGAATGACCAGCATGATAAACAACGGGGAAGCAGGTCGCTCAATTTAAATATCATGAACTCTTATATACGGAATCTTCATAACTCTGTTTATCTCATTGAGACTTAATACAAGAGTCCCGGCTGGTTTGCTTTCCAAGTATTCCCAGGGTCCGAAATTATGCACAGCCGGTACCTACATTAAGCAACTGGACCGAGGTATTGGGATTCTAAACGTCTCGGAATCATCATATTTCGAGATACCCGGTGCCATGCAAAGTTTGAAACACAACACTGACCATTTACCGTTCCCGGGCTAGAACAATGGAAGGTCTGGAAGGTACGATGTATGTAGTAAACCCTGGGCACAGGGACTGCGTTCTGGTTCTGGATGGTGTGCATACGTGAGCTGCGGAAGCTGCGCCCAAGCTCGTCTGCGTTCGTAAGTCGCAATTGGCTCCCGAAACCAGCACATGGAACCAAGTTCTTACCAAGCCTGCCAACTTCTTGACCCAGTTGGCCAGTACATGTAAGCCGGTAAGGAGAGGAGCTCATGCCGATAGCTGATCGATCGATGTGGAAGGATCAGAGCTGGCTGTGCGACACTGCAACTTTCCAGAACCAAAGCTTCGATTCATGATAATATGTCTGATGTTGTCCTACCTTCCCGACGAGTTTTAACCACTCGAGTAATCAGCCCCGATATTGAATTGTGATAACTGCTGTGCCCCTCCATGTGCCAACGCCGTCATTCTCCTTCTCAACCAAACTCCCATCAATAACGCCTTCATTCGACCGTCAGTCTAGTGTCTTCAGACTACAACGCCTCCATCTCCACCTCTCTACATTCCGGTATCTCGGGCACTTTCTAGACCTCCACATCTTTCTCAATTTTTTTTGGTTCCCTCAAGGAGGACAATTCCTCACCTCACGGATTGATCTGCCTCCGTGTTGTCAGTTGTCTCCCACTTTCCCTGTACATCCCAAGACCGAAACTGGGAATCTGAGCATGCTCTGCTCAACTGTGCAGGTGAGTTGTTCAGCCCGATTGAGACTTGTGCACAGAGATTGGTCCCGTGCTCCGGCGCAATCATCATTATCTCCCGTCTTCCGGACTTCATGACGCCGTTTTGGAGTGATCTCATTGCCCGAATATCGATAACTGACGTTCTCATCGGCTTAGCTTGTATAGTTCTAAGTGTAGCCCACTGCCTTGACGCCGTATCCCAGGAGCAAGAGCCGAATACATAACCCCTTCTCGATCTACATTGGGATCCTACACAAGGATTAACCGGCAAACATGGCGACAACACGGGCCCCCGCGACTATCACTTACCATAAACCCGGTACCATACCCCCAGTCTATGTGGCCGGTACATTCTCAGATCCCGCATGGCAGCCCCAGGAGATGGAATACGATCTCGATACCAATGGGGAGCATGTGTTCAAAAAAGAGATACAAGGCGAACCCGGCACCAAAATCCAATACAAGTTTCGTATTGGTGACGGCGATTGGTGGGTTTTGAATGACGACAAACCGACGGTGACTGACATGGCGGGGAATAAGAACAATGAATTGGAGATGGTGGCACCCTCCCAGGTGTTAGTACTTATCCTTGCTTTCCTTCTCTTTTAGCAGCTCTTGGGTATTTGATTCAGCGAGGCTAACACTCGTTCCCTCAGAGTTCCTAGCGAAGCAGAGGCCGGGAATGGTGATATTGTCGCTCCAAGTGCAGCTGGGCCTGGCGACGAATCTCCCCAACCGCCTATCATGGCCAAAGACATTCGAGGCCTTTCGGCCCTTTCCAACTCACACACCGGTGCCGATACTCCAACTCTCGCAATGAACGCAGCGGAAGTGGCAGACTCTGCTGCACTTCTTAACGAAGAAGAGCCAGAGGCCGAGATTTCTGACGCAGAAGCTGGGAGAATTGGATTTCGCCGAATGTCAGCCACACCCATTATCGAGGTTGCAAACACGGCTGCCGAGGTTGCAGATAGCGCCCAGGACCTAGATGATGATATTGATGTAAGAGGTCGTTGAGCATCGCTAAGATTCAGCAAACTAACGCAGCTCCCAGGTTGTTGCACCGAACCATCCGCGGGAGGTGTACGACTTTCGAGACGACGATGACCACACCGACAAACCTCCTCTTTTCGCCCATGAATGTGTCGGAATGAAAGATCTTAACGGGGCAGTACATGAGGACCATGTACATGAAGACAATCCGGAACATGATGACCACAACCAAAACCAACCAGTAGAAGAGGCTGACCTCGACGAGATTGATCTGAATGATCCAACCATCGAGCGCTTCCCTTCTAACCGGGAGGAAATCATGAACACGGTTCGAAAACTGGAAACCGGCCTGGATGAGGATCGGGCTTCATTCGAAGGTGCTCCCATTTCTCCAGTTGTGGGCGCCTATCGACCAGGAATGGAAGATATCACGGGCGACCCCTTCCTGTCTTCCCCTGTTCTCACGAGCCCTATAGTCCCACGTCCTTCTCGGCGCCTGGAAGTACCTAGGTCCCCCCACGGCTCCTTCAGTTCGAATGTTTCCTCACCGCTATCCCTTCACGCTATCGACGAGGGTGAAGAGCCAGGTACAAGGGCTGACCACGACTCTGCCTCCGCGGTTCTCCTGTCACCTCCACAGCCACGGACCGGCCTTCGCCTGCCGAAACTTCCCCCCAGTGACGAGGATGAAGGAATCGCGATGAAAGCCAACGGCTCCTCGGGAATGCCTGTCCGGGAAAATGGCAAGAGTGATTTGAAGCAAGCTGAGTCACCTAGGGATGTTAACTCCAGCGCCTCGCAGGACGGGAGCCCTGATACTGAGGCGACCAGTCGCCAGCCCGAGCCACACCATTCGCTAACGACTTCTGAACCCTCATCAGACGAACACACCAAGCCCCAGAGCCCAGAAATAGTTATTCAAGCTATTGAGGACAATGCGAGACAGGAATCAGATGTCGATAAACGACAGAATGGCTCGGCCGACCCAGTGCCAGTTGATTCCAATAACGAGAGTGATGTAGATGTGGGGACAAGCAGTGCGGTGGAAGGTACAGCGGTTAACGGGGTTAGGAAACGCATTGACAACCCAGGCCGAACAGGAACGCCAGTTTCAAACCACTCGGCCACCATTGAAAACGGCCGTAAAGGGGGCTGGTTCAAGAAGTTCATCCAGTTCCTGTTTGTGGATCTGATCGGAGGCTTCTTCACCAGTTTGTGCGGTGGGAGACGGCAGACGTAAGAACATTTTCGGCAAGCCACAGCCATCTCGTCCACGCCCTGACAGCTCACGCACCGGCTGACTCGACTCTGAATAGGTTGTTGACGGCCGGTGCGGCTGTAATGTTTATGGGCTTATCATGGTGGAAGCTGTATGGGGACGGATCCCGAAAGCCACACGGCAACGCTCAATCCTAGGATGATTGGAGTTATATTATTCTGCGGCGAGCTTATGCGAAGACGGGAGCAAGTCTGTTTTATCTGTTTTAGTAATGACGTTCAAGAGTTTATGCGATGAATGGCACTTCTGAGGAGCACGAATGTCGGTGTTGGTAATGAGGACCTGGGGATGAGAGGTTGCAAAATGAACATGAAAGCGGTAACAGGGGTTAGGTTGATTTTTCACGAACCAAGTCGAGATTGTAGTTTAGGAAAATGCAGTATCAAGTACTTCGTTACGTATTGTTGAGCACAGGATTTCAATTCCACTCCAAAATCCGCTCACGAGGGAATCCTGTTTCGAATTGAGATGTGAGACAAGAGTTGATGGGACCAGGCCTTAACGATGATACGGAGCTAGTCACGCTAGTCTGTATCCGTACCTTACCTAGTTCCACGGATTAGGTACTAATCCCTGCTTCTTTACCGAATCCTTGCCCCTTGCACTAGCGTTACAGAGTACCAAAGCAGTGGACAGGGGTCCAAATGTGGTGGCCAGTGGCAGAACGCAGACATGTTAACGCTGATACCGAAATTTTGCGCCCAGGAGAGAACATTAACAAGCACCAACATTTGGCGTTGAGCAGCAAATATGTGGAAGGCAGCGCGAGATTCAGTCTGCTTATTATGCCGTTCGACTGCTGCACGCCCAATAGCCGATTTACAATCAAGACGATTATGGGCAGAACAGCGCGCGTTTGCCACGATCCGAGGACGAGGTAGAGATGGAGATCGGGACCGACGACCGTCCCGCATGGTGCTCTCAGACCGAGTAGCGCGGGGGCCTCCAACTGCACAGGATAGAGACGGCGCCGACAGGAAAGGTGGATTCAAGAGACCTCGTCACCAGGCTGATGGCCCGTTTGCTGGTATGAATCGGACGACGGCCAACATTCGACCACGACCGAACGACCGAAATGCGACTGGCGGCGACAGAGACGGACGAGACGGCAGAGATGGTAGAGGCGGTAGAGACCGGAGAGACAGGAAAGAGCCCAAGAACTTTAAAGCCCTCAAGATGCAGCGCGCACTTACGAGCATTGGGTACAATGAGAGGGCCAAGATCAAGGATAAGATGCAGACCATCGAGAACTTTGACCAGTTTCCCTTGCTCCCTGTCATGAAGGAGGCCATCAAGGAGCATCTGGGCAAAGGGAAGTCGGGAGACGTTGAAGTCGCGGATATCAAGCCCACCCCTGTTCAGAGACTTGCCATCCCGGCGCTGCTTGGTCAGCCCTTGATCAAAGCAAAAGACGCACCGCGGAAGCCGAAATCCGACAACGGGAGGGAAGAGTTTCTTCTGGCGGCCGAGACGGGGTCTGGCAAGACGCTTGCGTACCTTTTGCCTACAATCAACGCCTTGAAGGAGGCTAGCCAAGATGATGCTCTCGTCCAGGCTTATAACGAGAGACTGGCCGCGGAGAAGGCACGTCGCGGCGACGAGCCCGTGTCGAAATGGATCGAGAAGTTTGAGCCTCACCCGGAAACTGCCCGGCCACGCGTCGTCATCCTGGTGCCCACCGCCGAGCTCGTCTCCCAAGTGACGGCGACAGCCAAGTCGCTCTCCCACATCGCAAAGCTCAAAGTCCGCCCCATCTCAGCGACCTTTATGCCCGAGAAGATCCAGCGCAACATGTACAGCCACATGGGCGTCGACCTGGTAGTCGCGACCCCTCACCTCCTAGCGAGCATGGCCGGCTCAGACCCCAACATCCTCTCCCGCGTGACCCACCTCGTCATCGACGAAGCCGACTCCCTCCTCGACAGGAGCTTCTCCCCGGAGACAACACAGATCATCGACCGCGCCATGCCCTCCCTCAAGCAGCTCATCATGTGCTCCGCCACCATCCCCCGGCGCCTGGACAACTACCTAGCCGAACGCTTCCCGCACACATACCGAATCACGACGCCCAACCTCCACGCCATCCCCCGCCGCGTTCAGCTGGGAGTCGTCGACGTGACCAAGGACCCCTACCGCAACAACAAGAACTTAGCCTGCGCAGACGCCATCTGGTCCATCGGCAAAGAAGCCGCCGCCAAGGAGCAAGGTTTTAGCCAGGCGGCGGGAGAGGAACGACTGGTCGATGTCAAGCGTATCATGGTTTTCGTCAACGAGCGCGAGAAGACGCAGGAGGTGGCCGAGTACCTCCAGTCCAAGGGGATCGATGCCATTGCTCTGCATCGTGACTCGCCCGATCATCGCCAGGCTGAAATACTCGCCAAGTTTACCTCGTCGGAACCTATGAAGCTTGCCCTCCCGGCGGCTGGTGCTGACGCTGAGGACGGCCAGGGCGGCAAGCAATCTGCTGCTGCTGGCGCTGGGGCTGGACGAGTGCTGGGTAGGCGCCAATTGGTGAATACCAAGGTTATTGTCGCGACGGATATTGCTTCACGGGGGATCGATACCCTCGCTGTGAGGCACGTTATTTTGTATGATGTACCCCATACCACGATCGACTTCATCCACCGGCTAGGGAGGGCTGGACGGATGGGTCGTCGCGGTAGGGGTATCGTGCTCGTGGGCAAGGATGACAGGCGGGATGTCGTTGCTGAGGTGAAGGAGAGTATGTTTATGGGCCAGGCGCTTGTCTAGTCTGGTTTGGTCTTGCAACCACATACTGCTGTACGAATGGTCCATTTTGGTTCATGTTAGATTAGCCATGGACGATGAGAGGATGCATTGGCATCTATCTGTACTTCATATTGTAATATCACCCTTGTATATACTTCTAGACCACCGATTTACCATCCTCACATCTCAACTTCAGGTCGGAACGCTAGATACCACATACGTAGATAGCCATTTTTTGGTCCATAGAGCTGTAAAGATAGAAGTAGCGGATAAGCTTGTACACTATAATGGTGGACATTTCTATTGCTGAGTCGTTCACTATCTGTAGCCGCCTAGGCAGCCAGAGCCCACAAAGACAAGGAGGTAGAGAAACGGGACGTATATTTGATCAACAACACACTGGTGTGTGTGTGCAGTGTCCAGATGTCCTTGTAAACTCCGTTCTTGCGCCCGGTGAAAACATCCATGCGTTGAAAAGGGCACGAGCAGTACCACAGCTATACTGACAGTGTCATTCTTCCTCCAACAAGACCAAACATCATCCCAAGATGCGGGACCATCGCTTCCCATATGACATTAACTCGGACATTCCATGCGTCGTCAGTTGACGCCTCCTCGCCCATTCCTTGACAGCCGAATAATGATACCGAACCCTCCCAAATGAAACAAATAACATAAAACACGATGTAGCTCGACATCAGTAGACTCAACAATCCCAAATAACAGACTGCTCGTTTGAAAACCGCGGCCCCAAAGCGCCGAACCCCAAGTTTTAACAGAAATAATGGCAAGGCGTAGGAAATACGTGAACAAAAAACGAAGAATATAACGACACGACTCTTCTCGAGAGTGAAAAGACCAACCGCCAGTTTGCCGAGTACAAGTAGGATCAAGCCGAAATACTCCAGCGTGATCTTCAGTCGTACAGAGTCAAATATGTTTGTTGGTTCTCCAGTCCCTTCAAATCACTACTCGACTGCAATCTCGCGACTGGTCATCTGGGACATCAGATCATCAACGGCAGCAATCCTCTGCGCCTCGATATTGAGGAGGTGTTGGAGAACCTCTTCGGCCACCTTCTCCTTGGTGAACTTCCTACCGAAGCAGTTGGAGACACGTCCAACCGTGTCGGGCACGTGGATATTGTCTAGGCCAAAGTCGGCGAAGCCGTTGAAGAAGGACGCTGTGGCCTGGTCAGCTTGGACGATCTGGTACGTCGGTGGACAAATGCCGAGACGGTTGCACATCTCCAGCACTCGATCAGTTGCAGAGAAATCTTCATCACGAACATCTAGAGGAGCCCCGCCCCCGTTGCCCAGCTCTGACCTCTCACCCGCACCAGCTTGGGGGTTCTCGCCGTGTAGGCTTTGCCCTCCTGTGCGGGCAATCTCTGCCGGGGTAGACGGTCCCCCACCGACAACGACCTTGGTTCCCGGGCTGCCGGTGCTGGGGGTCGCAGAACCCGAATTCAGCTGTTTCCTTTTCTTGGACTGGGGCTGAGGCACCTTGGGCTTTGGAAACGAAACGTTTTCACCATCAAGCGGCATCAGCTTTTCCCTCATAAGGAAGTCGATGGCGCACTTGGCAGCGTATCGTTTCGCATCCTTCTTCCGGGCAAATGTGGGCTGCCTAAGTCCACCATCTTGGCCCATGGGGATGAAACCAATGTCCAGGTCAGGGAAACGCCTGTCCACGACCGAAGATTTGATCGTGCAGTTGCACATCCATTGACTCTGTGGCCCCGTGCTCTCGTGAAAATCCACGATCACGCCCAGCTGCTGGTGGGCATCTCTGTATCCTGTCCTGGTGGTTAACAAGTATTCTTGAGCAGGGAATTCAAGAAGGGGACATACTAAGTAAAAGACTGACCCAGTCTTTCTCGCCCAGATCAATCTCGGCCTTGGGTACAATTGCTTTCCGGAGTGCAACCGTGAGGTCAACAACGGCTTTCCGCTCCAGGTCTGTTAGTGGTACTGGTTCTGGCAAGGCCTCCCGCTCGGCGATTGATGCTTTGAGATCTTGGTAGAGAACTAAGTCGTCCGCAAATTTTGCCATCTTGACCTGTAATATCTTTTCCTTCTTTTCCTTCTGTCTCTGCTTCTTCTCTTGCCTAAACTGCTCTTTGGTGATCAACTTCGGCCGTTTGGGTAGCGGGGCGGCTGTTGAACGAGATGGCGATTGAGCCCGACTGCGTTTGTTTGATGTGGAAGTAACGCTTGGCACGGCCTGCGGTCGTGAGTCGCAGACCGGATCCGGGTTGTTGCCCATCGGGATTGGGGCCCTTGGGCGACTGGACCAGTTTATCAACGGATTAGGGGTGGGGAAAAGGATATGCCAAGCATCAGCGAGCTCCCTAGGATCAATCATCGATGTAAGGCTGCGACTGCAGCCAATGTTGTTGATTGAAACATGTGATTTGGTTGTTGCTGTTGCAATCGATGATTGGTATCCCGAATCGGCCGGCGATAGTTAGCATTAAGCCCTTTGAGAACCGGACGGTTGAACCTTGTGCATTAACCGGAGGCCAACCAGTCGATGCAGTTTCCTGGCTGTGAATGACGAATTGAATCACAGCCAGAGGAGCGAGTGGTGCGTGGGTAGGCCTCACGCCTTGAAAACGTAGCACTTTTGGTTGCTCTTTCTCAAAATGCCACCCGCTCCCCTGGTGGGCCTGATTTTTGGTCGAAAATCCATGTGGTTCCTTGATCCACGAACCTTATTTGGCAGGTGCCTTCCTTGACCAGTCACTGGAAGCAAGTGCCCCCATAACAGGGTCAAATTATGCCGTGTGAAAATCCCCGGCCAAAGGGAAAATGAGATACAATGCAGGCCTCAAAACAGTGCTTCTGAAGGCCTGGTTAGATGTTTGCTTAGGCCGGCCGTATAATCATCTTTGCTTTGTCTTGTTTGGACCTGATCAGGCCTGCGATTGAAAGAAGCACTGTAAATCTGGCCGTCAAGCGGCCTCTCTGGTCAATTTCACAACCCATTTATGACCACAAGGTGCAGAGCATCTGACATGTGTCGTATTTGAAATCGTTATGGGTATCATAATCTAGGTTCAGCACCACTTTGAGCCCTAGAAATCCTCTTGGACGTAAGCGTCAACAGTGGCAGAGTAAAGGCGGGAAGTATGTAAACAATCCAAGCCTCACTCCTCAAAGAAGTCTTCATTCTTGATCTCATCTTCTTCATCGTCGCCGCCACCACTTGTCTTCTTTCCGGACGGGAGACGTTTTTGCTTCTCTATGCTGCCCTTCTTCCCCTTCTTAACCTCCTCGTCAGCCTCCGACTGTCTGTTCTGTACTTTCTCCAAAGCAGCCTTGCCCTCTTCCCTGGCTTTTTCAATGACCGACCAAATTGGTGGTCTCGGAGTGTGTAAATCGTCGATGGGTGACTTTTGCTCCTTTCCCTCTCCCTTTTCCTCTTTCCCAGGAGCGGCATACAAACTGATATAGCGTTCCAAGAATGGGTAGTAGATCGCATAGTCGATGTCGACTTCGGCAATGTGAAGATCCGATTCTAGTCTTGCCTTCTCCTCGGGATCTGTCGTCTCGGCCAGCTGCTTCTTGATCTGTTTGGCACGTCGTGTGGCTTTTTTACGTTCTGTTGAGACACAAAATCGTCAGAAAGAAAACTTGGATCACGTTGTCGAGGCCTCATCTTACCAAAGAATCGAACCATGTGATATTTGCCAATCATCTTGCTTCTGTGTTTTCTTTGCCTGTCCTCCGCAATCCTCTGCTTGTGGGCAGCCAGCTCTCTTTCAAGATCGCCTCTGACGTGCGCTGGCATTTTGGCATTATCATGCTCAAAGAGCCGTTCAATGGCTCTCGCGCGTTTCTTGATCCAGCCCATGTTGCCGTCCGTCACCTTCTGTCGCTTTGGCTTCCGCTTGATGCCCATCGCCTGGGCTCTGTCTGGATTGATCTTGCCATTCTCGACCTCGTGGCGCGACTTTCGTTTGGGCATTGCGACGTTGTGTGAAGCAAGAGTCGGATGTCGGGCAGTCTGGTGCTCTGTGTTTGGTATTGCGGACTGACAAGGGAAAAAAATCAGGGTGGGTCTGAAAGAAGTGCAGACCGTTCCCGCTGTCGTACAGTGGGGTGAAAGATGCTGGCGTACTGTATGTACATGTACAGTACGAGTATGTCTGTACCGGATTACGGAAGCTCACTGGATGAGAGGCTCACTCACTGCTCCTCGATTCAGCCACCCATTTTGAACATGAAGACCTTAAAGCTCACCTTGAAGCAAACCGAGATCCCATGAGCAAGATATCATGTAAACCCAGAACAGCTATTCTTGAAAAATTAGTCGAGTTTTCTGCCAAGATCGAATAATGGGATCAGTTTTCAAGCTTTATTTGAGTCTCTACATTCATCTCAGACCAACCAAGCCAGTGTGAATTGGCGTCTTCTCACCACACCGTCCTTCTTCCTCCACTCTGTCGATACGCAGCCACGATGGATAGACCAGAACCCGGGCTGGTCAAGTGGTCTCCCAACGCAAACCGCGACTCGTTTCTTCACATCAATCTGCAGCACCGCATTGTCCAGCTCTATGAGCCGACTGGACATGCCCAGCGGGGCCGGTTCGACTGGAAGAAGGTCGCGAAACACGATGACCTCCCTCCTCTTACCACGTACGACTGGTCGCCATCTATACCCGGTCTAGTTGCCGTGGGGACATCAACCGGAGTTGTCAACCTTCTCCGCGTTGATGACAATGCGAATTCCTACTTGGAGCTCGGTCTCAAGATGTCCCGAACTTGTCATGCCGTGGCTTTCAACACAACAGGGAAACTGGCCGTGGCTCTGGACAGAGTCCGGAGTGACAACTGTCTTAATATCTGGGACGTCAACCGCCTTTCCTCTATGGATAGCTCAGTCCCAGGCTTTCCTTCTGATATCGAACACTTTAATGAGCCCACCGATCGGCTCGAGCCCAGCGTTTCGGTCTCTAGTGTCAGGTTCTTTGAAGACAATCCAAACGTCCTTGTTGCTGGAATAAAAGGCCAGGGATTGCGGATACACGACTTGAGAGGTAAAAAAGTATCCTCATACGTAGTGGGCTTCGTCTGAATTAGCTGGCTGACATGGTGTATAGAACAGAGTCATGGCTCTGCGATTCATTTCCCGACCAAGTGCTGCAACAATCTTACAATTGATTATGCTGATCAGAACTATTTTGCGTCGTCCGCACTCGATCAACCAGGTGTAATGGTATGGGATCGGCGGGCAACGCACCGCCACGCCGCTTCTCCTTCGTACACGGACGCCCTTGACAGGGACGGTCTGCCTTGGGGGGGTGCTCTCCGTCTGGATCGTGCAGTACAGATGGAAGCAGAGGGAGCACTGATGGACACTAAGAATTCATTCATCCGATCCCTACGCTTCTGTCGAGACCATCCTGGTATGCTCGCTGTTCTTTCCCGGGCCGGTCAGCTCAGGATCCTCTCGACGAGACACGAGTATGTCGAGGCAGATCTCAAGTTTGCCGATAGCCCCGAGCTCTTGGAAGTTGGAAGATCCTTTGAAATGGACCCTCTTTACGCCGAACCGAGCCGAAAGAATGACAAGATCGTGTCATTTGACTGGATAACTTTGGGCTCACCAGTACTCCAACCGAGACTCTTGGTACTTCGTGCCAGCGGCGCGCTTGATGTTCTACAAATGCCATCCTTCACGGCCGAATATCCCTTCAAGCTGATTCCTTGGCAACCTCCTTACCGCGGTCTTGAAGGCAAGTTTCCTCTCATTATGGGCTGATCGTGATAAAAATTAACCTTGCACTAGAGGGAGGAGCTTACCATCAAGTCATGGAGTTTGAACCGCAACAATCCCACGAAATATTTGGGCCACTGCTAGCCGAGCAGGCATTAGCAGACGTGCCCTTGTTCGGGCCCGAAAAGACCAACTTGAACAAGGCTATCGAGCATGCAGTCTCATCTAAAACTGCTGCGGGGCCGGTCGTTGCCAAACAAATAGATGCAAGCGATGAACTTCCTGTGCCATATTCGGAGGCCTCATCCGTAGCTGAAAAGCTAGCGGCTTTGCGAATAGCCTCCGGAGACACTTCGCCGCCGGTTTCCGGAGGTGAACCATTGTCGCAATTACAGCACCATGAACATACGCTCACCAAGATCAAAGACGTAAGCCGTCTGCCTACACAGGGACAAGCACTGTTGGACCATAGCATGCTCTTTCGCGCAAAAGAAAGCTACCTCTTTAATTATGAGACCAACCAACGCGTAGTTGCTGATGATCCCTGGCTCCGGGATGTATGGGCTTGGGTTTCTGGTAAGTCATTGATACGATTCATTGCGCGATGTGGTGACCGGTTCTGATACGCTTCAAACAGGTGCAGATGATGCGGCTTCTGACGGCGGCATGATGTCCCATCCCTTGGATCTCGGTTATATGGGAATCTACACCATATGGACAAACAATCTTGGTAACCCATCTCTATATCCACTCTCCACAGCGAGAAAAGACAGGCTGACAAACACTGCGCAGGGAGCAAGCCGCAATCAAGGCTGTCTGACTCGGCTCCGGCCCCGGACGAGGTTGGTTGGGAGCGTTGTCTGAATGCCATCTGCAAGAAGCTTGGAATTCCCAAATTTGATGGAGTAGAAACGAGGAGACCTCATCACAGAGAAATTTGCTTGGAAATCTGCAACTGGGGACGGTCATACGAGTCGGAGCTCAAAGATGCACATAGTGCGTCGAGTCTGACCAGAGAATCGACCTGGCACACCATGGCTGCCGCTCATGCCCTTTTCAGAGGCAACACCAAGGAAGCTGTCCAGGTGCTTAAAAGAGCGAGCGCCGCATACCCAGAACTACAGTTTGTGTCGCTCGCCCTCCAGCTCATGGGAAAGAACGAAGGGGCCACCGCTGTCAAAGAAGCCCTCGACTTTGACGAGAGAGTCGCCTCCAAGACAGACCCCTACCTGCGTGCCATATCCTCGATTATTGCAACTGGTGACTGGGCCATCATTGCCAACCAGAGATCCCTGCCCTTGCGGGACCGGGCCTTTGTCGCGATACGGACCTTCCCAGACGACGCGCTCACAAGCTGGCTCGAGAGCGAAGTGGCAGCCGCCATCAAAGCAGGGGACGTCGAAGGGATTGTCCTCACGGGAATTACAGATTCCCTAGTCGACATACTTGCTCGCTACGTCCAGAAATACGACGACTACCAGACGGCCACGTTGTTGCTTTCGATTTGCGCGCCAAAATTCATTGACGACGTACGTGCAACAGCCTTTCGAAATGCCTACAGGGCTTACCTCCAGCGGCATCACGCATTCTATCTACGGGCCAAATTCGATGTCGAGTCTACCAAGCGGAGCAAACACCATGGTCGGCCGACGCTGCGACCCCCGAGTCGACAGATTGCGCTACGGTGTGTCTACTGTGACGCCGAGACCAGTGTGAATACGCACAACAGTCGAAGCAGCGCACAGCTGCACCTGGGCCACCACGGCGGCCCCTTCGTAGCTGCAGCAACAGCAGCTGCGATCGGGGGCAGAAGTGGCTCTGCTGGCGGAAGCGGAGCACCTCCTGAGGCAGTCTCCACCAATCCGTTCATGGACAAGATGGTGGTGGCAGGGATCAGTTGTCCGAATTGCAAGAGACACTTGCCCCGGTGCGTGGTATGCCTCGAGGTGGTGGGCATGCCGAGGAGCGATCGGCCGGAACTGTCGAGGGATCCTGAAGTCAGACTGGCTGCCAGGTTCCCGACTTTCTGTCTCCAGTGTGAGCATGTTCTGCACTTGGACCATGCCAGACAATGGTTCGCGCGGCATCAGGAGTGCCCCGTCCCAGAGTGTCGGTGTAAGTGCAATTTTAGGGCCAATCCAGAGCTGAGTTACCGGTAGACGTTGGCCATCGACGAGGTGGCCCTGGAAAAGGTGTGCCTTTTTATCGAGCTTTAACTACCATACATTTCACTGATATACCGAGTATTATTACATGTCTGTATATCCCTCTACTGAGAGAGATCTCGATGGCTAGGAAGTAACTAGCAAACAACAAATCTGATAACCACGCACTGCCACGCTTCTGTGATACCTGGATAAAGAGGAAGAGTTGGCGCCAAGATCTCCGCTCTTGGGAGCTTTCTGGGCAAAGGGCGGAAGGAGATGGAAGAGCTTTGGGAGGACGAGCGGGCCAAGAGAGGCGCAGACTTGCCAATTTGCCCCCAGAATGCTTGGTTCTCTTGTTCTCCTGGTCTCTCTGCCAATGTCTGGGTCATTCTTGGACAGGTCTTGTCTTTTCTCATCTCACATGGCCAAGTACCTGGCGCCAAGCTGGAAGACCAAGAGTTGCCAAGTGACGGCCAAGGACGTGTCCAAGAGGGGGAGTGATTTACACGGCGGGTATCCGATCATTTTGCGGGGTATACGGAAATCATTTCAATATCAGACCGGAGTCGATTCGGGAGCACTCCGTCACCCGGGCTCCTATCTTACACGTGGACTTGTCCAAAAAGACCAAGTTTTATTTTTCCTCCTCGTGGTGTGGCAGAATTTGATATCCCCTGAGCGTCTTGTAAATAGTATGGAAGATGTGTGGGTCTGTGGCAGCTGTCAGCACGCTCCGAAGAGCCGGACACATCCCGAAAGCGGGACATTTGGCTGCTAACCGTCGATGGGGCTGCTCAACCGTCGATGGTGACAACGCAGGCTAAGCCAGTGTTGCGAGACTTGCCGTTGAGCTTGTCCAATTCAAACTTCTGTAACGACCTCGACAGGTTATCGTTACGTGAGATCCAAACAGATATGGGTCTCAAATTGAAGCTACGGACAAGAGTGGATGACGCTATCGGGCACGTGTTGTTTAGTCAGTCCAAGTCACTCAACCACGCAACGGGATCCGAATGTCAATGCACAAGGACATTTACAGTGCGAGATTTGTTCAGTGAGATTTGAGATTATTACATCATACCAACCGTGGTCGTTGGTGCAATGGTCATCTGAATTAACTTTTGTTTCTCGAGATTTATAATGATTCAGCAGCGGATACTTTCATACCGTCGATGAAACTGTGATAGGAAACTTCACCGTCCCAGTTTGGGGAAGTTCGGGGATTCGCCAAGTCCTTGGCTTTAGCGGAGATCTTGGCGCAAGCCACTCCCACCGTCTGTTCTCGCGTCCACTGATTCGTTTTCCTTCCTCTGAGAAAAACATTGACCGTTGACCGTTTCTTCTCGTCTGCAACATCCGTCTCCCCACTTTCAAACGTCAAAAGTTTCCCATGGCAACAATTTCAAGCATGATGCAAAAGCGTGTTCCGCACGTGCCTTTACTCAAAGGCGAAATTGGTGGAGCAAGAATGTTGAGGAGCTGAACAGGATCGGGCACGCGCTTCACCCAGAGAGGATTGCAAAACCAGATTGATGGGGGCAGAGGGCGAGCAATCATTGCGTGTGGCCAAATGGCAATGAAGGTGGAGGGTTGCCAAGTCATCCCAAGCAATACCAAGCCTTGGCGCTCTCTTGGCATTCTTGGCACGGGTTGTCGCTCTGTTAGGACAGAGGGGAACGGATAGAAATTTTTGGGCGCGACCACAGACTTGAACCAACACGTGGTACACTCAACCGAGCACCGCATCCACCATCAGGCAATGCCCCGACCGCCAAGACTTATCGCCAAGCTTTCCGCCAGCTACTGCCAAGCGTGAGCGCCCATAATAAAGAGATACAAAGCCCGCTCTCCTCTGGACGTTGATCAATTCTCCTTTTCAAACAAAATTCAGGTGAATTTGATTTCTGGGCAACGTTTCTTCCTTCGCCTTTGCTCCTGGTTTCGTTCTGTGTTTTCAGAGCGATTTTGTTTTGCAGAGTCAAGCTTTGAGTTCACGCACCCCCCAGAGCCACTTCCCCTATTCACATTTTACCTACCTGACTTGTGTGGGTGGAGCCAAGCCCAACACAAGCAAATCAGTGCCACCACCACGACCCAGCAACACCAACTGTCGCGGGGCATACCTCCAAAAAAGCTTTGGGGCATAAATTCAAACGGCAAGGCGACAGACTACCCAAACGGTTTTTACTTTATCGTCTTTTCCGGGACATCTATCCAACCCCACCAATAAGAAGTCAATCAGCGTTTTTTGTCAGCCATGTCATCCGCCGCACAACCAGCAGAGACGACTCCTGCCGCCCAGTCGGCGGCGGGCTCGTCCAGCTCAACCTCAAACGGTGCCACGCCTGCGCCATCGACAGCCCCAACCACGACAAGCTCTTCGTCTAGTGCTGCAGCCAGCCAAGACGAGAGCCTCGTCTGTCGTTGGTCCGAGTGCAATGAGCGTTTCAACACGGCTGAGATTCTCTACGTAAGTTTTGCTTCTTCAAATTTGACTGTGCAGTGTATTGACTCGCCATGATAGGAACACATTTGTGAGAAACATGTTGGTCGCAAGAGCACCAACAATCTCAACCTCACTTGCCAGTGGAACTCGTGCCGCACCACCACTGTCAAGCGGGATCACATCACCTCTCACATCCGGGTCCATGTGCCCCTGAAGCCGCACAAATGTGACTTTTGCGGCAAGTCGTTCAAGCGCCCTCAGGATCTCAAGAAGCATGTCAAGACCCACGCCGACGACTCCGTCTTGGTCGGCCGCGCCCCCCAGGACCAGAACGGCGGCATGCACCCCGGTTACCGGAATCAGCCCACCAAAGGTACGACTCCTTATCCCGCTCTGACGCCCATCCTCACTCCTCACTTTCCCATTCTATACCGTCCCTCGCCTCATGACGCAGCGCCTCCTGTCCGCCTCTGAGAAAAACTTTCGAGGCTAATACCGCCTCTCTAGCTCCCTCCAGCTTCTATGATCACAATGGCCAGATGCGTGGTACTAACCAAGCCCCTTTTGGCCAGCCGCATCCGAATGGTCAGGCTAGCTACTACCACCAACACCCTTCGCACCAGCAGCAACAATACCACCCCATGTACTACTCCCAGCAGCCCATGGGTTCTCGCGGTGACTACATGACCCACCAGGCCGCCTCCTTTGACCCTCACCGCTCCAAGCGTGGCTTTGACGAGCTGGACAACTTCTTCGGCAGCGTCAAACGGCGCCAGGTCGACCCTACCTCGTATGCCCATGTCAGCCGCTCTCTCATGCCCATCCACGCCCACCTGGGCATCGGGACTGGAGGCCTAGCTACCGAGTACATGCCTCAGCCACCCCACACTCTTGGAGTCAGCAGTGCTGCCGGTCCTCTCACGCAGCATTATTACCTTCCTCCCATGCCAAACCTGAGGACCAAGGACGACCTCCAGCAGATCGACCACATCCTCGAGCAGATGCAGGCCACCGTATACGAAAACACCGGATCTCCCAATTCCAACTATGCCCCCGTCGACATGCGCCACCAGTCCCCCCAGTACGCCACCCGCCCGACCGTTGACCCCTATGCCGCCGTTAGCGCTGCGCAGATGCCATCTCCCTTGAGCGCAGCGACAAGCCAGTCAGCCAGCGGCACACCCGGCGCCACCCCTCCATCCGCCACTATGTCGTATCCTTCCAGCCACTCTCCATCCGCCTCATCCTCCAGCATGTCACCGACTTCACGACACAGCTCCACCTCGGTCTCGTACCCTAGCCTCCCCAGCCGGCCCGGCCTGCCATATCCTTCCACCTCAGGCCTCGGCTCGAACTTCACCAACGAGCAACGCCGCCTCTCCGGTGGTATGCTCCAGAGCGCTAGCGGACGCCGCGCTGCCGAGGAGCGTGATCGGTCTGCCACACCTAGGGGCCCCGGGGATTCTCCGTCAGTCAGCTCTCCCTCGGAGGAATCCGAGGGCGCTGCGGACGCCGAGTCTTATGATGACTGGCTCCAGCACATGCGCGTGATTGAGTTCCTCCGCAATGGCATCCGCAACAGACTGGAGCGTAGGGAGTATGAGGAGATGGACGACACCAGTCGCATCGACCCCATGGTTCTCGACTCGGACAGGAAGACCAACAACAGCAGCAGGAATAGCGACAAGACGAAGCCTGTAGATAGCCGGCCGTCTCCCCCACAGCCGCTGTACCCTGTCTTGCCTCGGCCGGGTGATTTGTAAGGTACTGGGTTTTCATGGGCTGGGTTAGTATGCATGCGAGCGACGTACCTGTGCGGTGCGGATGTGTGTGTTGGTTGGTTATAGTATAATGGGATCTTATATCATGTTCTGGATAATTCGTATTTGGTGGCTTTCACGTCCCTTTTATCAATTGCTGGATGCTCTGTTTCTATTATTTCTACCTAGTTTAGTGCCTTCTATTACTGGTTTGTGCGGAATGCCTGGGCTTTGTCTATAGTTACCTTTTCGTTCGCGGCTCTCTATAGGGCTTTTATCGTTGCTGGCGTATATATTCCCCTTGCGGCTTCTCTGTTATTCTACTTTATGGAAAGAAACACAAAAGTGGTAAGCCGAGTGCAGATGAAAATAGCAATGTCGTTTCTGACAACATCATGTATACATACATAGCTCTCGCGTTTAAGGAGGACCTCGTTTGCGCAGTATATCATGCTCCCCATTGCACAAATATATGTTCCATCCTTTTTGATGATGAAAACTTTATTCTTGGTTTTTTGTGGACGATGTAAGACTACTTCACACGTGTACGAACTCAATTTTGAGCCTTAACTCCATATATTCAAACTTTAAACTTAAAGTCAATCATATAATGAAGTCTTGATTGGTTCAACGCGTTTTTTTATGCCAACCTCGCCGTTCTAGTCTTTGCTGGCATGCATGTCTCTACGCATTAAATCACCATGAAACAAAAGAACACAGATGTATTTTTTGACAACCTCGCTTGCTTCCCAGTCACAAATGATAGTCTAAGCAGCACAGCAAAGCAGTCTGCGTTCCCAACATACATAGTACATACAGAGCAGAGAATGGTATGGTATTCATTCATCAAAAAGCCCTCCATATAGCCCCCGCCCTGGTATTGTTACTCCCACCACCCCGTCGAAGGGGCAAAATCTCCTCGCCATGCTCGTCCTCATCCCGATTGACAGCCCGAACCCATGCATTCTCGGCCGCGACAGCATCGCGCTCCATCTGCTCCATTAGATCCAGTTCCGCGAGCATATCATGCACCAAGCTACGACACGCCTTGAGGATCCTCGCCAGGCTCCTGCTGCTCTCTGTGGCCACCGCCACTGTCGTCCCGTTCTTGGTCGCTGTGGTGGTATCATCTTCTTCCGAGACGATCATCAGCCCCTTGAGCATCCTCCGCCATTCAGTCAATCGTCTGACCAACATGGCACACTCTTCTTTCCACTCGGCATCAAGCAGTAGGACCTTCTTCGCTCCTCCTCCAATTTCTTCAGCACTACTCAAGAGCAATAAATCCGCAAGCCCTTCGTTCCCCAATAACTCTTTCATAACCTGTTGGCCATCTCCTTCCCCGGCCCGAACGCGATCAAACAATTTCCTCGCCTCGCTCACCTCCTTGACTCGGCTAGCCCACTTCTCAAACCGCCTCACGACCCTTGTGTACCGACCCCCCGGCGGCTCTCCAAGAGCCCACAAGCCACAGACAATCTCGTCGAGCATCTGGATCTTGCTTTCCAACCCGCCGCCTCCGCCATGAGAAGAACCCCAGTCCACTAACGCCCTGAGATTCTCGGTCTCTACTACGCTCTCTTCAATCTTGCCAACTTGCTGGTCTAGCTTGACTGTGTTGGCGAATCGATCACCTAGTTTGTGTTTGGCGCTGCTGCGCCATTGGCCCGTCACGGCATGGGCGTCCCTGTGTAGCAAGTGCAGCTGAAGCAGTTCAGTCTGTAACCTGCTGATCTCGGCTGAGAGGGCTACATTTGATGGAAGCTTTGACGGGGACGGAGGTGCAAGGTAGGTAGATGTTAGAGGTTTCGGGGCAAGAGATTTCGCCGGTGAGTAGTGCTGCTGTAGTGTTGAAAAGGCTGGCCGATGGGGAGGGGGGTTGTCTGATGTTGTAGAGACTGGATCTGCGGCTGGCGGCGGGGGTTGTCTAGCTGAAGATACGGTTGCCTGTCTTGGCCGGGTTGCGATGCTGCTGGTGGTGGTGGTGACGGCAGAGGAGGCTGAGATGTTTCGTCTGTGATTAGCTGCAGCTGCGGCGCTCCTGGTTATGGGAGGCCGGCTTCTATCTGGTGGAGCAGCAGCAGCAGTAGCAACGCCGGTGGAAGAAGAACCACCAGAGTCGACTGAAGTCTGTGACGGTGGTCGCAGGGTCGTGGCCCCTGTCAATGAAGTGATGGATGACTTTGTGCGTGTGTGGCCCCTTGTGGGTGCTCTTGCGAGTCTAGAATTACTGCTGCTGCTGCTGCCAGTGGGTACACCAGACGATGAAGTCGGCCGAGCCATCGAAGTTGATCTCGTCGAGGGACCACCACCCGACGACGAGGGTGGTCGTGCTGTCCCTGATATAGGCGGCCGGGTAGTTGCCGTCCGGGGCGGTCTTCTGTTCAAACCATCTCTGGTGCTGCCGCCATTAGCTTCTTTTTGGGGGGCCGATTCCGCTCTCGACCGCCCCAGAACGGCCGACAAGGGCCGGGTCTTCTTTGGTGCTGCTGCTGCTGCTGCTGTTGGTGATGGTGGTACCGCTCCTCCTCCTCCTCCTCCTCCTCCCCCTCCCCCAGAAGACTTCGAGGACGACGCAATCCTCGTTGACGTACTCCTGGTGATTGACAATGAGGAAGAACCCTTGACGGGCAATCGAGTTGGTGATGCCGTCCGCGCACTCCCATCACGTACATTGGCAGCGCCATCTGTGACACCTCCGGAGCTGACGCTTGGAGAAGCGTTGTTATTGTTATTGCTCACTGGTTTCCTCAGCGACCGCGAACGAAACGGTATACCGGTGGTGGATGACGACATGGTGAAAGCCACTCAGTCCCTCTTGTCAGTTTAGCATCAATGCTTTCGCTCATCCAACGGTGAACTGTGGGTTTGCTGTTGTGATGCGAGTGTTTTAGACTTTCTGACTAGGCGTGAAGACGATGGTGTGGTACCGTTCAGTCGCTCACGAGGCTGTCCGCTGGGGCGGTCCTGGCAGATCAACCATGCTGTTGTGAGTGCCCGTGGGCTGTGACTGGCCGAAGCCACAAGCTTCAATTCAGGCCAGGCACGTGGTCTTTAGGGGCCGCCCGTGCGCAAACACCCCACGAAAGCCCTGTATTTTCAGCACCACAGTGGCGGGATCTACGTCTTGGTCGAGGTTGCATCGGAGCGGGCCATCGCGTCAATCTGCCGGCAGCTCGTGGACGACACGCTGTGTTCTTCACTGGACATATAACTTTGAGGGTGCATCATAACTCAGCACAAACACGTGTATCTTCCAAGGGTAAGTTACAGGCAAATTATTGAAATTAAGGAAGGCCAGTTCAGATCGGGCAGGACTTATCCAACCACGATCCTCGTCGGAAGTTCGAGCTTTTGACTTGAGAGTCGCGTGATAGGAATTACTCTACGGATAGGAACACAGTTTTCAGGGTATCTGTGTATAACCACCAACGCCATCCTTCAATCTGCCAGGATACCCAGAGCCGACGAGCAACCTGTAAGGCATAACCTAGGCCAAACCCCCAAAGAAGAGGAACAAAGATCTCCGCAATTCCCCAAAAACCCCAGCTGGTATCCCTAGGCCGCCCCGACTTGTCTATCATCTCAAACATGTTCAACATTGTACAGAAAGAAGTATAAACACGTTCCTGAATCATATCGTCTGCAGATATATACCTGCTATTATCCTTCCCGACACACGAGGAACCCTGACCAGAGACCATTAGGCGGCAATTTGGTCCCCTCCGCCATGACCGTTCATTTGGGTTATAGTCACTGTCCTATCGTCTTCATCGGTCGTCGCACCCATATCTTTTATCTGCTGTAGGAGTCGTCGAAGATCGCCTCTGCAGCGCCGCAAGTTACCGCTGCAGGTCGGACACACGTTGAGGTTGCAGGCACTGCAAATGTAGGCATCCGAAATTCGGTCCCGCTGCCCACATGTCGCACATGCAATGGGGTTATATCGCTGTCTGTTTGCCGTCATATACCGGTGATTGGTGATGCATCGGAAGTGTCGGTCGGTGAGGGGCAGGGCATCCATCACACCATCTGCTGGCAAAGGCGAGAACCAATCTCGAGGGAAAAGCATGGCTCCGGGATTGTCCGTCATATTCTCCTCCAGCTCTTCATCTGCCGTTTTCGGATCAGGAACGGATGCGTCGTTGTTTATGCCAAGCTGAGGGCTTTCCTTGCTGGGTGTTGATGATGTCTTTTCAAGTTCGGCTGATCCGGTCCGGGATACTGGACTGATATCTGGCGGATTAAAGGCTGGAGTAGGGAGTTGCCGCTGCTTTCCTACTTGCAAGCTTTCTGGGATCTCAGCTGCTTGTTTATAAGTCCCGACGTCGTCACTTGGAGCTTTGGCCTTGGATGAAGTCCGTGCTGGAAACCCTTGGTTGACTGGGCGATTTTGGAACCGGCTTGCTGCGGGAGTAGAGGGGAGGCCAACTAGCGGCCGGCGAACATCGAGGTTAGAGAATCCTTGATGGGGTTCCAGGGCCTGGTAGGTACTTTCTGCAGCACCGTGAGGCGATGTAGGGGAAACGGCAGAACTGCCATCGATGGGAAGCTCTGGTGATGACGCCGGGGAGACCGGTGAGACCACTGTGGCAGAGTATGGACCTCGGGGCTCATGGTTCTCATAGTCGGGTGTTGGAAGGCGGGCAATGATTTGGGGTGCCTTGGTGTTGGGTAGCGACTTCCCCGGAGCCGATGTCGTGGGAGTGTGTTGATTCATCGATCCAACTCCAGTTTTTCCATCGCCTTTATTGTCACGTTCCCTACTCCAAGCCCTTCGACCGTTGCTATTCGACTTCGATGCTAATTGCCCCATGGCTGAACCATCCTCTTTGATCTGCTGGTGAGAGGGCACCGGACGAATATTTTTTCCTGGCAACCCAGCATTGGTGCTTCTTGGGAGAGGAGTTGTAGTTTTTGTTGGGTTCGAGAATTCAGTCTGTTCTTGGACATGGGATGAAAGTGGGACCGAATTTGTACCGCCAGCGCCACTTGGAGCACCTTGCGATGAGTTGGCTATGTTCCCCGAGGCGACAGTGGAACCGTTGCTCGACGTCAGTTTTAGCTCAGGGACAGCTATATTCTTGTCACTCTTGACCGATCTTCGCCTCCAAAGCTGCTCTGTTGGCGAAGTATTTACAGTCGGGGATACATCCTGGGTCCCCACCCTAGACTGCGATTGAGGCTGGTAGTCTTTTAATGGCAAGGGCGGTGGCAGTGCCTTCTCATCTCTGACACCTGACTGGGTTTGTGGACCAGCTGGAAGTGTTGGGGAATCCGTACCCCGAGATGCACCGGGGTTCGGGGACGCGGGTGGGTAAGGGTCTTTCGTCCCGGGGCTGTCCTTGGTGGAGTTGGTTGATGTCCTCGGGGTAGACTCGGAGGTGTGGTCCGTGTATGCCGATAGTAAGCTGGACAGAGACGTGACAGGTGATGGCAGCGGGTTCGGAGATACTATTGCAGGGGCGGTATCCGGCGCTGCGGAAGGAGCAAGCGAAGGAGCGGCAGTCGACACTGGAACTGGGGAAGGAGCTGGAAGCGTGACTGGGGAAGCTGCCGGAGCCGGAGCCAGAGTCACAGTAGGTGTCTGGGGTTGAGCCTGTGCCGGGGCACCCACCGGGCGTCGGCGAGGCATCGACATGGGCGGTGGTGGTCCAGGTTTGAGAGGAAGTTGCGGGAGAGGAGAGTTGAGCGGTTTTACAAGGCTGGTCACGCCTGCCTCTTTGCCGAATATGCCCTCCTCGAAGGCTTTGGGAGGCGGTAGTGGAGGCCCGAGGTCGATGGGGGGCAATTCTTTGAGGAAGGGAAGACCGCCTGTTGGGGACGCGGGTGACTGCCGTACAGGACTGGACATTTGAGTTTGTACCTGTGCCTGTGTTTGTGTTTGTGTGTATGTATACGTTCGTGTATGCTGGTAGTTCTGGTATGGTGGTGGATTGGAAGGTGCCATCAGGCTCGGGCCATCCTCTTCTGATGAGAAAGAAGGAGGGGCTGGAAGAGCTTTTGAGAAACGAGACCGCCCAGATTTGGGGGTCTGGAGACTCGATGATCCAAACATCTTAATAATAATAATTCCCAAGACTCCTTTTCCCCGGCTGAATCATAGATCGAGGTATAAAGCCGGGATGCTATTTATTGTCCACAACAGACACCACTCCGGCTGTGCAACACCAGGATGATGTTGGGGGGGAACAGGCTGATGCCTGTCCTCTCGAGCTTCCTGTCGTGCTCACTGCTTGTATTGGCCACTGTGAAGAAACAAGAGACCCGCCTATGGTGTCGCAGATAGATGGGCGGACCTTTGGGGGTATCGGAATACGGAGTAGAAGCTAAACCAGTATCCTAGAATCCTCGTTGGCTTTGTTCGAGGATGATGGACCTGACTGACACAGGCGCCGCCGCTATTGCAACGTCAAGCAGGTGTGTGTCTAGAGACGGACTCGAGCGCGGGACAAGTCCGGTGTATGCGAATAGTCAAAATAAAAGAAAGTGTCTCAAGCATTCGGGTGTGAGTTGCCTGAGTGGACGAATCTCCAAGTTGGACGCGGCGCGGGCATTAATGGAAAATGAAGGTAATTGTACAGAATATGCGGGCAATCCCGTATATGTACGGTTCAAAGAGGAAGAAGGAGCGCGTCCCAGAGGCAACCCAGAAAAGGAGATTGCGACGACGCAAAAGGATGCTCGACAGTGATTTCAATTGGGTGTAAGACTGGGAAAGAAGTGCAGCCTGCCCAGTCGTCGCTTTCCACACCTCAAGCACTTTGGTGGTATTCGTACCTGCCTCTGCTCTCCCAATTGGCAAGTCTCCTTCCCCTGCTTTTCAAGCAGGCTTGTGGACGGTAGTGTCCCGCAAGGCAATCCCGGCACCACCCCATCTTGAATTTTTAGTGTCCCGAAGAATGTGTGCGCAAGCCCAGGAGGAAGGAACAAAAAGTTGGATAGGGGCAGCGTAGCGTCGAAGATCGCCAGTTCGTCACATAACCCCTGTCGCTGTCACTCTGTTACACTGGCTGGCTGAAACAAAACCACGGTTAAAAATGAGGCCAAGCCTAGGCTTTAAAATGACAAGGGGCTGAACGGGGGAAAAAATCGTCTCCCAACACCAGCAAGAACAAATCCCGAGGAAGCCGCAGCATCCACGCGTTCTCACGATGATGGGCGCCGCATCTCTTGAACCTCAATCTCCTCCAGACTCAATATAACTTTCGGATCGTTGCCATTTTCTTGCTTCTTTCCCTTCGTAACAAGAAACCCAATTCTATTTAGACTGGGAAGCAGTTGGTGGCTGGATGCAGGGCCAACACATCACCAGTCAAGGACATGACATGACGTCGAGGGCTGAGCTAAAGATCCCATTGGTCGAAGATTGGCTCAACGCCCCAAAGCGGTTAATGGAAAAGCAAAATCTAATCCTTGTAGGTGATCCCCCAAGTTGTCCCTCAATAAGGCTTTACAGACAGAAAGCGACCAGCAGAAAGTTGATAACCATCGTCCCAAATCAAAAGTCAAGTCAGCCTCTGAGAAAAGCCTTCTGTTGGCAAAATCCATTGCGGCATATTCGTAACCAGCATCTGGATAACTATTTCACGAAGAGGTGGTTATCATAAAGTCCTCGGAGAAGAGGATGGGGGATACACTGGTATCGGAACAATAAGATTGCTGGAACGTGGGGGAGCAAGACATTTGACTCCGTCCCGCATCCCATCTCCGGGACCCTGCTGTGGCCGGAGCCATGTGGATCACCTCCTCCGGACACGCCAGCCCCGCAAGTACCGTATCGGGAGTTCTTCATGAGTTGCTCCGCGGCTGCGAAAGCTCACATGCTACGAGCAATCGCACAATTTATGCAGTACGGATAGTGGCATTCGCTCTCTCAGAGATTCGGACTTGGGACCAGGTAGCACCTGGTTTCAATTCTCATGATTGACGGATCTGAAACTTGAGCCAGCATCATTATTGTCATGATCAGACCCACTGAACCCGGAATACTCGCATAAAGCAGTGGAAGAAAGCATGAACCACTATACCCATTCGCCTAGCTCATTGATATGCTCACCGGGATGGACATGGTCGGGACTCAGCTCATGTGAGGCGTTCTTGTTGGACGATGAGCGAATCTGCCGCCTCTGAGTCAGTGCCGTTCTTCGCACCGGGTGTTCTTAGGACCACATGTTATAAAAGGGGGATTGGACTATTTCCGCCATATCTCTCATCCGGTCTTGGTGGCCGGAAGACAAACCGGCAACATCAGCACAACAGTGAGGCCCACGTGTACGCAAGCTCGAGTCGCATGCAAAGTGCTGGCGGGTTGTGTGGTTGAACAACATCGAATTCACCTTCTGGAAGATTGGCTAGATCGCGAGCCTGGCAGACCCCACCAGTTTGACCGGCTTCCAGAGCGGGCCACCGGTCCCAGCGCCGGCTGCTGATGGGCGTCCTGCAATGAGACACGCCATCAGCATCGGACCTGCATCAACCCGCTCGTGCTCAACCGAGAGCCCACCAGGCACGGCAGCCAAAATTAATTAAAAACTGCCACGAATAAATGAACAATGTCCGCCTCGAGGGCGTCGACGACGACTCTGCCTCATTTACCGTCGAGTTCGACGAATTGATAGTCCCTTTCGTCTCGGCCTCCAGTCACCTCACTACTAAGCTTTCGCATCAAGCGCCCTCCAAGGGGCTGGGATTGTGAGTACGGCGCGCAATGAGGCCGGACACCTGATGACCGAACTCCCAATGAGATATGTTCATGAATAACACAGGTGCCGGTTCACCTAGCAACGGTAGTGACACCGATCGGCGTAGTGTATTTGCCATGGCCATGGGCATGAGGTCCTAGGGTCATCGGTTCGGATCTCGCACCGGCTCGGGCCACCTGCTCCATGACGATCACTGGAAGCCCTAGCTATAGTTTCCTTACATATACGGAATCCTCTTGCGCCTCATAACTTTGCAATATCAACACCCATGGATCCGTGACCCAGGCTAATGTCGCTCCACGGGATATGTCGCCCAACAGACCTCGCGGTTTCCCCAGCAGGGCCAGCACCGTCAATCGGGAGACATTCGTCATATTCCGTTCGCTTTCTGTCTTGGCCGTAGAACCAGCCAATGCAAAAGCCCATTTTTACTATAGACGACGAGTACAGCGCGCACAAAGCCGACTACGCTAAGAGGATACGATGTCCATAGACAGGGCAACCGAGCGTTGGCCTGCCCATCAGATTCAGATCACCACACTCGGCCCTCTCACCGCGCTCTTGGAGTCTCATATGGATAACACACTGATCAGGTACTCGGTAGGTCGGAACATTACCATAGGGCTGGGATGAACTGCCGTAACCAAAAATGAGAAGGTAGCCACGTCAAAGGGTCATGAAACAAGAGGGAAACGACCGGGCACCAATGGTGAGCCTGCCCTGTTGCTGCCCAGGGGTAAACCGGTTCTCGACTGTACAGTACGTAGTAATCGGACTTCACGTACCTCCCTTCTCATATCCCAAGTGTTTCGTCTTTGCAGTAAATAACAATAAAATGATGGCTTGCTCGCCATCCTCTAAAGTCAAGATGTTTGTTATTCAGCCTTGTGACACTTGTAGTCTCCAACTCAGGTCTCGCCATCGTCGTCCTATCTTGTCACAGCAGTCTTGCTCACGATGAAATCAACAATTTTAATAACAATCTTAGCAGGCCTTTCTATCTCAAGCCAAGCAGCAGCAGCGACCATTCCACAAGACGGCCACAAAAAGGTCACATTCTACCGTTCAGTACAACCAAAGCAGCGAGACCAGCAGCAAGATGACAACACCCCTCCCCCAGCAGAAGCAGCAAAAGCCGCCCTCGACGCCATGAATACAGCCTTCTACAGCCCAACCGACGGGCGCTGGTCACCAAACGATGCTGCCTGGTGGGTGAGCGGGAACGCCTTCCAGAGCCTACTAGATTACATGTCCAAAACCGGAACACGGGGGAGCTACACGGACCAAGCCCTCCAAATCTTCAACACCCAACGAGCGCCGGTTCCGTGGTGGCCTCAGGGGGGAGGGGAATTCCGCGCCGACTCGACCGACGACACAGGATGGTGGGCTCTTGCCATGGTCCGCATGTTCGACCTCACCGGCGACCAGAGCTACCTCAACATCTCCATGCTCGACGAGGCGTATATATCGCAGTACTGGAGCGATTCCGTCTGCGCGGGAGGGGTCTACGTCGACATACGCGCGCTGAGCTACAAGAATGCCATCGCTAATCAGCTGTACGTCCAGCTCTGTGCGGCTTTGCATAATCGGATCCCGGGGGATACGGTTTACCTCGAGAGAGCGGTTACGGGCTGGGGATGGCTTAGGGCGTCGGGGATGGTGAACGACGATGGGCTTTTTAATGATGGGTTGGCTATGAGGGAGGATAATACGTGCTTCAATAACGGACTGCCTGTTTGGACTTATAACCAGGGGGTTATCCTTGGAGCTGCGGCTGGTATGTTCTTCTTTCTATGTAGCTCGACCGTTTTATATGTGCTGGCTACCCTTATCCCATCGTCATCATAATATCAATACAGAACAATATGGTGGTGCCTTCTACTAACAACAAAAGAAACACAGAACTCTACCGCGCGACAAAAGACACCAGCTACCTAACCTTCGCCCGCCAAATAGCAGACTCGGTCCTCTCGAGCAAGTCCCTGATCCAGAACGACGGGATCCTGACAGAATCATGCGAAACCGACGACCACCCAACAGGTTGTAATGGCGACCAGCAGATCTTCAAGGGCATATTCGCCCGCAACCTGGCCGATCTGGATTCGCTTGTCGAGGGAAGACCCTACCGCTCGTTTCTCGAGGCGAATGCCCGCCGTGCTTACTCGAATGATCGAGCCGGTGGTGGTGGTTCGGACCTCTACGATGTCTCCTGGGCTGGTCCTTATGTGGCCAGTTCGCTGGCTAAGCAGGCGAGTGTGTTGAGTTTGTGGGTGGCTTTGATATGATATGATTTGATTTGAGTTTGGCTTTTTCTTTTTTCTCTTTTTATGATTAGATATGCTTATGCCGTTTATGACTTCCTTTCATTTTCTAGGAACCTGTCTCTGGATAGACTTACATATATGGTTGGGATTCTGATAAATATTTTCCACCCTACTGTATATTCTTATTTCCTCGATTTATTCCGTACATTGGATCCAACTTGGGAGCACGAAGGATAGACAGGAGGTCTGGGAAGGCCTCACGTATTTACGCCATCACCAAGGCAGGATCATGTCAACTTCAGAACGTCTGTGAAATACCCAGTACAGCAGTTGCTCGAGCCCTTGTTTACTCATACAGGAAGGGGGAATGGGGAATGGCTTGGGGCCTTGAGGTGACGACGGCTACTGGGGACCAAACTAAGGAGGCTGACAAACCATGCTAGCCTTGACATTGGAAGAACAGAGGTTGTTTGAAAGACAAAGGGCTGCGTTGCCACATATCATTGGAAATATATGCAGTATCAGACCAAATAGGAGAAAGCAGGCCTCTGTGATGCACCACAGGATATCAACGTTGTCTACCACCACACCGCCCAGACAAACGAGTAAAAATAATAGAAGAAAACGACTCACACTCCCATTCCGCCCAAATATGATATAAAAGAAAGCAGCAAGACACCGTTGTCATCACTCAGCTTGGACTGCCCTATATTGCATAAAAGAACCGCGAGGCTTCAACTGCCGTGCTTGCCACAGGTGAAAGAGGACTCATGATATACCATCCGCTCTAGATGACTGTTCTCTGTCCACCGCCTCCTTAGTCGGGGCCTCACCTCTCCCAGCGCTATGTTTCTCTCTCGTTACCATATCATACCTGCCCGCCATTGACATGACGCCGGGATCATAGGCTGAAAGGCCTCCTAGGATAGCTAACCCCTTCCACCGCCGCATTGTCCACAAACCAGCTGCACCGACCGCCAGTCCCCTCGTTGACAAGCGCGCAGGGCAGACCATTTCCTTCCTCAAAAATCTCCTTCATAATCTCTTTCTTTCCACCGCCAGTCGCGACAAATGCGACCCTGACAGAGTGGTTCACGACGGGCAGCGTAAGAGTGATTCTCTTCAGCGGCGGCTTGGGAGAGTCCTCGATGGGTGCTACCCATGCGCTCGTCTCGCGGAGAAGTTCATGGCCGGGGAAGAGCGAGCAGGTATGTCCATCAGGCCCGCAGCCCAACAGCAAGAGGTCGAATATGGGCAGCCTGACCGAGTCGCGGCTCGCAAACGAGTTGACAAGAGTCTGTTCGTACTGATCGGCCAGCTCTTGGGTGTCTTCGAGGTATTCGGTGTTGATGGTGTGCACAGTGGGCTGCGTGGTACCAGCCGGAAGCTTGTCCAGAAGCTCGGATTTGAGGAGGGCGTAGTTGGAGTCGGGGTGGTCCAAGGGCACGGCGCGCTCGTCGGCGAAGAAGATCTCCCATTTGTCCCACTTGACTGTGTCGTTCTCGGCTCCCGACGAAGGAGAAAGGAGCGCTTGGGCAAGCGTTTTGGGAAGCGATCCACCTGACACGGCGACCTTGAACACACCGTGACGGGCCAGGCCGGCCTCCTGGCACGAGATCACGTAGGCCCGAAGAGCCGGGGCAAGTTTGTCGACCCCCGGGAAGGAGTAGAGGTTGGCCTGCTTTGCCATGTTTTTCTTTTGGTTAGAAAGAAAGACAAAAAGGGATAACCTTCTGTTCGGTTGCGTGATTCGACCTGGTGTGTTAGGCAAAAGGTCTTCTGCTGTTTATTTTTTTTATTTTTATTTTTCGATTTGGACCGAATAGGCGATGGTAACCACAGGTGCGGGGGCGGGGTTTGGTGGGTTGTGTCAAAACGCAGCGATGTTGCTTAGTCCAGCACAATAGGCGCCGTTAGCAGGCTTGCGTGATAAGGGTATACCGATACTAGAAGTGATCTCAACGAATCGGGTCAGTTTAAATCGACCCAGTGCGGTGGATAAACGATGTCCTGCAGATGATTCGAGAACCCATAAAATATCTTAACAAGAAGGGGAAGATGTTTTGAAGTAAAGATGCAGAAGCCTGATCGACAGGAGAGACAAAGAGAGGACTAGACGCACGAACCGTTTGTGGTTTGGTGAGTTTCACAAAACGGATAATGAAGAAAGGCTCCCAAAGAAACGAGAAGACTGTCTGGCCGATAACTGAAAAGATAGCTCGGTCAAACCTAGGCGCGCGGTGCACGCTAGCAGGTAGGGATATGTACTGTACTGTACCTTGACGCTGTACACTATTTTCTTCGAGGAGAGCCTTGTCCTGGAGTGGAGGTTGCTGTTCATGTATAGAAAAGAGAGTAAAATGTGCATAAGCACTGCTCAGATTGCGCTGTGCTCAAAATATGTATTGTTCTGTGCTCTGTAGATCTTTCTATTACGTATTTTGTGGGTGATGATTTGAGCGATGCGCGGCCAGCTTCGAGGTGTCATTAACCTCTTCGGCTTATCAGTAAGATAACATGAAGTGCCCAGAATTATGCGCGGGTTGTTGCTTGAGACATTCAAGGCAGCAACTGCAAAAGGAAAGCGCCATGGACGAAAATATGGAAGCAATACTGGAAAGTTTGGACTGACCGTTTCTAATTCCTGCATGTATGATAGGCACCGTAGCTCCTAGAAGAGCCGGCCAGGGAAGCTTTTTGGATTTTTCTTACTTCATCTCAATAATCGAAGATTGAAACGAAGGTTGAGGAGGATTCCATCGAACAACTCACCTCGGTTTTAATCAACGTTGGCGTTGCGAGGATAATTGGTCCTGGAACGACGACCAAATTATCGAGATAAGGCTGTCCCGGTTTATTGGGTAGACCTATCTCCATGATCTGATCGTCGTTCTCGCTATTGGAGTTCCAAGACAATCTTCGAGGTTTCGGCTCCGATCGCATACCACATCGAGCTTCCCGCGTCACTGGGCACCAACCCACTCGGATAACGGATCAGCCGGGCCCCGGCTCCGACTTCTTCTTGCCGTGTTGTTGCACGGGATTACACTCTGGCCATTCGGGAATTTGTGATCGGGATGTCGTGCTCACAGTTCCAACACCTACTGTTCGGTTCCATTGGGAGACATCTGATATTGAGATAAGAACATGAGCGGTTTCCGTGGCTTGCTAGAAGGAAGTGTGAGGGCGAATTTGCCTCTGCTGAGGGACTGGTTGGTCTTGTATATCATAGAAATATATCGTAACAATGAATGAAGATCACTTCATGATCGAGTGAAGATAGCACCTTCCGCTTGACATGTTGAGCATGTTGATGATAGTTGTGGTGGGGGTACTCTCACTTTCCATTACCCCGCCAAGTGATACGACGGGACCGAGTGATTGTCCTGTCAGTCTGTGTACACTACAACGCACCGGACACCCTGAATTTCTAGATCAGTCAGTTTGTTCCGGGACTGTGCTATGTATCGTGAGGAACTCGTCCACTTGTCTTCGCATCTCAGGGCTGTCTGAAGCTTCTCGAGAACTCTTGAGGCCGAGACATGACGTCATGGTCTAAGTATGTAGCCCTTTTCCGTATGAATTGCCGAACTTTGCACATCTGGTGGGTAAGGCTGATAAAATTAGAACAAAACAGTAGTCTATGACCGCTAGTCTTTCCTCTCTAGATCGTATAGTGCATGATATCTTTTCTGCTTATGCGTACTCCGTAGATATTCTTTCCTTTCATCAAGACGATGCGCCGTGAATACTGCGCGGCTGGAGGGGGGGTAAATGGCGGGGTTGGTCGATGAGATTCCCTCAGTGGGGGCTAGGCACTTTGCCGGGCTCGGTGCCCTACCGCTAGTGCGATTAGGGAACCCCAGCCCTTGGGTTAATGCCACTAACGAATATTGCGTCATAAGCCAGATCCCGCAAACCGCACTGAACTCCATCTCTGTCTCGGCTTGGCTTAATTCAGTGATGAGAATTCGGAGTAGTTATGCACTCTGTCGGGGACTTGTTGCCCGAGTAGAAGACGAGGTATTTCGAGCTCAAAATGACTCTGCGAGTCCTACCATACGCCCATGTATGTCGTAGTTTCAACACTTTACACCGAAGCAACATACTCGCCGTTTTGCTTGCGAAGTCCACGTTGTCAAAATGTGATGCCCAGACGAGGGCATTCACACGACATTCGGGCGCGGATATAAAGGAAAACCTAGACCGGTTCAGGTGGAAATCGGCCAATGGGAAAGGGTATGAAGTGGAGGCAGGAGACGGTAGAAGCCACGACTCGCCGACGGCAAGGGGCTACGATCTTGAGGAAAAGGTTAGCTGCTCTTTCCACGAGTATTCAAATTCCGTAACCGCTCGGAAGTTAAGAAAAGAATACCGCACTCGTGTGGTAAAGTCCCCCAATTTACTGCTTGTTGCTTACGGATTCCGTCTAATTAATTCCGTCTGGTGCATTTTTTTCAACACCTTTGTCAGCTGTGTAGACCGCTCGTCTTAAGACCATTCTTCCTTAGAAGACTCGAGTTAATAGATTCCTTCTTTCCACACCAAGCATCGGAGCCATATCCCCAAGATGGCCCAGTATCTGACCGGCGACAATGCCGCCATTGACGCTTTCCTTGACCAGTTTGATGTATGTATAACATGTGTCTTTAAAGCCGCATCTCAGCTTGATCCAGGAACGTCTTGCTCACCGCCATTTCTAACAGGTCTTCTTGCTCGACTGCGATGGTGAGATTTCGAAAACCAAGACTCGGATGTCCAATATTGATCAGCATGGTAACTGATTCTACTAGGCGTGATATGGTCTGGAGACCACGTCTTTCCGGGCGTCCCAGAAACCTTGGAATACCTGAGGTCGAAAGGTGAGCAATCACAAAAGTCAAACGGATTCCTGCGGTTACTAAAGGACATCATACCCAGGCAAGAAGACTGTTTTTGTCACCAACAACTCCACCAAGTCCCGGCAAGAGTATCTCACCAAGTTCACGTCCAAGGGAATAAAGTCTGACGTCGAGGAGATCTTTGGGTCTGCATACTCTTCGGCCATCTACATATCCAGGATACTTAAACTCCCACCCGGAAAGAATAAGGTCTTTGTCGTTGGCGAATCAGGGATTGAAAACGAGCTGCGGTCCGAGAACGTGCCGTTCATCGGCGGTACAGATCCGGCCTTTCGGAGAGACATTACCCCGGAAGACTTCAAGGGTCTTGCCGATGGTACTCTCCTGGACCCTGAGGTGGGCGTCGTCCTTGCCGGACTCGATTTCCACATCAACTACTTGAAACTATCGCACGCCTTTCAGTATCTCAGACGGGGTGCCGTCTTCCTTGCCACCAATGTCGATTCGACATTTCCCATGAGCCACGGGTTCTTCCCCGGCGCAGGGTCCATCAGTTTCCCTCTCAATTACATGACGGGAACAACTCCGGTTGCGCTTGGAAAGCCGAGCCAGGCGATGATGGATGCGATTGAAGGAAAATTTCACTTCGATCGAAAGCGCACATGTATGATAGGAGACCGTCTCAACACCGACATCAAGTTTGGGATTGAGGGCAAGCTTGGGGGCACACTTGCAGTCTTGACAGGTGTCCATCAAAAGGCCGACTGGGAAGCAGAAGATGCCGTGGCAGTCCCAGCGTTCTACGTCGACAAGCTGAGCGACCTTCGTGGGCTCGCAAACTAAGGCGTGTTGTGCGCGCTGAGCAGACTTTTCAACCCAGTCAGCTTAGAATACAGTAAGATGCAAGCAACTTGGCTCTTTGGGCTGGGCTCAGGGTTATTTCACAAGCAACTTGATGAGCCACATACCTCATCCACATTGAGGCTTTTACGGATAGACAGAGAAGATGGTAGACGTAGTATGAATGATATCGCTAGACTTAGAGACCGGTAGAAACTACCACCTGCGTACCTTCGGTTCAGGGAAGAAACCGTCCGGATAAGGGGCCGCATATCGATACCCCTAAAAAGCGGCATGGACCTCATCCTTGCAATGAGAGCATACTGCAGAACTACACGTACTCGTCATCTCTACTAGTGTAGTTATTTCCGCGGGATTCTTCTGATGGTGACCTGTGGTGAAGTTGCAGCAGGGTGATGATATGGCTTCGGTAGTTAGCAGCTGCAGCCGTTCGCTGACCAGTACAGTACCTGAAGTACATATCCACCCAACGAATGGTCGAGATCCTTGTGGAAGCAAATGTGCGTTGAGGGGGTGCCATTCCGGAGTACTTGGGCGGTACCTGGAGGTACACATGTACACCAAGCTCAGCCCAAGACGCACACATGTGTGCACCCAGCGAAGGGGCTAAGGCAGTTTAGGGGACCAAAAGCAACATGATGACAGAAGTTGGCGAGTCCCATCTCCAGGTCTTGGAGGCTAGGGAGTTCAACATGGGCAGACTATGACGTATGCCACTTTCACAGTGCCTCGTCCTCGGGCTTGCTGCCGGTCCACTGACCAAGGGTGCAGGATCAGGGTTGCAGCTAAACATTTGGAGAAAGGACCCTGAATTTCGTTTTAATGGGGAAAGTGGGTCATCAGAAACGCTTATTGGATAGCGGGTCTATGATTTTTTTGGTGATTGATTCCCCTCTCGATCCCTCAGCCCCTCCGTCGTCTGAATATCGTGGGGTTTCATATGACCATACACACAATGTTCGCTCTCCTTGATCCCTCCCGAGATTCCTTTGAGCTGGTGCTTTGTTTCTGTTGCCGTCTAGTCCTGTCGGTCATTATGAAGGGAAAAAATGGTCTGCCCAATTGTCCGGCCCTCGCAAACATGCTTCATGGCGCGAAAGGATCAATCAGTCTACGATTGATATGCCCAGGGGGTGGTCCAGACCGGCATCGCAGCTAGCGGCGCATGTCTCTTCGAAACAACGCTCTTGTGCTCTGTAATTGGCTTACCCGATCGCCGCCCTTAGGTGTCGAACCCTTGAGAAAGGACGGGAAGGTGTGTGCATCCACCATACAATTCCAATCAGTTGCGAAATAGAGATGGGTGCCGTCATCATTAGTGCATGGCACTCGATCGGATCTATCTCTTATTCGTGTCCAATTTGAGAGCTGCCCACCGGTTCTCGTCCGAACCACACCCAAGGGTGACCATGGCCGGAGCTTTCTCAACGGGCCCCAGATTCAAAGGCCACACCAGGGGCTATCAGATCGCCCACAGGGTCAGGAGGGTGCGGTACAGTCATATCGTGGTGGTTCCTCCCGTCCGGGGCTAGAACGAATCGTAACCATCAAGGTGGACAACAATATAGCACGGCGACAAGGACGGGGGTTCTGGTTTTTTTCACAAGAGGGCGTGATTTTAGAAAAAAGACACCACACAGCACACACAAAAAAAACAACGGAAGATGTCAGAAACAGGGTCTTGATGGCTTTTTTGTGGCACCCCCATTTCGAGGTGGCTTTTTTTATCCTCTGCTTGCCGACACTTCCAGACTGCAGAAACCTGGACGCAACCAAAATACTCTTGGAGTACATCGGCGTACGGATAGTCCCAACTTGTCTCCATTCGCAAACGCCAGCCTACACCGTTGAGGGGCCAAAGGAGCAGTGACTCGAGCCTCGTCTTCCCTCCACTACCCACTCTTATGCCACTTTATGCGTCCCGTTCTTGGAAACATTAGAAATAACCTAGGCAGAACAAGAAGCGCGTGACCCTCCGACAACCACATCTGGAAAAGTAGAGTAGTGTACTTGTCGCTACTTTGAGAGAACTCTTATCCAAATCTGCAAGCCTAAACTTACCAGGTCCCCTCCCCTGTCTTCCCGCTCCATCCCGAGGAGCGGTTTCTTCCCGCCCAGCCTAGCGATTCCTCATTATCAAATCATAGATTTGACCCTGAAAAGCGCCAAAGGGACAGACGACGACACAAGCAGAGCCCCCACCGGCTAACGTCGTGGAGACCGTCGAAGCCTTGATCAACTCCCAAAGGGTCACCATTTCTGACGTATATATGCAAGGTACCTGCCATCTCCCCAAGACCCTCCTCTATTAGGTTTTCTAGACCGGCCCATTCCTCCTATTCTGGATGTCATCGTCGTGGTCTAGAACCCAGCCTTAGCTTGCGGCCTATCAACTATAAACTTTACCATCGACACCTTCCCTTGACCACTCACTCACGTCGCATTCATATCAGGCCTTCGCCACCTCCTATCGCCCCTGGGCAGCGTCATGGAAGCACCATCACCCGCTCCCTCGGGTTCGGTATCAGCGGCCGACGAAAGGGACGCTCGCCTTGCAGCACTTCTCCAACGTCGCCAGGAGTTGACTGAATCCTTGGCCGACTCTCCATATGACTTCATTCTCTTCCTCGAAAGAGCTGTCGTCTACTCTGATCTTGGCTACCCAGATCTCGCTGCCGGTGATGCCTACCGTGCCCTCCTCCTGACGGACGAGGCCAAGGATGAGAGCTACGAGTACCACGACCAGGTCACAGAGGCGCTCGAGAACTACTCGTCGTCAAATTTCCCCAAGGTCCTGTACCACGGCACCTTGTCAGATGGTGCTCCGGACCTGTTCAGCAGTCAGGGGTCGTCGGGCCCGGGCATGCTCAACACCTTGGCCTCCCTTGCCGCCGTCCGCTGCTTCCAGATTCTTGCGCTATCCCTTCTGCTCTGCGGCAGCCTGAGAAGTGCCTACGAGTTCTGCGAGCGAGGCTTAAAAGCCGTGCCCGATAACCAAGACCTCCTCGAGATCAAGAGCTACATAGAGAGACTCGCGCGACGCAGGTTGCAAAAGGCCGACAATGAGCCAGTTCAGATCCAAGAACTTCCGGACCGCGGCGTCGTACGGAGAGAAGTCTACCCGTGGAACACCTATGAGCCCGACCGCTTCTCACAGGAGTCGTTGTCCTTCCTCAACTCACAACTGGCCGAAATGGCGCCCAAGTGCGAGGTCAGAGTGTCGAACCTGCCCGTGCTCCTCGACGGCGCAAGTTCCACAGACGGATACGACATCATCCCTACCTGTAACCAGCTAGGCCTCTTCGCCAAAGAAGACATCGCCCCCGGCGAGGTCGTTCTGCAAGAATACTCGGCTCTGACGGCCAACAACAGACACAAGGAATCAACCTGCGACGCATGCGGCAACGAGCTCCCTCCGCTCACCAAGCTAGGGACGCAAGCGAAATGCTGCCCAGAATGCGACGACACCGTGTTCTGCGACGAGTTCTGCTACCAAAAGGCGCAGGAGCTATACCACCCGGCCGTGTGCAACAAGGACGTGGACGCCATCGCCAAAGACCCAGAAGCCAAGGTTGCCGACGAGTCTCTGTACGTCCTCTTGCTATCCCGTCTCCTGGCCATGTCATCGCATCAAGACATCCACCCGCTGGACGTGATAGCGATCAAGTACATATGGGGCGACTTTGTTCCTCCCTCGGTCAACGACATCGACCTGTCGGTCAACGCCGAGCCGCCACCCGACTGGACTTTACCCTTTTCTTTCAAGTATAATATCGAGACGCCGCTTCATATACTCGAGAAGATGGACATTGACATCTTTGCCAACCTCGATCGCTATGACACCTGGGTGTTCAACACGGCATATTCCAAGTTCCGAGGCACCGCGTCCGCGAGGAAGAGTCTGCGCGATGGTCGGCCGGACGTGGCTGCTGTCCATCCGTTCTGGTGCCTCGCGAATCATGACTGCAATCCCAATGTTACTTGGGAATGGGGCGGTCGTATGGTCCTCTGGGCAAGGAAAACTCGTGTTGTGGGGCATCAGCCTGGTGGTATCAAGGCCGGCGAGGAGATTTTCAATCACTACTGTGATGTGGATCTTGACGTTCAGAGCCGGAGGGAGTGGGCGAAGGGGTCTCTTGGAGGATGGTGTATGTGCCAGAGGTGTCGGGATGAAGCTCAAGCAATCGGGTTGTGATTTTCGAGTTGTTGAAATATGGCGGAAGAAGAAGGGCGATATATATATCCATGGGAAGAAACAGCGCACCCATTGCATTTTTTTCTCTTTTATTTTTTTCTCTTTTATTTTTTTCTTTTTTGCCGGATGCTTGGTTGGTGCGAGGTACATTTTGTGCTGTGCGGATATCCCTCGTATACGATTTGGTGGGCAGTTTGCTTTCGGGTCCTTTGGAGATTCTTGTTGCAAAGACAATGTTGCTCATCTGGGGTTGTTTAGATCGCATTGTTTACTATTCTAGTTTTTTCTTTGCGAAAGATAGGTTAGAGCAGCTGTCGGTTGCAATAAACGAGGCGCTGGTGTTTTTGTTTATTTACGTAAATCTGCCACCACTGGAGTGGACAGTAGTAGGTGAGGTAGCCATAAGGGATCTGATTTGATCGGAGAGTAGGTTGAACCTGACTGTTTTGTTGAAGGGCAACGCTGTCGATACAATGGTTGCTATATCATTTGTTGAGGCTCTACTTGCGAGGAGCGGTGATGCGCTGATACTGGGGTTGGAACAGAAGCATTATACACCTCGAGGATCTGTGTGGGTAATGTATTCAAACTGTGTTGAAAAATAACAGCCAAGGCCCGGGCCTTCCTAAACTTGTGAGATGCGTCAAAGACTGCAAAGGTATCAAATAACGAGGTCAGTATGAGTCAGTATGTGACCTGGCTTCCAAGTTAAGGACATCTTATCGACCGAGCTTCACCTGAGGGAGGGAAACATATATACCGTTCAACGGCGCAGATGAATACCCCAGCCAAGTTAGCTCAGTAGTCAGACCTTCAGAGACTCGATGCCTGGTTAGCAAAAAACTGACAATATATGTCTCGAGTGTCACCTAGTCAACAGGATAATGCACCCATTATATGAGAAAGACAAAGAGTTGGCGAGTAGAAGGACAAACAAGTCAAGTTATATTGTGTTCATGCCAAGATGACCTCTTGACTTGCCTGGGAGAGCTGTCTCGATCCCAGTGTGGTTGCCCTTCAGTGTCCCACCCTCATCATGCAGTTCATAAACCATCGCAAACTGATAGCCTAGGGGTGAAAACCTACACCCGAACAAAACCCATGATCCTATTTCATCCCAAACGTGTGGGAACCTGGTAAGGTTGATATCAATCCTAGGAGTGTCTCCAATGTCATCGCCATGACAAATCTTCCCCAACAAACATGTATGTATGTTTGCTTGTTTATTAAAATAATGTGCTTTTTTGTGGTTTGGGCGAACCCAATAAATAACATGGACCGGAGCAGGCTCCAAAAATGAAAATAAAAGGGGACTATAAAGGTTTACTAAAAGAAAGAAAGTAGATAAGAGTGTCTTGCAGCCTGTGCTTCTCAAATTCTCCTGGATTTGATGAATGATATTCCAACAAGGCGCAAACCGGACGTCAGCGGGATATCTTGGCGTTTGTTTCGTAATAAAAAGGTCGTATGTGCAGGAGAATGGAGGAATGGTCCAGCCCTTGGAGACCTGTTCAGGCTCCCCAATTGAAGTCTGATATGCCATGACAAGATGGCATCACCTCCTGTCGTCGGTTCTGTTGCTCATCTCGTTACTAGTAGTGCAACGAGACGAGAAGATCCCATCAGGCCGATTGTTGTGGATGCCGGTTGGGTGAACAGATGTGGAACCCAGAGCTGCTTGAATGACGTAACATGCCCGGTTAGGCGACGGGGTTAGGGTCATCCGAGGGTAAGGAACCGAAAGTAAAATGGGGAGAGATTGACGCGATCCGCAGAGATGATCCGGATGAATCCCGTGTCCGGAAGAGCGTCGAAAGTATAAAGTGCCCGAGGTAGAGCTAGAATGAGGAAAGGACGCCGCCTCCCCATAATGACGCACCAGAGTGGAAATGTTATGCACCGAGGACAACCAAAGCCCGCCCTGCAAAAATGATGATAAAAACCCAAGCCGTCCCTCAAAACCGGAAGAGACATGGCCGCCAAAACCCCAAGGCGGACCGCTCGCAAGATATGATGCCCTGCCAATTGTTGAAAACGCCGAGCCAATGCAAGAGGTGATATTACAGAGATCCAAGTCGAAGAAGCGCTTCCACCGCGTCTCGCTCCTGAGCATCAGGAGGAACGCCGCCCAAAGCTGATGCCGAAAAATCAAAGTTGCTGAACTGTGGTGCGCGAGCCATTCCCGCGGCTCCAGAGAAGGATCGCACGCCACACGAGGTATTCACATTCGAAGGGAATAAAAGGTTGGATTGTGGTTGATATGACGATGCGCGGAGGGCTGCTGCCCCGACTGCAGCCCAGTCCTCGTCGTCGGTCATATCTTCGGGATCGTCGTCCATCATCACGTCGTCGTCAGGGGCTTCCGAGCAAGATGCCGATTCCGACCCGTCCATCGACATCTTGTCCGCCTCGTTCTCCCACATGGTGATGTCCCTGTCGTCGTGCGAGAATGCTGCCACGGAGGAACCGTCACCAACACTCAGCCTCGAGGCTGTGAGGCGAGCTCGGTCCGCCCCCCACCCGGCAGTCTTGGAGATGGGGATGCTTGTCGGATAGGGTGCACTCGTCGGAGATGCATTGCGCGCTGGTGCCGCCGAATCCCGAGAGGGGTCGCCCCGTCTCTTTGCATCCCACTGACCCCAGCCCACCTTCTCAAACTCCACATCGCCGGCCATGCCGGCTCCGTCGCACCCGGCCTGATGTCGCTCCAACGCGCCAACCACAAGCCTGCGGGCTTTCATGGGAGGGATCCCTGCAAACCCTGGGACCGACGTGGTGAGGTAGCCGATAATGTGACGAATCGCTAGTGGCCCATGGTTGAGGAGGATCTCGGGCAGGTGGTACTTGGCCAGCATGGCCGGGGTGATAGCGCCGGATGCTTCGTATGGCGGCGACCCGAGAGGGCTTGCGCCATGGTCTAACTGGTCGTCCTGCAGATCCAGATCCGAGCCGATACGTTCGAGTTTGGCTCGCTGCAGTTGGGCCTTGAGCCCATGCGGCGGGATGGTGGGAGATAAGGAATTAGGAGGAGTCGGAAGGGGGTCGGGGTGGTTTGTCACAGCGACACTCCTGGCCGCTACAGCAGTTAAGTTGTCTCGGCCGGAGGAGGTCGTAGCGATATCGCGAACAGCACATGCCATGGTTGCCATATTAACAGTTTGGTTGGTAGGCTTCGAGACGTGTCTAGAGTCGATCGCGACACTTTCTGTTAGCAACAGTGGTCGCGCCAGACACAATGCGAATGTGCTGTCAGGAGGAAGAGATGGATGTATGTGGTTGAGATGGATCGATGTTGACGATGACCGAGATGGTACCAAGTATGCGCGAAGGCGGATACTCGGCCGCAGGGAACCGGTTGAGTCACTTCTTCACTTACAATGTCCGAAGCGGTGCGCAGGTTGATGGCAACGTTTGTCCGAGCAAATGGTGGATTTGGCGGGCAAAGATGGTGATGAGCAAACTGGCAGAGCTGTTGCGATTATCTTCTGTGACAGAGGTGACTCTTTTTCTTAGAATCGATGGGTTAGAATTTGGTTCTTGCTGTTACTTTGTGTGTGAGTAAGAGGGAAGAGAAGGGAAGCGACCTTCAGGAAGCCATTGTTAATAAGGTGTGTGTGCACAGCGCGACTGCCCAAGCCAACTTGACCAAGACGGCGGCGTATCATTCCCTCCTGTTGGTACGTACTCCGTACCTGCTGGGTAAGGCATGGGACACACACCACCAGATCACACGGATTGCGCTGACGGGGCTGTTTCGACTCACAGTGCGTGTCCAATGCCTTTGAGCCCTGTCCTTACCCTGGTCTTGCTTCTCTGGGTCACTTGTTGTGGCTTGGTCGCAATCAACACGAAAGAGGCAAGCACTGTTTGCCCTTGTAGGGGGGAGTGAACATAGTCATTTGTGCCACAACGGCCACGCCTGTTGGTCGGGAACGGGAATTGTGGGTCTGAGTGAACAATGACACGCCCCTTCCGAGCAAAGCAGTCGGGTCGGTTCTGGTGCGTCACTCGTAAATGTACACTGTGCGAGCCCGTATCGTAAACTGGCTACAGTACCTCTACGGCCAATTTCAGCGTGAAAAACAGGGAAATTAAGCATTGCGATATAGTGCCCTGTAGGAATATGAAATTCTTTCTGTCTTATTATCCTAATTTTACAATGTGTTCTCTCTTCCCATTTTACTCTCTTTAACACTTCAACTCTTTATTTACGCTTGTTTTTTGTGTATGATGGTGTTTATTCCCCCACAAAACCGATCAACCGACAAAATTTGAGCGGAGATCTGATGATAGCGTCAATCATCGTCTCCGCGCACTTGATAAAGCTCACCCGACAAAGATGGGCTCTCCCCACAAAACGCTAATCATCGGGTCTTGGAACACCGTCGTTGTATCCATGATGGATATCGAAACCCGGCTCCACCGATCCATTTAGCAAACTTTATCGCACGAAAATTCGCTCAACACGTGTGGCCCTAGGGCAAGAAATGAGGGTTTTCACCAATTTTTTTCTCGTCTTTCATCTTCTCTGAGTTTCGTCATCACCACTACCTGCCTCCAGCCAAGCCAATTGGAAGGATGTCATCATCCTTTCACTCCGTAGGAAGATGGGGAGGCATCGGCTGACTTTGCTACGAGCGGATACAATAGCATGATAACGAGTCAGCGATGAAATTCTGAGTATGTTGGGACTCCCTGACCTGTCACGATCCAGACTATACGGATAGGATGTCTGGATTGGGGTTGACTGGGTAGAGGCAGGCGCATTCTTGTGGCCTCACGGGGAGGTGTATGTCTGTCAAATGACACTCCTATCAAGGCTAATAACAGATCAAGTGCCCAGCTGCGGCTGGGTTGATACAGCGCCGCTGCGACTGTTCTTCAACGCCCCTTCCCCCTGATCAAGTCTCACAAAACTTACTATTTGTCCGTTGCTGAGATAAGGTAAGCCTGAAGGTCGGACTCAACCGAGTAACGGCAAGTCGCAAGTGGCAACCAATAGTCCTGCCTAGACGCCGTTCTTATCGGCGACGGGAGAGCGTCTAACCACAGTTATATCTTGCTGCGCAGACTAACATCAAAGCTCGCCCTCATCTGAGTCCTCTCGTTGGAGACCACCGAGTTTGAGGTTATCTTGGCCAGTTCAAAATCCGGGGAAAGCTCTCCCCTGCGAATTACTATCTCGAGTCATGGCCGCTGTGATCTCGGTATGGATATAGCCTCCTCCATCCATTTAGCATTCACAGCTCACCCCGCGTGGGAGCATGAGAGTAGTGGGCCTGATATTTCAACTCTATACCAACTCCATGGTTGTACGGGTGTATGCACAAAGCTGCACACTCCCGACTGTAGTACGGAGTAGTCAACTTGCTTACCCATATTAAAACACATCGAACCGTTCTACGGGCGATGTTTGGTGCAACCAAACTGCGATAGGCCAAGTGCCTGCATCTCAGACTCCGATTCCCGTACCTTACAAGCGAGGAAGGATGATCGTCACCAGGCGCAGGTAGCCCCGAATTCTCCCGCCCCCGCCCGCCGGCTCCGGCAGGATCAGAGAAAGAGAAATGGATGAATGGAATGGATGCAACGGCGGCGGTTTACCTAAGCTGTGAGATGGTGAGAATCGCACGTTGGAGGAGGGCCTCACTCCGATTGGGTCTTTCGGGCTCTTGCTGTTCTCGGCTTCCGTCTCGGGCATCTCACGGACTGCCGCTATCCTCATGTCATTCCAGCACGTGGATTCATTCATGCCTCTCGTTCTCGGCTTCAACTAGTATACAGACAACAATGGTAACTGCCGCTGTCGTTGTGGTATGTATGTTTATATGTTCGATAAATGTGGTGCCACAATGCCCATACCCATTGTCTGCTACTGTATGTATGTCCCCCAGACGGAACCGGCAATAGGTACTCTACATCAGACAGCCAGCCACGGGTCTATTCTACCTATCAGTTCCTCCCATTGTCCCCCACGTTTTTCAATACTGGCTGATAAACTCTGACCCAAGGTCGAAATATCGCACACGATGGGGATAGATATCTTTCACACTGTACGGAATACTCCAAGATATCCGTACACTCCTCTATGAAGAAATCCCAACCCCGCCCTTGTCGAGGCTTGCCAAGAAGCGCCTCTGCTGCTGAAGAAATGTCTCTGAACTCTGAGAACCAAAACACGCACACCTGGCAATCTTTTACTTTCGACCCAACCTCCTCAAATCCAAATACCTCATAAAAGTCTCCGTTCAAATGACCTGATCGCGATCTGTCGTTAGCTCCTCGCACTGGAAGGATATAGAATGCGGGGTGCCCTCATTGACATTGACATCCATCCATCCATCCTCGATGCGCTGCGGGCAGGCACCCCCCATTCATCCTGCGTCCATGCTGCATACACACACACACACAAGTATCCGTACACAACCCATTATCCAAGAGCCGAGGTCGGCTGGCTATTCCCTCAGTCGCAGTTGGCAAGCGAAGGAAGTACCTCTATGACCACAAGGTACCGACTTACTGTACCGAATTAGAAGAACAAAGTTCCAAAGAAAAATATCTCATTCATGTTGAGCTGGTTGGTTGGTTGCCCGGGCTGCTATTCCGTAAAATAAATGAACCATTTCCTTTCAGTCGTGAATTGAAGAAGGGAAAACAAAATCGATATACCAACTCGATAGAGAGAGAGAGGCTTCCACAAGTCAAGCTGAGATATCAATAACGACCAAAAACAAAACAATCAAGTGATCATTGTGCATTCTGCCGCCCCCGGAGTTTGTGTTGCATGTTTCAATGGCAGGACGACCAATCCGGTCCCTTGAGAATCCAGGGCGAGACGACACACACAAAAAGATGGAGGGCCGTGACTACGCCGGATTGGTTGCTTAATTGTCACAACTTGCCGAGATTCATACAGTACAGTACAAAGAAAGGGACACCAGTCGACAAAAAGGAGCAAGAGGTAAACAAACACAAAATGGGGGGCAGTGGGGACGTGAGCTTTCCATGAAAGGATGTTGTAACACCTACCGTCTATGAATTCACGGCACAAATAATTCAACAACCTTTCGCCTACGAAAAGGACTGAGAATAGCAACTTCCTCGATAGCTTTTGGTCGTTTTGTGCTGTTCTCCTTGGGAGGGCCAAGGAAGACCGATATATACCATAGTATATACAGTACCCCGTAGCTCCATGGTCTCATGTTTCACCACGGCTTTGATATCCTAGTTCTGACAACCATGGGAAGTCTTCTATATGTAAGTCGAGATTGGTTGACGGACACCGGGGTTTAATCCGGACGTCATCCTGTTCTTCCCTCAATGACATATTCGCGGCATACCTACGCGATAACCACGTTAGTACTCTACTCAAACTGTCCTCTTCCTTTCGGGCGTGAGGGCAACTTACCGCCTTGAGGATATTCAGCGCATCGCGAGACTGGAAATATACATTTCGGTATTTGGCTATACTTTCCTGCAAGACCTGCCGCTTGGTGGTCCTCCCCTCGCATATGGCCTTCATCTGGAGCTCCATTTCCTTCCGCAGGAATGGCTTCCCCAGACTCGTGTCAAACTGCATCCTGTCGAAGCCCAGAATAAGTGCCGCCCCAAGGGAGGTTGGCAAAAATACCGTGACGCTATGTCCACCACCCCCTCGGCCGCCTCTTGCGGCTCCCCGGCCTCCACGCGCCGCGCGAGCTCGGCCGCGGCCTCTCCCTCTTGCCGGCGGCGGGTTCGGTTCGGCTGCGTCTTCGTCCACATCGTTGTTGTACCCTCGTCCACCAGCAATTTGCTGTGTGCTAACGTACTTGCGCTCTTGTATCTTGGCGATATGCTCAGCCATGGTGGCATCTGTGCCTATCCCATTCGCATCCATTAGAGCGATAAGATCCGCCTCGGTGAGATAGCCAGGAGGGCTGGTCTTTCCCTCCGTCATCAGGGCTTCAGTAGGTTCGAAGCGCTCACCCAAAGTGAATTTAGGCAGCATTGCGGTTCCCGTCCATTTTTCATACGGGTATACATCTAGGTAGTTCGTTTCTAGGACGATAACGCCGTGGGCGGTGAAAAATTCCTCTCCGTAGGTGATCTCGACGTCTGTGGCCACACCGCGAGCGTCTTCCGAACAGCAGGCTAGAAAACGGCGGACAACGAACTCGTAGACTTTCCTCTCATTTTCGTTGAGGACAGTGGGTGCGGCGTAAGTGATTGGGTGGATCGGTGGGTGAGCCTTGTCGTCGTGTCGACCTTGGCGTGGCTGTTGAAAAGCACCGTCAACCAGATTCTGAGCAAAGGGTCCCCAGCGAGTGTCTGGCGTTTGCTTTCTGACGAGTTCCCTCAGGTTCATTGCCTTGTCGAACCGGTCCGTCTCGGTCCTGGGGTAGCTTATAAATCCCTTGTTATAAAGACCTTCTGCCACTGTCATGGTCACTTGACCAGTCAGTCCGAGAAAGCGGGTGGCCATCTTTTGAAGTTCGACCGTCGTGAGTGGTAGCGGTTTCCACTTCTTGGTAGGTTTCTCCTGGACTTTTGTGACCCTTGCGACTTTGGCAGACAGGCATCGTTCGTAAAACAGAACTACAGCCATTCGATCAAATAGTCGATGCCTTGACCAGTTGAAGTTGACCTTCATCCCTTCGCGTTCGTGCATCACTTTGATAGCCCAGAATGTCTCAGGCACAAAGTTCTTGACGCGGAAATAACGGTCTACCACGAAGCCTAGAGTTGGAAATTGACAGGAGCCTGTGGTGTAGTTAGCCAAAAGCCTCCAACCAAGTGTCACTATATTCATTCAATCCACTCACCATAACTGAGAACCATTTCAGCCAAATCCCCTCCAAGAGTTTGAAGATTAAGCGTGAGAAACCGAGTGAAGGCATAGCCTATTCTCAAATCTAGTTCGATTCGAGCAGCGACTGCCTCGACCTGTTTGTCATCGAGGGCAATAGGATTCCGCGCGGCCGAGATGACATGTCTGTCCGAAGTCAGCACTGTTAAAAGGAGTCATTGACTGGCTGGGGTGTTTCTGCCTCACCCTCGTTCGATATTGCTGAATCTGGCCCTCTTGATCTGAATCTGGCGATTTCCTTTTCTTGCAGCATCTCGGACTTCGCCCCCAATGTGCTCGCCTTCTCGGTCACAATCGGTCCAGATAAATAAAACATCGGCATATCTTGCTTGCTCCTCGATGTTTGTTGCTACGTGCTTGTTATTCTGGCGTGCAAAACTTTGACGTCAATATCGATCAGATTGTCTGGCACTGATACCAGGACCTTAGAACACCCCAACCTACCTCTGGAACGCCAATCACCACGGGGGCATTGAAAAGAGCATCGGGCGGTGGGTGATCCCATCTCTTGTACTCAGGAGGGAACTGAAGGTCGGTCAAGTGCCCTCTGACCGAGGTCATGGTCACCGAGGACTGGCCCCATGGCGCTCCAAAATCGAAGTTGAAGATGTAGTTTTTGACATAGGTATCTCGAGTGTTTCTCTGGCACAGAACCATTAGCCCACCTTCACCATAATTATCGTCGACATTAAAGACGTACCATTTCAACTCTTCCGCCTCCAAGATGATTCGCAACGGCCTTTGCAATAGAAGGTTTCTCGGCAACGCATAGGATTCGCGTCATTGTCGTATTCAGAGCGCAGAGGGTGTAATACGAATCTGACCCGCTTTTGTCTTATATTTTCATGCTTCGTCAAATGTCGCTTTTGGTGGTTGTTTTCTTGTGTGAACTTGAATTTTGCTGGGACTGCGAGTGAACGGGTCCTTCATTGCATGGTGGCTGGCTGGCTTCGACGCTGAAATTTCCCCTCCCGGCAGGTCGGATTGATATTGAAGCATAATCTTTCGCATGCTTTAACATCGAGACAACTTTTTGTTGTTTTCTTATATCATCTTTTCCACTCAATTTGCGTGGTGATTCTCCTGTCCAGAGCTTGAGCTTCTCAATTTGTCGACTTCAGTGCACGATTAAGGTTTGTGCCGGTGTGGTGGTCAATTTCCGGCTCCCTACAATACCTTGTGGAACCGTAGCGTGCTGGTTTTCGTGCCCTGTATTACATCGATACGGCTACTGCAATACGACATTAGCGGTATCCGTAAATATTCCTTCGCGTCCCTCCCGCACCTGCAGCAGGACAAGCGCAGTTTCGGCTTGCCGAGCATCCAGTGTTGCCCACCAGCTTGTGGGGAGATGCCACTAACGAAGATCGATCATGGAGAGGTGGCAGGGGCGTGATCATCACAAAGGGTGGTCGATGATACATAAAAAAAACTCGCCTCTTCTATCCCGATTATGACGTCCTCCTCCTGAAAACATATATAACTATGAACGGGGCGAAGCTTTAGCTACCTGGTACTCTAGCTCAGAACTGCTCCCCAGCTGTGCCAGAAGAACTTCAAGAAATATTCAACCCGTTAGAAAAACCCCAAGCCAAAAAATTTCACCGCCGCTTGAACATCTCTGAGTTCATCCGAATCAACAATGGTTGCACTTCCCGCCCTCAGCGCGCTGGAAGAGTGTGCCGACTTCTCCAAGACAGTCGAACCCTTCTTGCCTCAGCTCTACGCTTTGCCTGAGAATTTGGGTCAAGTCCTGGCGGGTCGGCAGAGCCTCTCGGCCCTTTACGTCGAGACGAACCCCCTGATCAGTGGCTTTGCCATTTCCATCATTCTAGGAGCGGTATTCCTCGTCGCCGCCGAGGTCAATCGGAACTATTCGCAGGTCGATCGGTTCTGGAGCTTGCTGCCCACTTTCTACATTGCGCATTTTGATTTATGGGCGCGTCTAGCCGGTGTGCCGAGCAAGAGAGTTGATGCAGCGTTGCTATTCAGCACGATTTGGAGTGTAAAGATAAACACCTCCATCTTGCCAACATGTTCGAATGTGCTGACCCAAGCGATCCTCTGTCTTTTAGATACGACTGACCTTTAATTACTGGAGAAAAGGGGGCTACAATATTGGCTCTGAGGATTATAGATGGTAAGTCCGGCCATCCGGATCATATCCACGTTTGGTCAATTAATATGTGATCTCACCTTCACAGGGAGATTATACGACAATACGTACCCAAATTCGTGTTCCATGTTTTCAACTGGACCTTCATTTCATTTATCCAGAGCGTCTTACTCTACGCTCTCGCCGTGCCCGTTTATACTCTGCTGTTATCGACACAGTTTGAACCAAATCTAACAAGCGCCGACTTTGCGTACCTCGCCGTTGAGCTTGGGCTCGTTCTCACTGAATGGTTTGCTGATCAGCAGCAGTGGGGTATGAATCACCTTCCTTTGCCAGCGCACTTTAAAATTACTCAGATCGCATTGCTAATACGACATCAGACTTCCATGGTGCAAAGGACCACTTCAAAGCTCACGGCAAGGTAGCTCAAGGCTATACTCAAAAGGAGATTGATCGTGGCTTCATCACCCGTGGTCTCTGGGGATATAGCAGACACCCCAATTTTGCGGCTGAGCAGTCGATCTGGTTCTTTTTGTACCAGTGGTCCTGCTTTGCATCGAGATCATTGTACAGTTGGACTGCTGCTGGCCCTTCGTTCCTCGTCTTGCTTTTCCAGGGCTCAACTTGGTTGACGGAGCTCATTACCTCTGGAAAGTACCCCGACTACCGAGATTACCAGAGCAAGGTTGGCATGTTTGTTCCAACGAGCTTCTCTCCATACAAGGCATCAGCTGCGCAGCCCAAGGTAATCCGCACAAGCGAGCTGGCCAAGAAGCTTGAGCAGAAGCAGAAGCAGAAGTGAAGCAACGAGAAGGGGATGTGATTGATCACAGGACGAAGGCCGTGGAAAGCTGAAAGTGGAAGCCGGATAGCATTCTTGTTGGCTAGCCTGTGCTATACATCTCAGACCAAGAAGGAGCGGGAAGATATTGTTTGGAACCTTCAATATTGAGTCGTAGTAATAGATCGGAACGGGCGGGCCTGTCCAGAGGAGAAATACTAGAAGCCATATGAAACAACCTTATGACTACATCACCCACTGGCGGTCCCGCTTGTTTTGTCATCCTTCCCTACTACACACTAGCGCCGGCACTCTGTATTAAACAGAGTTATTTGTCGTAGAGATGAGGGATGCCGAGGCGGATATCTCGGAGAGTATTATGTTTGAGATGGCGGGGTGCAGCAGATCTCCATCCCAACTGCCGCACCGCATGATAGAGTTACAGGGGTATTTTAAGAACGTGGGTGGACGAGCCTGAGTATGGGATCGTGATGGGCGAGGTTCCAGAACTTCAGAAGAGATCCACTCAGAAGTAGGGTCCGGTCTGGAGGTAGCTCCTGTTGATCTCCCATCTGGCCGAATTTTGGTGCACGCCTCCTCAACTCCTCAGAGACCTTGCAAGATATCCATGATGTGGAAAGCCTGCCACCAAAGGCTCCCAGGATGTCGAGATCAGAATACGCATAGCTTAGCATCGTCATATGTATCCACAGCATAAACGGGAATTCCAGTCCCCCACAAGCGTATCCGCATTTTCACTCGACATCCTGGCCAACATCGAGAGTGGATCGTGAAGCAGCCTCAATAGGGTTCATTCCCAAACTTCAAATTTTGGCCAATTTCAACGTGGGGTATGCAGCCTGAACGTTTTAACTTCCATCAGAATGAAAATAGAGTTAAGCTTTGGTTGCGCTCCCGCTAGCCACTGGTTCAACCAGTCACTTGAACTTGATCAGAGTTTAAAAAATAAGACCTGGGCTGGCTGGTGACTTTTTATGTGTGGATCACCTACAAAAGGGGTATCCCAGGATCGATCGGAGAATGGGAAAGATGAAAAGTCAACGGAGCTAGCTTTCGTGAATGGGTATAAACTAATCTGATTGCCATCGATTCATTTCCCTGAAATTTTCATTCATCATCTTCGCATCACTGCAACCGACTCCGGTCTCCTGTCACTACCTACTTACCGAACCATAGCAACCAGGATTCTAGACACATCAGCATCGTGAATACAATTTTGAAAAAGGGACAAGAACACACCGATAACCAAGGAATGGCCGAATCTGCGCCTCTCATCATGTCTTCGGGCGCCTCAACACCAAGTGCTCCATCCTCCCCCAAATCCGACGTCTTTTCCGTCTCTCATTTCCCAATCCGCCGCGACTCGGAATCTACTGCGTCCACCGCACCTTCGTCAGTCGAGTCAGCCGCAACAGAGGGCAAAGAGCAGTTCCCATGCGGCGAAACAAGACCCGTACTCGTCCATGCAAAGACATCATCGGCTGTTCCTACCCTCAGCAGCAGCAGCAAGCTCGGCGGCCATACCTTCAGTGAAGCCGCTGCTGCAAGCACACCCGTCACGCCGTCAACAGAAGCACACAAGCACGACCCCCTCTCTCGCGCCTTCCCCAAGCCAACAACTACCGCCACAGTCGAGGAGATGCTCGCCAGAAACCCAGGGAAATGGTCGCTCAACCACTGGATTAAACACGGGGCCGAGCCACGAGCACGGGCGGTCAAAAAGGAGGCCGAAGCGAGACGGTTCGTGGAAGCTAAGGCCGCGCTGCTAAAGTCCCACCAAGATTTGAACGGCGGCCGTTCTGGTTAAAAGTCTGGTTGATCGGCGAGCGAGCGCCGACTGAGTCTAACCGCCTCGTGGTCGCCCTCATGGACTTCATCGGGCTTTTGTTTTTGGGGTTTCTGTTGGACATTTAGCATGTGATATGATACCATTTCATTTCATTTCCTTCTCTTTATTGAGCGCAATTTTGGGGGACTGGAGAGGCGAGCGGGCGGTTTTTGGGTGGTAAATTTTTATGATATTCGTTTTGTTATATATCAACCACTCTTCTTTAGATCGCGTCGCACGAACGATAGGGGAGGGGGTGCTTGAGGAAAATCGATCGGCGAAAAAAACGAATCACAAATAATGAATGAACTCCAAACTGCAAAACCGTGAAACCTGCCGGGGACTGTCGAATCTACCGGTTGGATGGAGAGAAGAGAAGTTGGTAATCGCAAACCATTCAACGATCCCAGAGGGATTTTCCAGCCATGTCTATGGTCCAACAGTTAAAGAGTCTAGACCGCTACAATTCTACTGAAGACGAGCGGCCAACGAGAAGCCGTACGCAACAGCAGCGAAGAGAGTGCCCAAGTTGAGCAAAGACGAGATTCCATGGAGCATGGAGAATTTCTTGTTGAGGGCCTCCATTTCTTGGGAATGAGGCGGGACGTCGTAGTTCTTTTTGCCGTCTTTCCTCTCTTTGTCTTCAATGTCAATAAGCATGATGTGTAAGACCAAAGCACACGGGGAAGAGTATGTAGCAACGAGAACAGGCGCGTAACAGTGGGTAATATCTCGTTCGCTTTCAATAACATACCTTGTCTCTTTCTCTCATCCATACATCTCGTTGTGGCGGGACCAACTACAGCCAGATTCGCCAGGCCAGATGCGAAAATAGCCGCGATAGGGACCAGCACGCCCCACCGGTTGGACGAGTCGAAAACGCCGGCGATGCCAGACGGGCTATAGCTTGAGCTGTCTCCCGGATACGTCAGGGCCATGACGACGGGCAACGCCGTCTGCATGGAGAAGTAGACCGGGAAGATCTTGGCCATGAGGGCCGAGAACTGAGGCCGCGTCAGGACCTGGAACGAGATGATTCCGCCCACGAAAGACTTTTTTCGCAAGTGGACATGTTAGCTCGATGCCTTGGTGATCAATGCCTCAGATCCGAAGGGGTATGGAGAAGCTATTCTTACGTGGAAGAATGTCGTCCCCAGGAGCGTGCCATAGCTAGGACCCACAACCGTGTTAGTGGGACAGTGATCTCTTGAGCAGCGTAAGCCCTGCATGTGAGTGAGATGTTTATTATCCATACCTGAGGATGTGATAAGGGCCCGGAGACAAAAGACTTGCGGCGGCCATTTTCACTTTGCGAGTGCTCTGGTCCTGTATGATACCAAAGAGAATGTGAAATAAAATGTACAATATGTCACAGAACAGGCGGAGAGAAAACAGAAAAAGACAACGTTATATATATGAACCAGGACAACGTGAAGTCAGGATTTGCAACGAAACAAGTCACTAGACGCCATCATTATGCGGCTATTTGCGGGAGCTGCCCGTCTTGGCCGGGATTGCAACGTCAGCTCATTGAATGATCGGCAGAGCGGCAGCGCGGCAATGGGGTGCGGGATGGGGGAGGGACCCACTAACTTAGGCTGGAGAAGGCCAAGTACGCTGGGGCTTACACCGGTATCTGTAACCATATTGTGTACGGCTGCCTGTGGTGACGCCAACGCAAAACCATGTGCTCCCGCGTTCCATGGTGGTAATTTACATCCCTGCAATTCCCAACGCGACACGGTCAAGCCAACACCACAGCCGGCGATGCTGCCTAGAGTTCAAAGGCAGAGAGGCCAAAGGACCATCCATATGCAGTAAATGGTTCATATCCATAAACTTTCATTCGGAAATGATTTAATCCTCCACCCTCCATTCTCAACTTCATATTCGCATCCATTCAATTGACCCAGCCTTCCAACATTCACCAACATGGCGGACAAGGAAGCTACCGTCTACATCATTGATGTGGGTGAGTCTATGGCAGACTGTCACAATGGCCGCGAAGAGTCAGATCTTGATTTCAGTATGCGATATGTCTGGGACAAGCTCTCCACGACCGTTGCTGCAAGCCGCAAGACTTGGACTGTTGGCGTCTTGGGCCTGAATACCCGCAAAACCGATAACAAGCAAGCCCACGAGGGGCTGGATGGTTATGAACACATATCCGTCCTCCAGGAACTCGGTCCGATGAGCATGACCTCTCTGAAGGAATTAAAGTCCAAGATAAAACCGTCAGGGCGCTCCGGCGGTGATGCCATCTCGGCCATCGTCGTCGCCCAGTGCATGATTGACGCATTCACCAAGAAGCTCAAGTACAACAGGAAGATCGTGCTTGTCACCAACGCCGAGACTCCTTTTGACGACGACTCGCTGGAAGACGTTTCTAGCAAGCTCAACGAATCTAATATCGAGCTTGTAATCATGTGAGTCGACGAGAGCCCTCCTCCTCATATCTGGTCTGCTTCTGACAAAGCCACACAGCGGTGTTGATTTTGACGATGCAGAGTATGGCTTCAAAGAAGAAGACAAGTCTAGCATCAAGGTACGTTTCCCATCATACACATCGACCAACCTTTTCCATGTCTAATACGCCGCAGAGACGCAATGAGCAAGCTCTCGAGAAACTCATCAGCCAATGTAACCTTGCCGTCTATGGAACAATGGCGCAGGCAGTGGACGAGCTCTCAGTCCCCAGGATCAAGCACGTCAGGCCGTTCAAATCATACGACGGAGCACTTACCCTCGGAGACCCGGCCAGTTACCAAAGTGCTCTGAGCATACATGTTGAACGATACTTCAAGACAAAGCGTGCTGCCGTACCATCCGCAAGCACCGTCGTCATCAAACAGGAATCTGGTGGTCACTCCCAGTCAACTCAGACAATGGATGAAGAGGACGTCCCAATGGACGGTGTGGAGTTCTCGGGCGTCAAGCAACTGCGCACTTATAAAGTCAACGACCCAGACGCACCAGGTGGAAAGAAAGACGTGGAGATGGAAGACCTCGCGAGAGGATATCAGTACGGCAGCACCGTTGTCCCTTTCAGTGAGTCCGATCTCAACATTACGAAACTGGAAACCAAGAAGGGCCTTACAGTTCTTGGATTTGTGCCATTTAGCAATGTAAGTCGGCTTCCATCAATCCGAACACGTCGTTTCAAGCTGCCAGTCTGACTCATGCCATGTAGTACGAACCCTTCATGAACATGGGAGAGACGGGGTTGATTGTGGCCCAGAGACAGAATGAAGAGGCGGAAATAACACTTTCGGCCTTGATTCACGCTCTCCACGAGGTTGAATCATACGCTGTCGCAAGATATGTCCAGAAAGACGGCGCTCAACCTCAGATTCTCCTGCTGAAGCCGAATCCCGGAATCGAGGACGAGTTCGAGTGTCTTTATGATGTCCCGCTGCCCTTTGCAGAAGACGTACGAAGCTACCAGTTCCCCCCACTGGACAAGGTAGTGACGGTCACGGGTAATGTTCTCACGGAACATCGCTTACTCCCCTCGGAGGATTTGAACGAGGCGATGAGTGATTATGTTGATGCAATGGACATTTCCACCTTTGGCGCTGATGATGATGGGTAAGATGATGTTACCACCTATGAAACTTTTCCTACTGAGTGCGGCTAACCGTTTACCAGAAAACCATCCGAGTATGCGCCCATTGAGGAGCTATACAATCCGGTGATCCACAGAGTGAATCAAGCCATCCGTTCCCGTGCTGTTGACCCCGACGGTGCCATCGAGCCGCCGGCCGGAATACTACTTCGATTCTCCAACCCGCCCGAGAAGCTCGTGGAGAAGGCAAAGCCAGAAATCGAGTCTCTAATCGAAGCCGCCGAGATCAAGAAGGTCCCTGCGAAAGCCCAGGGCAAACGATGGAAGAAAGAGGCGGTCAAACCACTCTCCGGACTTGACATTGATTCGCTGCTGGGTCAGAGTCGAAAGACCAAAACCATATCCTCTGAAAATGCCGTCCCCGAATTCAAGCAAACGATTGCAACAGCAGACGACGACGCTACGGTCGAAGACGCCGTCAAACAGATGGGCCAGATCATACGGAAGCTCATTGAGGACAGTTTTGCCGATTTGTTTTATTCCCGAGCGGCCGAGAACCTCCGTGTTATGCGCGAGGAGCTTCTAGGGCTAGAACTACCGGGCATGTACAACAAATTCCTGACTGCCTTGAAGAGGAGTATCCTGTCGGGCGAGTTGAATGGCGACCGCAGGGAAATGTGGTTCAAGCATATTCTGGCCGGCAAGTTGAGCTTGATCACCTCGGAGGAGTCTGAGGTTTCGGACGTCACTGAGGAGCAAGCCAAAGCTTTTATGAAGTAACTAGGAGAGATGAAATGATTCTATCGCATAATTAGAAATGGCGTTGAGCAATGCATACATGGACTGGAATCTACGACATACATCGACATGCGAACCGCGCTTTTCAGTACTTTGCTCTTGAGTGAAGGCCACACACAGTATCTCAGGTTGCCGTTTGTAAACGAGTCAATCATGTTACGTGATTGTATAGGTCTAGTTTGCAAATGAAAAGTTCAGGGTTGGACATGAATTGGGCGCCAACCTCAGCTGAATTGTGGAACCTGACGGGATAGTCTCACAGTGATCAGTATAATGAACTGCGAAATACCTATGTATAGGGGGAAAAAACCTCGCTGAGTTGGTTAATCTTGGGTTGCGCTACGATTTTGGTATCTGGCCGGGCAACTGGTTTGAAAATAGGGGGTGAAACTTCAATACCCAATTCCACGATATAAACTAACATAAGCCTTGTGCAAAGCAATAATATGCATCTAAATCTAGCTTTATAGGCCTTAATTATATCCTTCTCTTCTAGGGTGTACTTTTATCCTTCTTTACGACTAAGAGATATATTATATGCGTTTTATTTGGTGTATATAGGCCTATGTTATTCATTTCACATCCCATTTTTGACCGACAAATACAGGGCGGACCCGGACTGTGCAAACGGAAATGCCCCCCCATTGTTGACAAACAGTCGTGCCTTCCGCCTCATCTCTTTTTTTTGATCCCTTTTGCTCACCGCCAGAAAAGGGAGCTTCGAAAGTGACACCTGCCCACACTCACTTTCTTTCCGGCCTGAGCACTAACCAGTCAATATTTTTTTCTGGCCTGAAAACTCTTCGCGACACCCAAGTCGAACTTTTTGCGACACGCTAATTTATTCCAACACCACACCATCACGATAGGCTGTCGTAAGCAAACACAAACATCTTTCAACCTAACCCGGTCGACAATCGAACGGGTTTAAGAGACACATTTTAGGGACAAAAGACAATGTAGGCATCATGACTCTTTACGGCACTATTCCTCCGCGGACAGCTACCATGCCATTACCATTCTATTCGAGCATTATTCTTATTCTGGACTGGAATATTCCTCATTCTTCATCCCCCTCCTAGCCTTGGGACCATAGTGGTTTATCTTCTGACGTCACAGACCATAAACGGTATTCAAGTCCTCACTCATTATGGATGACTCCGACTTCTTGGAGCGACTTCGTCAACTGACTGGCCAACCTGATGTGTGGGAAGGGTTTTCCATGGACAACATCGCTGAGATCTCCCACGACGAGGATGACACAGCGGAACCTGACTACGATTCAGATGCTTCACAGGATTTGATCTTAAATACCCGCCATCTAGTCTCTACCGCCAAACCCGCCGAAGCTCGCAACTACAAGTTGAGCAAAGCTCGCGCCTTCGCCGCTGACTCTCCAGAGAAGCCAAAGACAGTAGAAAACCTAATGTCTGTCAAGTGGAACGAGACGGGCCTCAAGCTAGGCGAGTTGTCGCCTCCTGGCAAAACATTTGTGCCATGGAGACTTGTCAAGGAATACCCGACGATGTTTGTCGGAAAGAAGAATTCGGTGCGCGCCGAACCGTTCTTTACCGTGTCTGCACTTCACGACAAGGGACGGGTTTGGGATCTGTTCTACTCCCACTATCCTCCGGGAACAGACCAGCGCCCCGTCTTGTTCGTTCCTACTTACCAATTTGAGCATCTGCTTGATGTAGTCAATGCAAGCCTCGGTACTCAGCTCACTATTCCTCCTGGTAAGAACGAACTGAGGTTCAAGATGATCTTTGGAGCAGGCAACACCCCGCGACCCCGTTTTCTCGGTCGATCTAGCGATGAAAAGTCCTACAAGGCCTTGACCAGCGGTATCCCGGAGCCCGATAAAGAGGACGACTGGGAAAAGGCTACACAGGCAGGCAAGGACGAGTTTCTGGACTTGCTTTCGTTGGCAAACAAGGGTACAATGAAGCAGAAGAACTCGGAGAAAAACCGAGAGAAGAGGATCGACAACCATAAAGCTTGGGGCCGATCAGTAAAAAGAGCGCAGCGTTACCTCGGAATTCGTCAGCGGAATTCCTCGACGACAGGATCGACTTCAGGAGCTCAGCTTCCCCTTGACCTTTCTTGTCCACCACCCTTTGCACCAGAAAATTCAGTTCTGTTCCTCTGCATTGACATCGAGGCATATGAGTTTAATCACCGAATTGTCTCCGAAGTCGGCATCGCGACTCTAGATGCAGCAACAATAGGCACCATTGCTCCAGGAGAAGGCTCTTCACTTGGATCTGAGGGATGGTATCGTCATATACATTGCAAGCATCTTCGTATTAAGGAGGCCCTATGGGTTCACAACAGGGCACACGTCCAGGGCTGCCCTGGCAACTTTGATTTCGGTAAAAGCGAGCTCATTGGTCGGGACCAGATCGCCCCTCTCATCCAAGCCATTATCCAACGAGAAGTCGATGGGAAGAGACGAGCCATTGTCCTGGTCTTCCATGACACGGCATCCGATGTCAAGTTTCTCCTGGAAGAGGGATACCGTATCCTGGAGGAGGAGAATGTGATTGACGTTCTTGACACAAAGGAGATGGACCAATACATGACACGTTCACACAACCCTCGCAAACTCGAGCTGGTTCTTGGATCCCTGGGTATTTCCTATCGGTACCTGCACAACGCTGGCAACGATGCAATGTATACCATGCGATCTATGGTCAGCCTTGCCCTCAAGCAGCGCCAAACTAGCCTGTATCGTGCTGCAAAGGAGACGGTCAAGAAGCCAGCGAGTGGGCATGTGCCGTACGCCGAGTTCAAGCGAAAAGAATTAGAGGAGGGCTGGAGCAGCGGTGGCGAGGAGTCTGATGGCGGCGTTCCGAGTCCAATGGAAGACAACCGTCCCAAGCCACAGCCAGCCTGGTAAACCACCGCAGGTGACGAGTAGGACCTCCTCCTCTACAGCATCGCATAGGAGGGCCCTTTAATTTTTTGTTGTGCGTGGATGGTCAGCATTTTGGACTCAGCAGCGGAAATTTCGATAAGCGGAACAGTGGTATTTTGGAGTTGAGATCTGCCATGGGACGGCGCCGATGGGCCACAGGACAAGATATCTATCTAGTCTAAGCTCTAAAGGACGGACATGGAATGATTCTGGGCAGCGAAGGATAGAGAGGCCAGCATGTTTCTCACAGAGAGAGATAGATAGACTGGCGCAGTTTTCATAGAACCACACCGGAATTATCAAGCCGACCTCTATACATATCTTCGCCTGCTGCCAACCCTGTGAATGTCCCACTCCCCGCGCAAAAGAAAGTAACTTTGAAGCCATAACCAAACCTAACGCCATTGCTATGAAATGCCAAATTATTGTTACAAATGTACAAGGTTTCCTCTATAGCCTCAGATGCTCCGAAGCCACCCCAGCCGGTTGTCCTCGCCGTGGAAAAGAGCTTCTAGCCATACATGGCCTCGTCTAGCGTCGTGTCTCCTTTCCCAACTCTCACACTTATTCGGTTCGAACCCCGAAAGTAGCGCTCTTACTTGGCTATTGTGTCTTGTGTCGACATGATGAACGGGAGAGGCTAGTGAGGAGAATGCGATTTCCAAGTCCAAGTCCATGATCGAGAACGGGCCAAATGCAAGGATGAATCGATGTTGGAAGAGACGGACGGTTTCTATTGAATCGACGAGAAGCGGAAGAGGGGGGGGCGGGAACGAGTTCCGTCCATCTTAATTCGAGTTCTTCTCCAAAAACTCCTTGGCCTCGTTGACCTTGGTCGCTAGGTACGGGCTACCTCCTCTGTCGGGGTGGTTGAGGAGCATGAGGGTGCGGTGGGCTTTTCGGATCTTGTCTTTTGATATGGCTCGTTCACTTGTTTCCCCTATGTTAGTTATCATTATGTCGCGAAGAGCTTGCCAAAGTTAAGGAGACGTTACACGACGTACTTGAGTGATAGAATCAGTGATGCCTCGCGCTTGTTCATGCGCGGCTCGAAGCCACCCTTGTAAAAGGCTTTTCCGAGGGCACCCACGCCGCCGCGCGATCGTCGCCATGCGACTAGGCCTGCTCGGCCGAGGAAGGCGGCTACTGCGATGCCTGCGCCTGCTGCGAGGACGGATGCCATAATGTTTGTTTTGTGTGGTTGTTGTTCGACTGGATGTGTTGGTATCGGGTCAATAAGTGGTCGGGCGACAGTGGTCGGCGATGATGTGGAGGATGGTCGACGGCGAGTGTGATGCGATGGCGGTGATGTTGGTGATGGCGAGTTCGGTCTTGGCTAGAAACTTTTTTCCAGGCCTGTAAATCCTCAATACTGGTATGTCGCATTTGGTAAGAATACGTGTATTGGATTATGTAATAATTTCACCTGTGTTATTGTGTACTAATGATACAGTGTAACTGATACCAAACCTCATCAAGCACCATCGAGTACAAGCTTCTGCTTGACTCTGTCTCATACATCAGTATCCTTCATCAGCAACATCCCTTAACCACTTCAAGGTTCAGGTAACTCATTAAACACTGAAGATATATGTACAGCGCCATTTTAGGAAACATTTCATTGCCTGATACATACATGGTGGGCAAGTTAATCAGGCCAAAGGACCAAGGACGCGGGGGATCTTGTGAGGTGGGGTGGCAACGATCTCATGCGACAAAAAAGTACTCATCAGCCTTATAACTCGAATTGGACTGATAAGAAATCGTTATTGCCTCTCAATAGTTCCATCTGTATTTAAAAGCACAGAACTCATTGAGAACTGTAATTAGCATCATTTCCCCTCTCCTTCTTTACATAAAAGTGACCCATCACCCTGAAATCTCGTGAAGCTGGCCATTTGATCATTCACACCATCACTTACACAAACTCACCGAGGTACCCACAACCAATACTGTAGAGAGCAGAATGGCTTCAGCAGACGATCAAGTCTACCGCCGAGTCGGCAGAGGCGGTGCCGGGAACTGGTACAGCAAGAAAGACGTGGAAGAGGCCGAGAAGGCTCAGCAGCAAGCAGTCGGTTGACCCCTCTCTCCCTCCCCAACTCAATTATCTGAGTTTCGAAAGTATCAGTGTAGACTTACACCAATTTTCAAGTCCAAACAGGACATCGAAGCCCAAAAGCAGAACATAGCATCCGCAGCAGGGCCAGCAAACCCCATAGCGGCATCGACCCAGTACCACCGGGCAGGTCGCGGCGGCGCGGGCAACTTTCACGAGCCAGCAACAACAGCGCCAGACGCCGTTGACCCGGTGGCGGTTCAGCAAACGGAAGAACAGATCGAAAAGATCAAGGCCGCCGTGGCGGCGCAGAAGCCCCGTACCGGCGGTATGGGAGGGCGAGGCGGCGTGGGGAACTGGTCGTCGAACAGCAATAGTTTGAATGTGCAGCAACAGGAGAAGGAAGAGCAGAAGAAGGTGCAGGAGGTTGAGCTCCGGGTGCTCAAGGATGTCGAGGCCGGACTGGCCATGCCCAAGCCTGCGTATCAAAGGGCTTCGACGGATCGAGAAGATGGGGTCGCGAATTAAAGGAGGAGGAGGGGGGCATGTTCACGATGGTTTCTGAACGTCGAGAACCAGCACATTACTTGTCATAAGCGCTACAAAACTTGCAAGGTTACGGGCCTGTTGTCTTTATTATACCATATCACTCCATACAAACCGCTTGTCTACGACTCGAGGATTCAATTCACTAATTTCGTCTTGCCATCACTTTTAAGTAAACAGCAAGCGAGCAAAAGAGACGTGATTAATGTTGTGAGTCCAACCACATATCTGGAATAATAAGTAGGGGCAATAGTCACGCACACTACCTTTCCTCACGTTCCCCTTCTTTTACTTCTTCGTTCTATCCCACATGTTCGACGGCTGACTGCAGATGGTGGGCAACGACGGGAATACCAAACCACGACCCCGGTAACTGACGTGACGCGCTGGATCCTGCGTCATTTACACCAAACTGCATGTTGTGCAGGCCAAGCTACGGTTCGGAGAGGCCGCGAGCGCTTGGGGTGACTTTGAAGCGGTTTTCCTTTCCTGGCACCATCATGAAAACTTCAGGCAGGCCCTTTCTTTCAATTCGCCAAGTTTCAATTCCGAGGGTTGTCATCAGACTTGGAAAAAATATTTGGATGAGCGAGCTTACTTAAGAGCCCAGGCACACACACCTTACCGCCACGACGGGCGTTCGTAGGGCAGTGCTGCTGCACTAACGATGATCCTCCGCATTTTGTATGCTATTTTTGCTTTTCTGGGCGTATACTAAAATTTTGAGTTCATGTTGTTGTTGATCTCCCAGCGCAGGTACACTACAGATTCTAGCGGATTCGGGTACCTGAGATCTAGTGTATATGGCGTGAATAACACGTGTAATATAGTCGTGGGTGTAGATCCCTTCTTGTGGTCAGGCTTGATGGCTGAGAAGGTTGGAACCCGTCTATGTGCTCCTTAGGGCTAGAGAGCCATGGACTTGGACATCATTCCGGGCCCTCCGCCTGTCAGAAACCAAATTGCGCCAGATTTGCTGGCGAAAACAACGTTTTGCTACGCACACGTGGTGTTGTTCGAATCCTCTTGAATCGAACTCCACTGGTAAGCCCCGAGCGATTGACCACTTGTCCATTCATACGGTGAGTCGGATCCCATCTGTCAGGTGGGCCTTGAACATCGTCTGTGTAGGTAGGTCTTCCTTTTCCTTGTTTTCCAACGTCATCGTCTCTTTCCAGCTCTTCCGAGCCTCATTGCCCGTGACCTGCCTGCTCTGGGGGCTATTAGACGTGCCCTTGCTGGCTGAGCCACCCACAAACCCGTGTCACATTCAAGCAAACCTGTCCTCCTGGACCAGGGGTAAAAACAAGATTTGTGCGAAATGCCGGTGGAAAATTCCCATGAATTCAAACATTTCTTGCCGGTTCAGCATGCTTGAGGGTACGGGGCCTGAATTGTCCTGGTTGTGGCTTGGTGATCGCACACCGAGATGCCTTGATGCTCCTTGGAAACTGTACTCTTGTTTGGGAGTTTCGAGTTTGACTTTGAAACTGTCTGTTCTCTGTTGACCAACAGGTTTGAGATCGCGGTATTGTTACATTGTGGTGCCTCACACATGCGCGGAAGCAAACCTTTCCCTGTCCACATTCTCTCTAGACAGCAAGATAAAAGAACAGATGGATGATAGACACAATGAAATGGATAATACTTGTGGGTTTGTGGGGAGAGTTGACGATTGTGATTTGTCCAATCACAGCAGGATATCCGTATAACGACTGAGAGCAAAGAGCACAACCGCATGTATTCTAATACAATTAGCAGGCTCATGGAATTCTTTTTCGACAATTGAATTGCACCCATAGTCATGTAATGTAACTATCTATCAAGCAAGGTGAGGTGCAAGTTCCAGGGCGAGGTCAGATACACTGCATGAATACCCATATGATTGAAAGGGGTATGTGTACGGGGTACGGTATACCGATCCTGACCGAGGATTCCAACACAGTGCATCACTTCTTGGCGATTTGTCTTTCAATATAAATTGTGCGGAAACTCTCCACAATGCCAATTGCCAGATCGTGTGAAATGGGAGAGAGATTCCTGCGGCAAGTCACGCGAGAGCTGTTGCGTGAACAGCCCTTTCAATGGAAGAATTTGTGGAAAGATGGTCCTGGGAACACAACTCGAGTCGTACAGCGTACTGTCTAATTCCTAGTATATCCATCCCCAACTTTCTTTGTTGAAGAGTTGTAGTAATATCACGCAAGGCTGGTCTGATTGGCTTGGCGGGATCATGTGGTCAGGTGTCGATGGTAACCGCAGCTGTCCACTCACATTCCTTTGCTCACAACATGGTGCCAGCAAGTACAGTAAACTTCTATTGTTACAGATCTGGCAATATCAAGCATTCGTTGTCTTCTTTCCTGTCATCATTTCTCTACTCACGTGGGAGCCGGGTGCCAGATATGGTTTCGAACTTGGTCATCCAGGCCGTCGATACGGGACAAGAAATAGGAAACACTGGAGCCAGCTGTCCATAAAAGCTCCATCTATCCATACCCGTAGCAAACTCCACTCCTAGACTCACCTGAAAGCCGAGCCGCTCACGTCCTGGCTCCACAAAGCATCTTGGAGCCCCTCACTTTCTACGGCTTTATCAATTGGAAGCCACGATATCCCAATTGGGAACACCACAGGCGGGGTAGGAGGCATGCCGGGAATCATCTGCCCTTCTCCAAAGCTACCATCAGCCTGGAGCAAAGCTGCTTCATAGGACCGACAGCTGGGATTTCTCAGGACGACAAGGCCTAGAGGCGAGTAGACTCTCGTGAATACCAGGAGAGAGCTGGTTTATATACTTTCCATTGTTTCAATTGAGTCACAAGTTGGCCACTTCCTATTCGGAATGGGCATTTATTTACCAACAAGCTTGTGACCTTGTCGGTCGTCGGAGCAAGGCGCCACCCCGTGAATATGTGGAGATGGACTAGTTAATCCTATCGTCGATGGACGGCGATCCACGCGGATGTCTAAGGCCTGGGCAGGATAATTAGGGCTCAGGGGGGTCGGATTCATGCGGTTGGTATGCAGCACTGTGTAGAAACAGTAGCATCAGAGTACAGAAACATCCGTACGAACAAGCCAAAGGAAATATCGTGCCAGCTGTCCCAATGGAATATTATAGAGTTGAGCGGATGAGAGTTGTATTATTGCGGACTGGAGAATTTTGATGTTCAAACTTACCGGTACTTTCCCGCACCTCACTGGCTGCGCATTATTGGATGTTCGCAGCCAACAAAATAAGCAGTCTCAGGAGCCGCCAGTCTGGGCTGTAAGCGGAACGTTGTCTATAGTCACGTCTGAATCGGACGGGTTCAAGCCTTGACTTCTTGAGCCAACCTGAATTAACCTGAATTATTAAATAATAACACGCCGGCATCTTCCGCGGTCGCAGAAACGACATGCAATCTTCAGCGCACAAGAGAAAGATTTCTTTCGTCGAATCTTGACACAACGAATTTCATTTCTCACGACTGGAATTTATACAGAGCAGAAGAGCTGACTGAAAACCATGAGGGGTGATGACCGGGCGTGGACGTATCCGCTTGATGTTGAAGAAATGCAAGGATTGGAGGTACCTGACCTGTCTTGGCCGGCCCCAAGGAGGGGTTGGATTCAAAAGAGGGGGTGTGATTCTGGGGCATGGGATTCCTGCCCGCCCCCCTGAGCTTTCATTTGCAACCATTGTCCATTCACTGCACAGTGCAGGGCGGCAGCAACCACGGGCATGCACAGTATGCGCTACATTCTCCATCCAGAGCAGGTGAGCACCTTCCACCACCTTCTCCCAGGCAGGGTGGTTCAGGCAGTCCTATTGGATGCCTCCACACCACATCAGTCAGGTACACGTGTACGTAACTCTTCCGCATATGACACACAGTGTTTGGCACGGCCTAGTCACGCTCCCGGACAAAGAAAATGGATCTCTTTTACCTCCAAGAATAGTGAGAGGCGAGCATGCGCCTACTTTGCTAGGCAAGGAGGTCGTTTCCCACCATGATTGCACCAACCAGTCCGGCGTCCGCAGCCGGCACCAAGATTAAGTGGGCGCCTGTTGTCTTATTCAAATCTCTCTTTTTTGATTTCAACTTTTTTTTTTTTAGCTGTGAGATCTCCCGGGCCCTATTTCATCCCAAGATATCTGTTCCCTTTCTTCAAGCGAGTTGAGCCGACAATTCCCCCCTTGATCACCATTCCCCAAGACACGAGAGATATTCGTAGCCAGTCACAGTCGTCGCATCGCTTACACAATCGTCTGACTGGACACCAGCTCGCCCACGTCCTCTTCTGCGTAGGTCGATAGCTGTTCCCCCCTTGTCCATCCACGTCTGAGCTGGACCCGTCCACCAAGCAGAGGGAACTCCCCTTGGCCAGCATACACTCAGAACACCAAAACTTTTGTTATTCCTCGCGCCGATCACGAGCAAAGCTTACGACTCGAACGACAATTCCTCTTTTATTTTGGGGGTTCCTGTCCATCTTTGTATTTTCAATTTCATGTTGGAATAAGGCTTAAGAACTCCCAAACTCGCTCTGGCAATGGCCTCGTTCAAGGTAGATCACTGCCCTATCCATGCCTGCCAGATCACCTCCAATTCCATATACCACCCAGAGTGCTGATCACCTCGTCCACTTCCCAGGAAACGCAGGCTCCCTCGCGCTCATTGACCCATCGGCCCTCCATGTCCTCGAGTTCAGTTTCCGGGAGTTCCCTCCTCAATCGACAATCGCATTCCCGAAATAACTCGCATTCCCTTAGTGCGGGGTCTCTCAATGCCACCCATCGTGTAACTCGCCGAAAGAGCATGACCATCACGGGTGCCAATGTTGCTGCTGTGGCCGTGGCCGCGGGCTTGAAAGAAGTCGGCGATCGGGTAATGCCTCTCCCTGTCGCGATTAGCGCCCGTCGCAATACCACCTCTCGGAACGGCGTGTCGAGATCGGCGCTCTCGGGTAGCCTACCGTCCCCACCAGCGAGCCTGCCAACACAAAAGTACGCACCCGCGGACGGGACGGTCCATATGCAGGAGAGTGCAATTGACGACGAACTCAACGACATGTCCGGAGATGACGGGGACTCCTCATTGCACAACAATCGTATTAGACGGGCCAGTGATGGCCAACCTCTTGTCAAGGAAGGCCGGAAGAGTAACCGACCGGAGCTTCGCTGCGAGAAGTGCGGGAAAGGATACAAGCATAGCAGTTGCCTGACCAAGCACTTGTTTGTGCCCCCTTCCTTCCCCATCCTCTTCCACCACCACCTCTCCTTGATTACAGAGGATATAACCCTCCCTGGACCCGGATTGTGTTATTTGAAGCAGCCTTGTTGACTTGTCTGTTCACCAGGTGGGAACATACCCCCGAATGGTCCTACACCTCCAAGCTCCTTATTTCCAAGCACCAGCAGGTGCAGCTCCTCGAGGCCGCATCGGTGCTTGTGGCCATGAACGATCGCCTCGATTCCGTGACCACACCTCCCGACTCGACCCGCGACTCCCACAGTGAACAGGATTCGGCGTCTCCGGAGGCATCCGCAGGATATTTGGATGAGCATGAGGCCAGTTCGGCCGACACTACCCCACCGCCACCGGCTGAGGGCATTGCGTTTGGGTCAAGCTATACCAACAGCTTTGCCAAGAGGCACCACAATGGCATTTCCCGATCCTACCAGTCGGCGCCCTTTTCAAGTTCGATTGGCAGTGGAATTTCAAATGGGCTGAGTGGGCATTTCCGCCAATTGAGCCAGGACGTGCGACCTACGTCGTCCGGAAAGAATGCCACCGGGCAAGAAGATCGCGACTTGGCAGCTGCTGTTGAGCTGTTGAGCTGCAGCTTTGGGAGTACCACGGGCTCCCGAACTGTCCATCTCCCAGGAGATGTGCCGCCGGTTCCACCTCTTCCTGCGCGTTATCTTGAGGATGCCCTCACAGGGGTGAGCTTCATCAACAGCTTTCCTGGCGGAGCCCCGGAGAGCTTCACCCGTGGAGTGCCACCAAGAGACATCAAAGAAGATGTAAAGATGGACGAGAGCGGTGATAGTGTCATGGACGATGACGAAGATGATACGCGATCCCGAGCACGGAGCGACGAAGATGACGACGGTGTTTTTGGAAGAATGGAGGAATGAGCCGATGTTATCGGAGACTTATGACAATGCTGATGACGGATTAGTTTTCTTTTGTATACCTATATCAAACCATGTAAATGAGGACTGCTCCGCCAACGACACTTAGCACCGAAGAGTGGGGAGTATTGTTGTTCGTCCAGAGCTGGTGGACACAGTCAAAACTCCACGAGGTTAAAGTGAGTGTCGTGTGCGAGCGTTGAGCGGATGCCTCGAAATTATTGAGCAAGCGATGGGCTGTCCTGAGACAAAAGAGTGTGTTGTTGTTGTTCTCTTTTTCTGGCATGGGGGCACCCCTTTTGTTCGGGATGAAACAAGAGCCGCGAGCCAAATTCAACGTATCACAAGTAATCTTGCTGTCTTGGTCGTTTTGAAATGACAAGTGATTTAGCCTTTTGCGAGGATGGAGTGGTGATTTCAGTTAGTTGCTTGTTGCGAAAAAGAAAAGGCTGTACTCACCGTTCCCAGAGATGGGACAAGGCCATGGTCGCTCGCTCGTAGGCAAGGACGACTCGCAACAGATGGAGGGTCATGCTGTATTTTGTGACAAGGTCGGTCTGACGGGGGATGCGAGACGATGCATGTGGGGATAGATGCATCATGCCACTCTCGGCTGTCGGCAGCACATCGAACGTAGGGCTTTTGATATCAGTGATAAGAACACGATTGAATGTTTTGCCATTCTCATTCAACCCATTAGATTATCTTCATCCCTGCATCTCTTCTTTTTCCAAGTCTCAAGTCAAGCATTCTCTCTGGCTTCAAGAGAGTCTTGACAATCACCCCCACTTTGCTAGCTCTGGCAGCTCTGCTTGTCAGGCATGTCAGGTTCAAAAGGTGGGGCAAAGCTTAACAGGTGGATTGTGTGGAGGATCAGCAGCTTGTCCAGGGTTACTCCAAAAATCGGCAAGACGTCACTGACTCCACTGGGATCATCAAGACGTTGGTGGAGGGGAAGAATGCATCTCCCGACTCCGATTTCACCAGCTTCTCCTCCTACATGATTTTTTTCAAAACCTCGCAAAACGACTCACCAGATATCGTATTCGACGGTCCGAATCTAGCCCTGGATTTTCGGCTCATAGAAAGGCGATTGAATGAGAATGCTAAGAGCGGACAATTGAACCTCCGACCAGCTTCCGGGACCACCTTCGAATTATCATACCCCATCTGGATTTATATTTCCAAACAGCTCGGTTGCAACAGCCCGCTGCTTAAGTTCTTCCCAGCCTCAAACCCGATACCAAGTCCCGGATTTGAAGTGGGCTGCGAATCCTAGCCGGTGCCTCGCCTCTCATCTGCCAACTTGACCATTTATTGTTGCATTCCAGGCTAGGGTCTGAACTGTCGGTCGTCGGGCGTTGGCAACCTGGCGCATTCTGATAACGGCGCGCAAGATCGAGGGAACCTTGACATACTTTCGTCACACCAAACACAACAACACTCCACACACCATACGCGCAATTCCACAGTACAACACTAGACATCCCATGGCTACCCGCAGCCGCGCGCAAATGGGACGAAAGAAGAACGCCGAGAACGCGGCTGCTGCGGTCGCGGTCGCGGAGAAGAAGACCGTTGATGCAACGACGGCTGCAGCCTCATCAATGACATCCGTGGTGGATCGAGCTCAGCAACGCGCTAGGTCCGCCCGAGACCGACTGCCCGATCTTGCACGCTTCGGCCTAGCTCTGTTACTTAACTTCAGTCTCTCGTCCGTATCAGAGGCGGGTTTGAAGTGGTTGACACAAGATGAGCTGACAAGCATTGCAAGGGAGTCAGACTCCATGTTGGGAACCATTGTGTCTGCTGGCTGGAAGATGTAGGTGTTGCTTGTCTCCTTCATCTATCATCTCATCTTGTGTGTTGGTTTCAGATGCCCGGGTCTGACCTAGCCTTACACCGGATACTTCATCCCACCTTTATCCGTATTTTCGCCCTCGTTGCCTTGCAGGTTTAGGGCTGAGGGCACTGTCACCTCAGCTCGGCCAATTAATTTTCCACCAACTTGTTGATATCCGTACTGACTGGCATGGCAGATTCCTCCTCACTTTGGGTTGGTTCGGCGACTACGACGGTTATGATCTTGCGTCACTTGCGCTACTGTCGCATGGCCCGACTGTGAGTACACTTCCTCGGATTATCTGTCACCCACAACCCCAGTCGTGGATGTGGTACACATAGCGAGCGGTCTCGTGAAGCCGCATATGTGTGCTTCTATGCGGCGAACCCGACCGGGGAATTTACTGCATGCCTTCCATACATGGCATCATGTCTTTCTCTCTGTATCCCTCCACACACCTGGGCGCAGCTCGGCACTAATGCCCACGTTTGCAGGCTTACCTCCTTTCTGTCTTTTATGGCATTCGTCCTCTGACCGCTGGCGTCTATCTCGTCTCCAACGTCGTATCATATTTTGTGCCCTTCCTCCTCTTTCGCGAGCTCTCAGGCGCGCACTCAGCCGCACCTGGCACACCCAACCGGGAGATCGTCATCGACAGGGGAATCCAGGTGCTGACCTCGATATTGGCTGGTCTCGTCTACAACGTGGTGCTGTTCCTGGCATGCCGCACGTTTCTTCCCACCACCTTGGTCTTGCATTTTGTTGACATTCCAACCGTCGAGCCTGCTACGGATGCCGTCCTTCTCGGTCTCGGGAGGAGGCCGGACATGCTGGTCCTCAGCCTGCTGTTCGGGATAGCTGCGCGAACGTTTATCTTTACGCCGCTTGTTACTACCCCACAAACTGCGGAGGATGAACAGTCCGCGGACTTTGACCCCGTCAGTGCCACCCTCGGGCAGACAGTCGCCTGGAACTTGTGGGGGTACACAACACAAACCAAAGTCTCGATCAAACGAACTGCAGCCGCCGTCTTGGCCACGGCAGTCAGCACATATCTGCAATGCACGCTGACGATCAGAGGCGTCGAGTCACTCGGCGCGGCTGTTTGGGCTGGAGTGTGGGCCACGGCTACTCTGGCCACTGGTTTATCATTGAGATATGTCGGCAGCATTTAAGATATATTTGTAACTACTCTCTCTGGGGGGAGACGAATCACATGACATCCGTCTTGGATGGTCGCGAACCGTTGAGGCAAGCCACGGCGAGCTTGGAGAGTATTCATACATGCAGATCAACAGACTGGTGATGACCTCAACCGCTTCGAAGTATCAGTCGCCGCCACTTCTGTTTTTCTGCAAGGCAACCGAGCAACATATCCCTGCCCTTAGGTCTACAGCCCTGTGTTTGAGGGCTACGCACGCTCACCCATCTCCACTCGGCTCTTCAGCCGATAGTCCTACATATGTGTTACCATTTCCTTTGGTTGAAGTTTAGACGTTATGGGAATCAAAGGCGGGGGTTGGGGGGTTCATCCTCGGTGGGACTGATGAGGATGGATATTATTCGGACTGCAGCCTCAACCCGGGATCGAACCCTTTTGCGAGTGAAGTGAACCGATTATGCTCGGCAGAAGCTGTGTTGTCCCGGGCCATTCACCTGCAGAAAAAACATTTCGATATAATCTATCGGTGGTGGGGTTATGGATATTGGGCTCAGCTGAGACTCTGGCGCGAAGGTAAGGCGTTCTGGGGCGAGGAGCGGATATGGACGTCATGGAAATCGGATTTCCGTCGAACTTACTCGTTTGATTAAACCGAATGCAATTCCCCTCATCTCTCGGCCATCTCCAACGGTGAGAGATACCGATTTCTTTACTGCAGATTTTTTTCTCGAATTCCTGACCTGAATGAGCAGAATAATATTTTTCTTTGTATCTCAGAACCAAGCCTCAGCCCTGCTGCGCCTTATTTTTAGTTGGGTGTTCGGCGAGAAAACTGGCCAATCAGGTGGGATTATTCATACGCCTTTCTTTTCCTTGGTACCAAGCCAAACCGGACCTGGACTCCGTTCGACACATGTGCATCGTGCGGAAACCGAAGTCTCCACCAAATAAAGAAAACTTGAGACAACCACTTGCACGGGGCTTGGGCGGCGGCCTCCCCTAATGGACAAACAACCTCCTCCTTGCAGATAGCTCTTACCATCCAGGACCTGCTTAGCGAGGCTATCATCAGAATCTGCGATGTCGATTTCGGCTTTGGAAAGGTTCTTACTCTCTTTCTTACATACGGCTGGTGTAACCGACTTGCTCTTGCCCTCGATGGAAAGAAAGACCAGGACACGAAATAGCAATCAGAAAAAAACTGCAACTGCGCCTCTTGACTTGCTTGAGCATTTGATATATTGTCCAATCGCGTGTTGCGTCTGACAACTGTCTTCTCTTTCCGCTATTTATCTCACACACATGCACTCATCCCTCTCTTCAAGAGCCGCGCTGCGAGCCTCTGGTCGTTGACAAGGTATTTCGGTCCTCTCCTTTGGTTGGTCCACCGCCCGCGGTAGGTACTTTCCATCCGCCGACAAACGCCAGAAGAAGAAAGCTTTGCTTTCGGCTGTTGGTCCCCTGTCCCTTCTCCTCCCTGTCTCCCTGCCTCTTCCATACCTGTCCATTCGGTTCATCCAGTGGGGTGGAGGCTAGGCAAATGGGTTACATGTGTAATGAAATGTCTCTTCGTCTGTCCTCATCTTCAACGGCGTCATGTACGTGCACGTAATGTCGCAGGCAGGAGAGCCAGGGCTGTGGAGTCAGCGTGCCACGCGTGACAGTCCTCGTCACTTCACCCGGGTCAGAGACTCCCAGTGCCATCCCGAAGAGGAAAAGGGTCCCAGGATAACCCGTGCGAAAGTCTTCGACGGGTAACCTAGGACTCACACCTGATTTCAGGTTAGGCTCTCGGCATGTTAGTCGGTCAGTGCTCGACAGGCAGACAGACGCCCCAAGTAGCCATGGGGAGCGGGATAGCCTCTTCTTTCCAACTAGGGTATCTCTTTGTATGGGGGAAAGGGTAGCGACCTTCTCTCTGGCTACCGAACTTGGTAGGCATCGAACCACTACGGTTCATCGTCGAGCCCGGGCTAGGACCACTTCCCCATGCCAATGCCTGGAAAGGTGACACCGTCTGTCACTTCGGCCAAGGAGTCCGCCCTTCTTGTCCTGACTCTTTATCCCCTTCATCAACTATTTCCTCTTTTGTATATTTCCAGTCTGTCCTCCATATGTTTTTCTATATAGTCAGAGGACTGCCCCCCATCATCGCCAACATGTAGAGGCCTCATCTCGACACCAGGTCATAACCATCTACGAATCTGCCATCTCTAAAGCAACATCAACAGCCTCAAAAAGATATCTGCTTTAGTTGGAACTGTCTCATGAACAAAGAAACACAAGTCGATTCACCAACAACATCGTCTTCTGTACCAACCCCCACAGGAACAACAGCAACAAGCTTCGAGCCCCAGGCACTTAGACCAGAAGCCACGGCCTCTGATCCATCGTCCTCAGCGACAGCCCTTTCCCCAACCACCGTCGAATCCGAAGCAGCAGCAGCAGCAGCAGAATCATCGACAATGTCAATGTACGACTACGAGCAAGTCATGACATTCGACGACATGTCAACCTACCAGACGGTAGCGTCATCGTCAACAGATCAACCACAACAGGCCGCGGTGGCAGTCAAGAAGAAGAAGAGCGTCAAGTCAGATTCGTCCATCGAGCTCAGAGGGCCAATGGAAGTCGATGGGTCTGTCAAGTCCATGGGAGCCGTCAGTTTCTCGGGAGACTTTCACGTCAAGGACCGGATCGAGGCATATGGCAACATTGACATCAACGGGAACTTGACCTGCAGTGGCAAGTTAAAATCCATGGGGAACGTCAAGATTAATGGGAGCGCGCAGTGTGTGTAAGTTGTGAATACTATGACAATAAGAGAAACGAGAAAAGAGAGTGGCCAAGAAGACTGACGAGAATCCAAATGATATAGAGACAAGGTGAAGATCTTTGGAAAACTCAAAATCAACGGGACGTTTATTGTTAATGCACCGGTGGAGGTATGGGGTGCTCTTACTATCAACGGGTATATGAAATGCCAATCGTTGACGGCATATGCATCACTCACCACCGTTGGCGACCAGTCGTGGTACGAAACTGAGGAAGGGGAGACGATCCATGGTGCGAAATTGATCCAGAGGAATAGCTAGGATGGTTGTTGGGCTGGGCAAACGTTTGAGGATTTTGGGATTTTCCCTCTTCATTCCCTGGCTTGACTCTTTTTCTTTGGAGCATTGGTTTAGTCTTTTTTTCCCCGCTTGTTCTGAACTTTGAATTGGTCGTTTTCCACCCTTTTTTTGTTATCTTTTTGCTTCGGCTTTCGTTGACCATCAGATCCTTGTTACTTTCTCCTGTTCCTCTATTTCTTTCTTCTGTTTTTCTATTGGTTATTTGGAACGATCAAGGCCATGATTCTCGTTTCTCTCACCGAGCTCATGAGAGGACCGATATCTGTTCGGTAAGCATATTGGAGGGCAAACGTGGCTGTGGTGTAATTAGGAATTGCATATTTCCAAGCTCAAGGCTTTATTTCCTAATATCGGTCGATGTTTTCTTTCCCCCTCTTCTTCACAGCCTGATCAGTGTTCCTGATGATGCAACTGGAGATTAAGGTGGCGGCGATAGGTCGTTTTTCACTAGACGGTGACGATGGTCAGAAAGGGAGCTTGAGAATTTGCAAACTTGATTGCCGTCTTTTCGGAAATTTCTGTCTGGGCAAATCGACAGTTTCTCCTGTATCTAGATAGTTTTGCAGCTAGTATAGACACAATCATTCAACGCATCGATACTTCGATAGCATCATAAAAGAATCCCCAATTCATTCGTTTCTGGGTTTAAGCTCCTCGAGTCATCTCATAAACCTTTGTGCTTCCGGCTTCAATAACAGCCAGCTGTGGTATTGTTTGGATGATATCGTGGAGATGGTGTCAGGCTGTGGCTCACCAACCAAGTGATTCAAGCCCATTGAAGGCCACATAGGCGTATAAATGGGATGTGAAAATCCTACTGTCAGTATTTTAAATGGACGCTGAAAAGACCCTCAACAGCCCTTGTCAGGTCGTTAAGAAGAAAGTGATCAACACCTTAAAAGACTAACAAAGCCTATGATCTTCACATCCCATTTTTACACCCACGTGAAGGCTCACCGAAGTGTCAGCCCGGAGTGACCGTAGCAAACTGGAAACCTCAGCCAGCACGTGGGCGTAGAAATGGGAGTCTGATTTTTCAAGATCGAGGACTCAGGCTCTTATAGTGGGCTTACAGGGGACCATCTCACTAAAAAATAGAATATAGGGAGTCTTACTAGTTGCTTTTGGGTGATAATATGGGCGATCACAGCGCTGATCACAACTGGTGAATTTGGAAAAATCAGACTCCCATTTCTACGCCCACGTGGCCAGCCCCGGCAGCCCCACCCGTCTGTTGTCTTTTCGTCGGAACGTGCCGAGGGATCGTCCGCTTATTACATTACATAATCAAATACACCCTTGAACCTGCATCAGTGCATGGCATGTGGGGTAGGTGGTCCAAGCGTCTGACGGTTAGCTCCAGCAGCTTCATTGCAACCTTGACGACGAACGGCGCACTTCACGCGTCTTCCCTCTGCAGCTCACATCCACCACTTTGATTGTCCACCGACCACAAACCTTCGCACAAATAGCTCGTCGACTATCACGGCTGCTTTAGGGATCACTGTACCCGTCTGTTGCATCTACCTAACAACCTGCTCTGTTTGTGGATCTTTAGTCGACACGCGCCTGGCGCGTCATGACCGACAGAGTCCCGAGATGGACTCAGCAGAGGTAGCCCGTCCCGTCGAGGACGAGGCCGTGTCTCCTCGTCAGATGGCACCTCCTATCGAACAGGCTGTGGAGTCGCTTCGAAGCCCTCTCAATCCTCTCGACATGCGCGCCGATCCCGATGCCCAGGCGACCGTGACCGATTTCCTCGATTTCACCGAGTACCTCCCGTCAGACATCATGCGCTCTCTTACGCTGATCGGGAATCTCGACCAAAACTACGTCGATGCCTCTGTGTCATTGGACGAGCTGACTTCGCAATGGGGTCAGCTTCCAACCATGTCACCAGAGAGTCGGCCGAAGCCTGTCGACCTCTGCGCCCAAATCTCCGAGAAAATGAATCGGGGAGTCAGCTCTCGCGTCTACGCCCATGCCGAGGCCGTGCGCATGTCCGAAAATATTAATCGGCACCATACTCGCATAAAAATCATTCTCTCCAAGTTGGAGACGATGCTTGAGAACTATACGGAAGCGGAGGCCAAGAGTCCGGTTGCAACAGCCAAATCTCCTCAGGCGACGACTTCTCAAAAGACATCTGTTCGCGTAGAGGGCCAGAGGGTTCGAGGGGTACGTGGACCGACCGTTCCCGGGGAGGTACTTGCGCCGTCCGACCTTTACGATTTTGCGTACATTACCGATGAGAGTAGCAGTGACGACGACGACATTGAGGATGACGGGAAGCCGACACGAAAAAACAGAGCGACATCTGATGGCCCGACAAGAATCAAAGTGGTCAAGCCGACAAAGCCGCTCAAGCCCGGCAAGGTCCCTAAATCCAGGACGTCAGTCCCCGCACCGAGCGTGCCTGGAAGCCATCTGCTTTCAACCAGTGCGGCCCTGGCGCAGCTCAAACCGCCGCCCGAGAATGCAGTCGCTGGGAGTGCCGAGGCTCCGTGGGGTCAACTCACAGGCTGGGAGCTCAACAGGCTTAGAAAGAGGATGAAAAAGAACTCCAACTGGACCCCAAGCGATACGATGATCGCCCGTGAACTCTTCACCCTTAAGCGGGGTATCGATGCATTCAAGTTGGCGAAGCAGAAGGCCGAGGAGGAGGGCAAACCCTTTGAGGGCAAAATGCCAGTCCCTGTCGTGGATCCAGTATCCGGAGAAGAGCGCATGCCCTTGGGCGCATTGTCAATGGAGACTCTGGCATCGGACGAGAAGAACTTGAGCAACCGTGGAATGAAGCTGAATGAGGCCAAGAAGCTCAAGAGAGAAATGCTGGCAAAAATGGCAGCTGAGGAGGCAGAAGAGTCTGCCAAAAATTTCAAGTTGCTTGCCGAGACACTCATGAATGGATCACGCGGCTCGCAGGCCAGTGCACCCGACCAGGCAAACAAAGCGACACCAGGCAAAGGAAAGCCTCCCCCGAAGAAAAGGAAGAGGGATTCCGCCCCCGAAGCTGACGCCGAGAAGCCCGAGTTGGCCGACGGGCAAGCGTCAAAATTACCGTACAAGCGAACCAAGACAGAAACTCCTGTGCCTCATCCGCAGATATCAGCAAACACGTCCCAGGTGATTCATGAGACCCCGGCTCAGCCTCCTCCGCGTCAGATAGTCCACTCCACCACACCAATCCCTCTCCCCATCCATGCTCAAGAGCAAAGTATAACTGCCAAGTCAGGCACGTCGGTAGCATCAGCCACGTCCCCTGCTCCCAGTAGCAACGCCGGCCAGACGACAACAACGACAGCCAACCCAAGCCTCGCTCCTATCAAACTCCCTGGGCCAGAGACCCCGATACCTCTCCCAATACTCTCACCGAAGAAAATGACACCTATCTACCCACCCGTCCGAGAGACAAGGAAGACGCAGTCAGCGCGTGTGCAAGAGCAACAACAGGACACAAACGTCGCCTTAACGGTGCCGAAACCGACATCTCGAGCTGCCTCACCTGCTGAACCCACACCGAAAATGGACTCGGATAGCCACTCGACGGTTTCAGGGCCAACCGCCACCACGACTGGAGGTGCTCCTTCGACTACAGCTCCAGAAAATGCTCCTCAGACTACCACGGTAACCCGTCGTCCGGCATCAAGGGGCAAGGCCAGTAGTCAGGAACCTCAGCCAACCCTTGCATCGGAACGCCAACGCCGCGCCAGCACAGCACGCAACACTCCGGCGCCGGATTCAGCACGGCCACCGAGCCGACGATCGACAAAACGGCCTCCTCCCGGCGCCATTAGCCGCACAGTCAGCGGCGGTAAGAGCGCCGTGGGCAAGCGCAAAGCCGCGCCGAAAAAGAAGAGGGGTTCTACAGCAGGCGGCAACAAGTCCAACAAGGACGGCAAAGTGTCGACGGAAGCAGCCGACGAGGGAGACGTCGAGGTGGACGATGAAGGTAACGTGATCGATCCTGACGAGGCAAGATATTGCCTCTGTCATAATGTCAGCTATGGCACCATGATACAGTGCGACAATGTAGACAACAATAATAACATTGACGTAAGTCTTATTTGATCCATCCTCCCAATTCTTTTTGTTTTGCAATTTTTTCACACCCCCTGGTTTTTTGATATTTTGAGTAGTAACGTTTTTTTCCTTTTGCGCAACATGACAGAACTGCAAATATGAATGGTTCCATCTCGCCTGCGTCGACCTAACCGAAGTACCGGCGCGAACGACAAAGTGGTACTGCCCTGAATGCCGGGTTTTGCTGAAGATCGGCGAGAAGGGCGAGGTTAACGCCCGTGGAGTCAAGGCTTGACGATAGATATCTGGGGCTAAAGACATCTTGTTTGGTTTGTTTTTTTCTTTCTTTGTCATTATACCTTGTACGATCAGAATACCCTCGTTGGGACATTTTTGGGAGGGGTTCTCAAGAAGGCTGGCGTGTTTATTTCTAGTCCTGGCGGAGGAGGTTGCTTTTTTTTTGCTTGGCTGCACAGGCGTTGGGAAATGGATTGGTATGGATGATGGTGCTATAGGATATATTGACTTGGGCGGGTGGTTTGTTAATTTATTTCTTGGTGTGATCTTTTCTTCATTCTCATTTTCTGTAGTTTATTGTATTTGTACTCCGTAGCGGAGTATGGCTACGTCTACGACGCCCGCTGGCAGTCCCATGCGGATGACTTGGCGACGGACTATCCCATTCGACAGAAATTCCTCAGGGTTCATCTTCGGGCGGGACTTGGGTGTTTAATAATCTGTTAAGAGATCGTCCTTGATCTGGTAATCCGATGTTGAATGGGTGACTTGGGCACTTGCGATATCCCCCTGTGGGTACAAACGGGTACTGTACCTGCAGGTGTCATTTCCGGGGTTCACTCGGGTGCTTTGTGTAACGCGGATACTAGTTGCCTTTACCACTTTCCATTCTCTCCGACTTTCCCATTCACACTCTACTCTCCAACCTTCCCCTCTTGTTGCCGGAAATCTTCAAGTTTGCTATCCTGACACCACAAAATGGAAGCTATATTTGGTATCCCGGAGATTGTTATTCTCTTTTTCCAGCACTGCGACGGCTTCCAGGACGCTATCGCTCTGGCGTCGACATGCAGGGCCCTTGCATCCATCTGGCGAGCCCATTTTCCAACTCTCATCTGGCCGCTTGCCCAGGCTGAGATTCCGGGATTCAGTCAGGCGCTCATGGCGGTAAGTCCAAGCTCAAATGCCGAAGCAGGGCGGAGGAGGATAACTGATATCCGAAATCACCTAGGCTAGAGCGACGAAGTTGGTTTGTGACGCATTCGAAGCCAACAGGTTGCCACCTGATCCTTTCCCGCTCCAAGAGCTGACGGGGATCGTCCGAAAACCGGATGTTGAGGATCTCAAGCGGGTGTTTTGCCTGCGGCATTTCGTGCGTTGCGTTGAACAAATGTACCGACACTGGGACCACGATGGGCACAAGCTACCATCCCGAAGCCTCCATGAGTGGGAGTACCCTCTCGAATGGGAAACCATGCGTGACCACTTCCATACAGCCATGTGCAGGGTTCTCTACGTTGGCGCCGTTCTTACTCGGTCATACTTGGAACCCTTACTGTTAGCTCCCACCGAGGGCCCCCCTGACCTGCTGCGTCGTCTGAACAGCTTTGCCGATCAGGATGGGGGGTGGCGTTCTGAAGACCTGCGGTATTTCGGTCGGTTTTCTATCTACGACTTTGAGGCGAGCGACGACAAGTGGGAACCCGTATTCGGGGACCTGGCTCGATTTCTCTTGAATGATATCAAGACTACCGCTACGGCAACACTTTATGAGATTACCGTGGACAGGAACTCACCGAGTCGTAAGCTCAGCACTGGTGAAGGGGGATGGCTAAAGGAGACCATCTACTTCCTCGCCGCGTACGAGCATATGAATGACAAGCTGTTTAACGAGCATGTCAAAGACCCAGACGATGAGAATCTGTGGGAACAGGATCTCGTACCGCCTCCGTTCCCCGATGGCGTACGGGAGGTATCGATAGCCATGTTTGGGAGATTTCGTCCCGAGAGCATCTCGATGCCCGCCAAGGTTCAGGACGCATCACAGTGCTACCTGGTGAACTTTCCACTAGGCCATTACCCGCGGGACAACAGTGTTCTCCCCAAAGTCTCCCCTTGGAATACAGATATCAACGCGTTGCTTCATGGTCTCTGGTCGTCTTCCGGGTGCCCGAACCACCGAGACGACAGGACCCTCACCCCCTCCCGGGCTGCGATTTCTTGAATTTTTCATGCGCAAATTTTTCCGTGTTGGCTTCCGACTTGACCTGTTTGGGAGCGACCACAAGTACTTGAACAAGGACTACATTCACAGGTTCCTGTCCGAGAATGCCCTGTTTGGGGATAATATCTTCTCGGGTTGGTACCAATTGCAGTCTATTTTGGAACCATATCACACTCCAACGCTTAGCTACCGCGCAATAGTCGACTAGCTGCCCTTGTCCTCAACATACAACCATCCCGATCGAGCCTTTGCTCACAATTCCATAACAGGATCTTGATACCCCTGCTCAAACCCAGATCGATATTTACGTTGCTCGCGGGTTCCTGATCGAGAGCTCCGGCCCGACCTGGCTGTATGGCACGCGTCCGCTTCATAAACAGCGAGTCCATCTATCTGTACGGCGCCGGTTTGTACTCTTGGTTTTCCGAGTATAGCCAGGCCTGTGTTGCGGCGGAGAACTGCCAGGACCGCATTTTTGAGATTGACGGCACGAGTGACGTCTGGGATTATAGTCTGATCACCGAGGCGTCCATCGAGATGATCAGCCCGTACGAGGGTACGGCCGTGCTTGGTGTGGATAACAAGATCAACTTTTGCAGCGTCGTCTTGGCGTGGCTGGGCGGTGCTGAGGGTAGCGGAGGGTATGTTTTTGTCTCCTAATGATAGAGGTAAAGCTGACATAAACAGTGACGGAGGAAACAAGCACACATACAGATCGCCTCAGTCGGCTACCGTCATCCCCTTCCCGGCTACCACGGTTCCCAAGGCCTCGACTTTCACTTTGGGCGGTACAACAGCCACAGACGTCGCCCAGACGCCCAACAACGGACATCAAAACTCGCCAGAAGGCACAGGTTCAGACAAGTGTTCGGTAAGTTTTGACATGCGGACAACCGCACCCAACTACGTAAGACTCCAGCGGGTTTATCTGAAGTAAAGAACCGAGGCGAGTAAACTCCTACTAGGAGTGCGATAGGACATGGTCTTGATTTAAACCACTTGGGGTAGCCCGAGTCCTGGATTCTGGCTCCTAGGTCCCCTTCAGGGATGCCTTGGTGCCGTGAATCAGTGCGTATTCAGAGTTCTAGCTCAGTAAAGTGGACTTTGGCTGGTAAATACTTATGGCCGAGGTTGGGGGTACTTCTGTAGGGTGGTTAAGGGTTGACACCCAGGACGGCAAAACAGGCTCTTTATTTTGTACTGGCTGTTTTGTTCCGCTGACCCTGGTCAAACTTACCGAGTACCTACACGTGTTTACCACTTCAGGAATCACTAATGAATACCATATTCTACGAGCATGAACAATCATAAACGAGTGCGGAAACCATCAGGAACCCCTTTCAAGATATCATCAATCCATTCAAACTCGACAATGGCGCCGTTCAGCTGTAACCACCCGTACGACTGTCTCCATGCTGGATATGTGTACATAAATGCGGGACGTCCGTTTCAGACTGCATAAGCACGTCATCGGCTATTCAGTACAGTATTCACGCCCCAACAATAAAGGTATACCACCTGAAGTCATCAACCAGGCCACGGGGTATCGCCAAAGCCATGATAGCCAGCCACGTGCACCACCAAATTCAAAGTCCCGACCCGGCTGACACGCGTGCCGTTTATAACCCCACTGGAAGAATTACGTAGAAGCAAGGAAGGTGCCTGTGTGTGAAAACTGTACCTACGGCAGGACCGGGACGTGTACTCAGGGCCCTGGGGACAAAGCTCAGGCAAATGCTGCACTTACTCACCGGACGGTATCAGTACAGTGCTGCCACCTGCCACATGCACCTGCTATTCTGATCGAGACCCAGATCTACCACTTGCCTAGACTAGAATGATCATGCATTGTACCCCATAGTCATAGCCTCCTGAAATGCAAGGTATGCTAATCTTGAGATCGATCTGGGGCTCTGTATCTGACGTAAAACTGTATGCCTGCAACGGTTACGTATCTCGGTGGCTACCGCCAGAGTGCAAACCGGATACCTACCCGGCCATGTGACAGGTGGGCATGTGGCGGACTGGGCATGATACTTCCAGTGATAGCCTACACAATACTCTAGGGTTTCCTAGCTGGAAATCAGAAAACGGAAACCTCGACGGCAACCCACGTCTTACGGGTATCTGAGTGTGAACCTGACTTCCCAGGTTGTCAGACCTCGGGGCTGGGGCTGTCACTGTGCCAGACAGAGCGGTGTCATCTGTGGCCAACACTGGCGAGAGCGACGAATTCGGAATTGCGAGCGTTTGTTTCGGGATTTCTTAGGATTCTTCAAGACATCATGTTTCTATTTAGGGCATTTTACATGAGACCCGGAATTGGTCCCATTACCTTTGTCTGCTGTTGAGGACCTTGAAGATCGCCCCGCATCATCTGCATCAAGCCAAGTCTAATCAAATGGATAAACCCAGCCATGCTGATACGGATAAGATAGTGTAAATGGACTCTGTTGGCGCTCCCGCACTTGCCCGTTTCGAGACAGCTGAAGCGGTTATTCCCAGCAGTGACCTGCTGCGTAATGACCTGCCCCTCATTACAGGGGTGATTGTCCTTGGCGAGGTTCCCCCCTCCATGTAGCACTGCGCCAACAGAGCAGGCATGTACCCAAGCCCCCGCCTCTGGGAGATGTGAGAGTGAGTCTGTCACGGCCCAGCAATCCATGTCTTCCTTCGAGTCACACGCCGACCTGTCAGTCCATCTAGTCCCGTCCATGCAGCCCACGCTTGAGTCCACACAGCCTCTGGCCTCCAACCTGTTGTGACGAAGGGGGCACCTCTTTCATCATCGTTCTTCTTTCTTCACAACTCTTGCTCTGCTGCCCACCGGAACTGCTATCATCACTACTATCGAGTCATACTTTGCGAACATCTTCTCGGTTTCTTCTGCTTCTTTCCCTTCTTTTCAAACATCGCGTTGTCATAACTGGCCCTTCTGCTTGTCCTGCCGAAACACTCTTGGCCCCTGGCTTGTAGCGCCTTGTCGCTGCCGTTCGGCCCCTTCCACTCCTTTGTCCCAGCTCATAGACCCAAGCGCGATTACTTCCCCTAGGGAACGATATACACCTGCACCTGTCGCCACGGCACCGAACATTTCTGCTACATTCGATAGATCTCGTCAGCTATCCCGTGACGAAGCGATTCCAGTAGTCATCGCCATATCGCCAGTCCCTCTCAGTAGTACCCCGTAATCCTCTGCCAGCGCGCCAGCCTCCGCCTCCGCCGTTCGGAGCTCCTGCCTTTGCTCTCCGCGGGCAGGAAACTGCTCGGCCATCTCCCCGGTTGCCATTCATGCCTGGTTCGTCCACCCTGGAACGTGATTGCATTCTCTCTATACAGTTGGTGTTGATCCATTGTTCACTCTCCGCTGACGCGATGCTTGCAAATAGGCTCTAAGAAAGACAGGAAGAATGGCAAAGACGGCGGTGGTGCGGTCGCAGCGGTGACAAAACATGGTGCCAAGTTCACGTAGGTTCCCAGGCATCAACCCAGCAAAGGCCAATACTGGGATTTGGCTTCTTGGAGGTTCTTCGTGTTTCGGACTGGGAGCATCACGCTAACTGGAACATCAGCAACGGAAATGGCACAAAGGCCCCTTCACCTGAACCCTCTCCGCCATCGTCGACCTTCTCTCCAGAGATAAGACCCGCAGTCTTTCCCCAGAGCGACCAACCGGGAGCTTCTCCACTTCTCGACGCGGTTTCTACAGCCTCATTTGCTACAAGCACCTCGCCGCTTACCAGGGAATGGACTAGATCTGTCGCAGCTGGTATGGCAGGCTCGCCAGGTAATCTGATCAGCTTGGCCGGAGAGTCTCCTCCCACGGCCCCTTCGTCATACGAGGATACACGGGGTTTACACTCGGGCTGGTCCTCTCCGAGACCCGTGACCAACCATCACGCGGCTTCTGTGTCACCTCCGACGGCCGGGCGCCGCCCCTTGAGCTTCCACATGGATAACCATTATTCACATTCACCTCCTGATATTCACGGTCATCTCGCAGCAGCAGCAGCAGCATCGAGAAGAAGCTCCATGCATTCGCACTTTGCGCAGGTACGCGGTACCCCAAATCCACCCCTCCCGCACCAACCGCAACCGCATTTCTACGGTGCCCCTGATATCGATCTCGACCCAAAATCAGGAATGAAGGCTGGCGACAAGGGCTTCTACTTCGGGTTCGACACCCTCCCGCTGCCAAACGGGGACCGTGGCCCTGGGAAAGACAAAGTAGCTCTCGCCGGATATGAGGGCGGTCTGGAGGTCTATTCTGTCGGGAGGAGGGGTCTGGATCCTATTGCAAGCCTGAAGGGACTCCGTGGAGGAGTCTACCACGCCAAGATTATTCCCTGGACCATCGATGGAATTGACATATTTCCTCTGGTTGCCGTCGTGATTCACGGCCCAAACACTCCGCTAGCCACACCGGGTCTCAACGTCGAAGGCGGATATGACGCCGTGTCTTCTGACAGGTCAGAATCGATGGCCAATGTCAATCATGATGCTACAGCCAGGGAGTCTGTGGCCGGACGAGCTGGTCCTGGGTTCGTTGAATCCTACCAGACTAGCGTGGAAGTCTACTCTTTGAAGACGGGCACATTGGTGAGCGTGCTTCTCGAGGCGCCTAAGATTCCCCTCAAGCAGCCAATCACCAGCCCAGTCTTCAAAGCCCCTCCACCCAGCGGTGCCTTTCATATACATACTGGCAGCGGGACAATTGTGGTTTCTTCTGGGATTACAGGCGAATGCTGGGTTTACCGGCGAGCTCCTGCTACCAGCGAACAGGGAGCCCATTTCCGATGTCACGGAAAACTATGGACGACTCTTCAGCAACCACTGAAAGGTGATTCCGGACAAGACACTGAACAGAGCGGTATTCCCATCCCAGTCAGGCCTCGCCCGCAGACGGCAATTGTTGCTGTAAATGGTAGATGGATCGCCTATTGCCCAGCAACACCATCGTCGCAGATTGCCTTGCGAGCCTCGGTGCCCGTTCCTTTGCATGGCCGTGCTCCTGGGCTGGCCTCCATGACACCTCCTCAGCTGCCACCGACGAATTCGGACGTGGATCTACCATTGTCTGAAAGCGTCATGAACAAGATATTACGGGATACGACCCAGGAACTGATCCAAGGAGCGAAATGGGTAGGTAAACAAGGCTGGCAGGCCTGGAATAACTATTGGAACCCGCAAGCAACCCAGACATCTCGATCACCTCCTGCGGCAAATCAAGGCTGGAACGGTGGCGGCCCCCAGTTTCCGCCTACACATGGCACCGTCACTCCACCAGTTTCCAAGGAACCAGGCATTGTCTCGATTGCGGACGCCGAGATCTTGGCGCTATCAACAAACATACACCCGGTCACTACTTTCCCCATTCCTCAAGGCTGTAGCTTCCTGGCTTTCTCGCCAACTGGGCTCGCCCTCTTTACCGCAAGTAGTAAGGGCGACGTACAGACGGTATGGGATCTGATGCGTATTCAATATACGAAAGCGTCACCGGTACAAGCCGCGGGCTTGCCATTCTCCGGAGGCCCTCACGTTCGTCAAATTGCCCAATTTTCGCGCATGACTGTTGCTCGGATTGTTGATGTTGCTTGGACAAAGCCACACGGGGAGCGCGCAGCCATGGTTACCGAAAGGGGTACCGTCCACTTGTTGGATCTACCTGCGAGCGCCTTTACATGGCCTCCTCCTCGACGTCGGCCCCGACCACAGGACTCCAAAGGCTCGTTGAATGAAGGAACACCGTCGGCCGTCTCTATAGCGTCCAACGCGTTGAGTTCGGTTCGCGATGTCGCCCGTCCGCTCATAAGCCGGCCACGCAGAAGCAACTCCAATGCACCCCAGGCAGCTGGTGGTGGCCTGGGTGAATACGCAGCCCATGGCGGGAAAGTGATTGCTGCAGGAATCAGCCTTTCCCTCGGCAAGACGGGAAATGCCATAAGTCAACTCCGTCATACCGGCGAGAACAGGGTATCTCTGCCTAGTGCCACCGGCTGGCCGGGACCATCCTGTGTGACATGGATAACAGGTCGGAAAGATCACTTTCTTTTCGTTCTAGGAGGGGGTCTTGTCCGGACATTCCCATCTAAGAATCAAAGGACAACAGGGGGAGCCGATCGACGGACACCACGTCTCTCCCGGTACCAGGACTTCAAGTTCCCCAGCCTACCAGACCATGCTTTGTCATCATATGTTAGAAATATTCTCGACCCCGACGAGTACCTCGACTTTACGGAGAAGGATCTCGAGACCGGTAACGAGACGGTTATGCTCGAGCCTTCCAGGCCCCGACAACCTGCGCATACTCCAAGTCCGGAATCATCAATTCCCCAGGCTGAGATCGAGTCTAGCGCCCCGTATCAACCGTTTCACACTGACAGACGAGTTGCCCTGTACGAGCAGGATGAGACCTCTGTAGCTTCGACGCAACCATGGCAAGAAGCTCCACATTCGGACTCTGCTCTGCTGCCCCTCGATTCCAGCATCTCTGGCCAACTGACAGAGGCACTGCCAAAAAGAAAGTCCAACAAAGGCTCAAGGGTGGCCCAACTTCAAACGCAGCCCACAGCGACCCAGACATTCTTTTCAACGAATACCGATGGAGCGTGGGCCTTTGGACAAGCAGTCAAAGCAACCAAGCTGGATCTCGGCTTGCAACCGCTCTCAGAGGAGACTTCATTCAACACCACTTCCGAGGATTCACGTGCCCTCCCACCTTCGGCCATAGAAAGAATCTTTGAGCGAACTCCAGGGAACAGTGATGAACTCGTAATTACGACCAGACGAAGACGCGGTGCCGGTTCCCATTCGGCCGGACAGCATGATGATGATGGATTCTTCGAGGACGACTGTGAGGTGCTCGATTTTGCTGATCAGCGTGTTTGAGGCATTAGCATTCTTTAAGGACGGGTTGGGGTTGGGCTATTCGGTGTTTCTGGCGTTTGGAAGCTGAGCCCGCGTTATGCTTGGCTTTTCAAGTTGGTTATTGTATTTATTGCAAGAATCTCACTTGTTGGGTTACGTTAGTCACCAGGATCAATGGATGGTAGGTATATGGTTGCCCTGGAGGGTTGGTTGACTGCGGCAGCAACCTACATAATGGGCTTTATTGTTCAGATAGTCGTATAGACGCAACGCTTCTATATTGTAACGGGATGAAACGGAAAACCCAAGAAAACCGTCGACTAGTGAGCGAGGCACTCTAGATAGCAAGAAATTTCCAGCCATTGGAAACAATCACGCAGCGGCCAAATCTTTGGTTCATTTTGTGTCTGGTATCATAAGAACAAGAGGACTCTGAACAGTGACTTTCATGTTGGTGACAGTTGTACATATTAATGAGGATATCAAAATGCTCCAATGCGAAGCTTTGCGAATAAGCTCGCAACCCCCGACGGTTTGACAAAGGTCCTTTGAACGACGAACAAACGATCCTTCCCGACCCAATTCATGCAGCAAAGGTGCTTTAGATCTAATCTCGGACCAAATGTCATCCGGATTAGCGCTCAATATTTGGACCTGGATAACTGAATATGCGCGGGCATTTCTCCTGGACGCTTTCGCTTGTAGGGGTATTGTGTATGGTTTTCAGCCTGATCAAGCCTTCTTCTTGTTCGCCTCGGCGGCGGCGGCAGCAGCTGCTTTGGCCGCCTTGGCCGCCTTCTTCCTGTTGCTGCGAATCATGACCACGCTGAGGAAGGATCCGACCACGGCTGAGCCGAGGAGGACGAGGATGACGGGGATGCGAATCGCCCAGACGCGTGGAGGAAAGAAATTCTGGAGGGGATGGTCTGCGTCTACGAAGGGCTGTTTTTTTTTGGTTGGGCTTTTGTTAGTATGGTTCTCGAGAGAAGTTATATGGGCGGGTAGGGCAGGTTGCGCACCATGAGCAAGGTCCAGATGGTGTAGTAGAGGAAGACGACGGTGGCGGCCACGAGCATGGCTAGGCCGACGATTTTGTCAAGCTATTTGCGGTTTTTTTAGTTAGTCGGGTTCGGTTCGTGAAAGAGATCGGTCGCCATTGATTGGGGATTCGAAAAGATGCCACTCACCATGGTCAAGTTAGGGGATCTTGTTATTTCGAGGATGGATGGGTTTGAAGGTTCGTCCAGTCGCTTGTGGATAGGCCCTGGATTAAGATGCGCGGTGGAAATCTTTAAACAGTTTAAAAAGATAACAACAATATTAAGGAGAGACGGAAGAGAAGAAAAAATGGCGTTTGTTGTTTGAGTATTCACAGATGCGAGAGCATATGATGCGACACAACTAGTTCAACAACAGCTGGCCAAAATATCGCCATGTTTAATCCCTTTTTGGTCCCGCAACGTACTACGTAATGATACACCGTACGGTACAATACGGGAAGGGCGTTTCAACGCGTTTTTTTACCGCCAAGCTTCGCGGGCTGGCCAGTGCGCTGGGTGTCCCTTGCGGGACTGACAAGGGTGGCTGGACCCACTCCATTAGCGTAAAGGTGCTTCTGCGACAGGCAAGATGCTAAATTATCAAGTTCGTGATCTCAACACCACCCAGGCATCCAACGGCGAATACCCACAATTGCAACGACCATGGCTTCACCAGAGCAAAAGTCGCCCCAATCTGCCGGGTCGCCTAGGTCAAGGAGTCGGAGTCCTTCAACTCCCGCTCGCGAAAAAGAATCACCAGCACGAGATCGTCGCGAACCAAGCCCAGCAGCTTCCGAAGATTCACGTCGCGATGGTCATGAAGCGACGCCCACTCTTGAGCCGACATTAAAGCGCAGTCCTTCACTCTCTCCCCGCCGCGAATATCCCCCGCCGAATAGAGAAAGTCGTTCCCCTTCCCCCCGCCGCGAATCTCCCCCGCCGACTAGAGAAATTCATTCACCCTCCCCACGCCGCGAATCTCCTCCGCGGACCAAAGAAATTCCTTCACATCCTCGCCAGGAGGCTGATCGATATCGACCAGGGCAGAGAGACAGAATGGCTGCTCCCGCCGAGCCAAAGAAGACCGAGGAAGAGAAACTCGCGGCCGCAAAAACGGAATTTCAAAAGCTGTCTAATCTAAGATCAGGCGGAGCCTACATCCCGCCCCATCGCCTTCGTCTTCTCCAGGAGACCATCACCGACAAGTCCAGCAAGGAGTATCAGAGACTGGCCTGGAGCGCGTTAAAGAAGGCTCTGAACGGCCTTGTGAACAAGGTCAACGTCGGAAATATCAAGGAACTCGTTATGGAGCTGTTTGCCGAAAATCTCATTCGAGGCCGTGGGCTGCTGTGCCAGTCCTTACTCAAGGCACAACACAGTTCGTTGCCATTCACCCCGGTATACGCAGCCCTCGTCGCTGTCACGAACACCAAGCTTCCGATGGTGGGAGAACTGCTCGCCAAACGGTTGATCATCAGGTTCAGGAAGGCTTTCAAAAGATCTGACAAGCCGGTATTGGTATCTTCAACTGTTTTTATGGCCGCACTCATCAACCAACAGGTTGTCTCCGAAGTACTTGCCGCCCAGTTACTCCTCCTTCTCCTTCAACGCCCAACGAATGATTCTGTCGAGGTGGCGGTCGAGCTTATGAAACAAGTCGGGCTATTCCTCGAGGAAATGTCTCCCGCCATCGCAAATGCCGTCTTCCAGCAGTTCCGATCGATTCTTCATGGTGAAGCAGACCTTGATAAACGGACACAGTATCAGATCGAGACGCTCTTTCAGATTAGAAAGGATGGCTACAAGGGGTACCCAATCGTCAAGGAGGAGTTGGACTTGGTCGAGCAGGACGATCAGATCACACATCAGCTTGGCCTAGACGACGACTTGGATGTTGAGGATGGCCTCAATATCTTCAAGTTCGATCCGGATTATCTAGAGAACGAAGCCGAGTATAGCAAGCTGAAGGCTGAGATTCTGGGCGAGGGAAGCGACGACGAGGACGAGGGCGACGATTCAGAGAGTGAGGAGGAGGAAGAGGACGAGGAACAAAAGGCGCTGGAAATCAAGGACCAAACCAACGCCGACCTTGTCAACCTGAGACGAACGATATACCTGTCGATGCAGTCGAGCGCAGACCCCCAGGAGGCCGCGCATAGGCTCATGAAGTTAAATCTGGCACCGGGACAGGAGCCCGAGTTGGTATCTATGATCGTCGAGACATGTGCGACAGAGAAGGTTTATCTCAAATTCCACGGCCTGCTCGGGGAATGTTTTGCGAGACTTAATAGGATGTGGACCGAGCTATTCGAGGCTTCCTTTGTCCAGTATTACGAAACCATACACAGGTACCCGACAGCGAAGCTGAGAAATATTGCCCGCTTTTTCGGCCACCTGCTTAGCTCTCAATCGATCGGCTGGCATGTCTTTTCGACGATTCACCTCAATGAGGAGGAGACAACTTCGGCGAGCAGAATTTTCATCAAGATTCTTTTCGAAGATCTCCAAGAAAACATGGGAATCGCCAAGCTGAAGGCTCGACTCGCCGACGATATGCTCAGACCCAGTCTAGAGGGCTTATTCCCCCACGACAACCCGAAGCACATACGCTTTGCCATCAACTATTTCACCAGCATCAAGATGGGTTATCTTACCGAGGAAATGCGAGAATTCTTGGCAAATATGCCCAAACCTGCTCTACCAGCCCCTCCCAAGGCCGAGTCAGATTCAGATTCGGTATCCAGCTACTCATCCTACACAGGGTCGTCATACTCGTCACGTTCTCGCTCCAGATCCCGATCCCCTGCCCACGCAAAAGGCCGTGGAAGGTCCTTGTCCCGAACGCCACCACGAAGAATCAGAGATCGATCGTTTAGCAGCCGTTCACGTTCTCCTTCTCGCAGTCCAGTTCGAACGTACCGAGATCGGTCTTACAGCCGGGGCCGTAGTTACTCGCGCTCCGTCTCTCCTCGCAGGTCTATCACACGATCTGTATCGTCCCGCCGGGCGCCAGTCTCCAGGAGAGGGGGTGGCTCACGATCTCCATCGAGGTCCATCAGCCCGCCGCCCCGCCGCACCAACCAAGCCCGCGGCGGCGCTGGTCGAGGCCGAAGCTACTCACGCTCCCCGTCCCGGTCTATTTCCCGCTCTCGATCCCCGTCTCGTTCTCGACCTGCCTACCGTCGTAACCGGTCAGTCGCCTCGCGGACCCCGAGCCGTAGCCGTAGTAGGTCCTACTCTCGCTCTCCGCCGCCGCCGGCTAGGAACCGTTCATTGTCAGCCAGCCCTCCTCTCCCTAATCCCAGTTCTTCGAGACGGCGACGGGCAGCTTCTTACTCGGCCAGCCCGAGCCCCCCTCCCAAGCGTCGGAGGAACAGCAGCTCTTCCAGGGGCGGTAGGAGTCCTTCGCCCCCTCCTAGGAGAAGATCGAGGTCCCCACCCCCGAAGAGAGGCAGGGCAGCTTATTAGTTTCTGATTAGGGGTGTGAAAAGATACGTGTTATGGTATTTTGGGGTTGTTCTTTTCGGCAAGTGATATCTCTAGTGTTGTTTGGCAGAATGGAAAGGGGGTGTGAATACTCGAAGGCTTACGGTTCATGATGGATTGTTCTCCGGTTGACCTAGGGTGTGTTTATATAAAAAATATTTATCCAGCAGTGACGAGAAGAAAAGATTGTAGATACTCTCCGTGGGATGGATAGCTCCCACTGGAATCCTTGTTGGTTAGTGAATGGATGAATTGGGGGTAATGCACATGAAATTATGATGCAGAACTGTCGAATATCTCATTTCAGGTCGACAATAAATGTGATGATGCATTGCCCTTCCCTCTAGAGTTGTTACTTTTGTCCTGTCTATTTATATGTACATTTACTCAACTACAACGTTATCTTTTTTCGGATTAGATCTCGCTAGCCTTCCTTTTAAGAGATCCCAACGCTGCTTCTGCTGACTGAGGATCTCCTATTATCGACCCCGTCACAGTACTTATACCATTAGCTTTCCCTGCTCCATTCCCATTCTCCTGGCCGTTTTTCTGCCGCGGCTGAGCATGACCATTGGTGGCATTGTTACCAGCACCATTCGTCTTGTCTTGTTTCTGTTTCTTGAGCATGATCGCCCCCTTGGCCAGGGCCTCTTTGGGCAGCGGCCGAACAATAGGCTGGACAACCCACCACGGCCGTTTACATTCCCTCACGGTCCGGACCGAACTCTCCTTGTCCTCGATGTCTTCTTCCATTGGGTCTGGCTTCTCCTCCCCCTCTACCTTGACGTTGCTGTGCTTGACATGAGCGGTTGCTTCGAGATATGGCGCGATACTCTCGCCCTGCGTCGCTTCATAGTCAATCAGACCCTTTGCGACTTTACGCTCAACCATCTCGAGGATATTCTCGTAGAGACTGATGTCGCCCAGTCGAGATTTGGCCAGTGCGTCGCGGACGTCGGTGTGTACCGTGACGAAATGGCGGAGCAAATGGAAGAGATGGGGCTGCATAGCGACGTAATTCGGCGACTGGGCATTAGTCCTGTCATCGCTGCCGACCTTGACTTTCTTCTTCTTTGGTCCTTCTTCACGCTTCTGCTGTTGTTCCGGGAAGGGTAAAGGGCCGTCCATCCAAGCTGTATCGTGTCCGGGAACAAAAAGCGGTCTCCTCTGGGGTGGTTTTGCGTCCTTGACATACTGATGGATCAGGTCGAGATAGCGCCTAAAGACTGCATCCACGCGCCAACCTCCTTTGCCGTCTTTTCCACGCCAGAACTCAGGTCCTGCTTCTTCCGGAGTGGGAGGAATAGCGAATATCCCCGGATTACTGAGATTCCCCTCCGCACTCATGATACCATCTGCCCCAGTAGCCGCAAGACACTTCTCTATATCCCCATGCTGTAAGATATTTCCGTTAGCAAACAGCACCGTTTCGGCGGGCAGATTCTCCCGCAAATACCGAATCACATCCCAATCAGCTAGACCAGTGATATGTCCCTTTTGCTCGCGCCGCCGTCCGTGAACAGTGAGTATACTCGCGCCTGCACTCAAGACATTCTTGGCATACGCCAGAGTCTTCTCTCTCGTTTCCAAAATCCGAATCTTGGCCGTCACAGGGATCGAAAGACCCTCATGTAAAGTCTTTATCAGATTGTGAATCAGCTCCTGGTCTTCTTGCAGGAACGACCCGTAATGTCCCTTTTTGGCAATGCCCTGTGGACAACCCAGGTTGAGATCGACCGCATCACAGTAGGGCTCGACGAGTTTCGCGGCAGACAGTAGATGCGCGGGATCGTTGGCGCAGAACTGGACGAAAAGGGGACGGTCGATTGCTGGATTTCCGTCAAGCCATGGCTTGTCACCTCTCATGGCCTGGAAATGCGTCTCGCGGTATTTCTGGGACTCGACAAACAGGCGGGCGTGGAACATGGGTGTGTAAGCCAGAAGGCTTGATCGCCGTTCTTCGGGTAGGAAAGAGCGCGAGAGCATGCGCCAGATCTAGGGGGGGAAAGTCAAGTATTAGCAACGAGAGATTAGGCAATGAACTTCCTTCCGCATTCCTACTTACAAATTCCGACTGATCAACCATAGGCGCAACAATCGACTTGGGGCAGCCAATACTCTCGTAAAATGCGCGACCATGCAGCTTGGGCGGCTTTGCGACAGCGGCAATGGAAGCTGGCGCATTCTCTTGGCTAGCGGTCATGGCTGCAGCGGAGGCTCCCCGAGGAGCGAAAGAAATGGAGGTTGTTCTAATCGCTGCGACGGGGACAAAGAATGGAAGTCGGATGGTGTTTTTCGGCAGTCGAAAAAGTCCAGCTGCCACAAGTTTGACCTGTCGTGGCCGGGGACTGGAGATTCGCCGCACGAGGGTATCCAGTGTTGCGTCTGTGTCGCGGACGCCGCCTGTTTCCGGATTGCTCGTTTGCTTGCTTCGTTCGGATTGTTCAGTGGCTAAGGAAAACAAATATGTTTAGAAGTGAATGTCAATTACAAAATAAGCTGGATACTTTGCATGCGCGTGGTTCCCTCTTCGTGAAAAACGAACTTTGGATGAACCAACCCAAATAAAAGACCCAAAAAAATGTTTAACTGGGGTGGTTCTCGCCTTGCTGCAAGGCTGTGAGGAGTACTTGGCTCCTGTCCAATGATTGGCGTGATGGCCGAGGCTAACAAAGCGGGATGATGCAATCGCATTGGTTGACATGGAACAGGGATGCGGGATTCGAATAATTCACAAACACACATTCTTATACGGCTATCAAGCACCAGGCCCCTCTTTTGATAGCTATTCACGCTATTATACGGATATGTACTTGATCTTTATAATCTAGACCATTTGCGCTCTTATGGACTGAAAGCCGAGGTGATACATGTTTCCATCCGATTGGTGCGAGGCTCATTCATCCTCAGATGACAATTGACTCCTTCTTCCACCATTTGTCTCGCCTTAACTCTGATGATTGGTGATAACACCCAAAGACAGGAAAAGTCGAGTCTCCACCATCTCATATCTTCTTCTCACTCACTCATAACCAACCACATCTTTACCACCCCTAGTGCTTCCGATCAAACATCCACCCACAATCGGTCTGGCCAAGCAGGGAACTACCGCGTGACCTGACGACCAGATTAGAATCGCAACCAACATGTCTGGCAACTGCACTGATACCATGGAGAAAGCCGCCCCATGCCTTCACATCCCATAAAAAGGTAAAGAGAAAAGGAAATATGAGAGAACAATTAAGCTTTTGCTTCGGTATGGCGATAACAAAGAGTTGAAAGCTGGAGCATAACACAAGGGAGAAATAGAGTCCACCAAGCCAAATGACCAAAAGCAAAGAAGAGTTCGTTTGTGCAAAGTGCGAAGAAATGAACGCCATCGAACCTGGGCCCATATTATGCTGTGTTTGTGCCTAACGCCACCAAAAGAATAGACAAAGGAAAAGAAAGTGTGAAGAACAGGAGACAAATCAGGTCAAATTACACGTCGATAGGGTTGGTCTCAATACCACCAAACTGGCAGGCGGACCAAAAAAAGCTGGGAGATATGCAAAGCATGGACTCATGGATGTCGATAATTCGTTTAGAAGAAGTGTGTGTAGATCTTGGAGTTTTCATGGACCTCCATTTCCTACATGTTGTGTTAACGAGCCTGATTCCACCATCGATAATGAGAAGGTGGAAAGAATGTGACATACCATTTTGAAGCTGTTCAACTCCTCCTTGATTTGTTGGGCTAGCATTGGGGTTAGGCGGTTGCAGGTCGCCACTTCACCTCTCCGGTCGTACTCCTGGCTAGCCCACGTCTCGTAAAAGGCAATGCGTGGGCTAAAGGTCGCATTACGCTTGAGATCCTGAGGAGTAGCTGGAGCGCTCTTGGTATCCTGTCGAAGCCGCAGAGCCGTCATGAAATAATCCTCGCTGCCAATAGACACCTGACCAGTACGTCTGTGGCCGTGCGCTTCGTCATTGGGTGTGCTGGGGGCACTAGAATTCGGCGAATCGGTGAGAGCGGTAACAGCACCGTTGGTAGTGCCGACATGGCTCTCTGACGGACGCGGCGATGGGCTCGCAGAACCATTGGTATCTAAAGAGGCAAGGATGGTCAGTTCGTTATCGTCAATAGCCCGGTTGAAGCCACACTTACGCTTCAGGATTCCTTTGCGAACAGCGGCCAGGACTTCTGCTCTCTCCTTTTCGCCGCCGACAATGCTCTTCCTGGGAGTCGAATCGTCGGTCCCAGAGCTTCCGAGCCGCTCGGGGACGAGTCCTGCGGCATCCATCGAATTCCTCTCAAGGTGTGGGAAGCCCGTGCCACCCCCGTTCTGTGACTTGAGATCGGCATGTACGTTCACCCGCTCACGTTCTGCCTCTACTGTAATCATCGACACCGTGGCTTCGGTGGCTTCTGGAAGGGTTGAGTCTGGTGCTGGGGCGCCGATAATCGATTTGGGTCTGAATAATCCTACCAGAGACCTTGTGCTCTTCTTCATTCCGCGGCCCATCTTCCGAATCATAATCGAAGCAGACGAGGCCGTAGATGAGATGGACACGTTGTCAGTTGACCCTGTAAATATCTTGCCACCCGTGTATATGTTGCTGCCAATGCCAGCCGCCTCCTGCTGCTGAGCAATGCGTTCTTGCTCTTCATTGTAGACATCTTCTGCATTCCGTTCCTTGTGCAATTTCGCAGGTGCATTCGCGTCGGCATTTGCAGATGTTTCGCTTTCAGGAACATTTTTCCTGAACTCGGCGGCACTCCCGAACGAAAAAGCTCGCCGAAGCCTCGAAGTTTTGCTCCTAGCCTTGCCAGACTGGTTGATGGCGGCAAGTTGCCTGACCGCAGGGCTTGCGAGCTGAGGCTGTGGTGACTTTACTGGAGTCGACACCACTGCGTCGGCCACCGTGTGTCCTGGCTCGTCGTCCATGGCCGTCGGCTTCGAAAGGGGCGACGGATTGATGGTCCGCTTCGTGCTGGCAGCATCGGAAGATGAACTTCGGGGAGGAATATTTACTAGCCGTGGGTAATCTTGGCTGGAGTTGGTTGGATCAGGGGAAGACGTTAAGGCGGGGTTTGCAGCGGGGCTTGGCCCATGGGCATTCCGGTTGGCAGACTAGAGCAAGCAGAAAGCGCCTTGAGTTAGCGAACGTAAACCTAACCAGAGTAGGAAGGAGAGTTTCCCATGTGATTGGACAATGCAACAGAGATCCTGAAACCGCATCATCCAAAAAGAAACTTTGGCAGTTAGATGCAGGGACGAACTTACAGAGGACGAGCGAGCACTGCTACCAGCGCTGCGGCCAGAGGAATGGCTATCCGAGCTCCCAGCACGGGAACTCGCAGAATTTACAGCTCTTTCGGCTACCAAGTTATTGCTTGTTTTGGCGGGTTTATGCTCCTTGTCGGTTGCCTTTCGGATGCTTGACTGGTCCAGGCGGGACGATTCTACCGGCTGCTCAGCACCAAGCGGGGTCAGGGGCTTGGAAAAACCGGCAGAATCCAATGCGGGCATACTACGCCTCCGAAATCTCTGAATCTCATCAAGAGAAGGCCCCCGGACTAGCTGGCTATCGTCAATGGCAGAGTTAGACGCTGAGCCGACAACGTTGTTCGGCATGTCCTGGGTGGCCTGCTGCGAGTTCCGCAAGTTACTCGGCTTTGAAGTTGCAGCAAAGTCCGCAGCTTGAGACTTGGCCCGCCTATATCTCTCTGGGGATGGCTTGACAGGAGCAGCAGATCCAAGAGAGCTGTTCGAGGATGACTCACTCCTCTGGGCTGAATGTGGTCTGGATGTGCTAGAGCCCCGTCTATGCCCGGGTATCGAGAGACCGGAATCGTCCCTCGATCCGCCGAGTTGTACATTGAGTGCCGCTGTTCCTGGCAAATTAGTCATGGACGAACTAGCAGAATATCGTGGGCGGGCATTGGACGCCTGAAGATAGTCCAAGGACTGTATGGTCGGCACAGAAGGTGTGGAGGACGTCCTGTGGTTTCGAAATTGCTGCCACTGTTGGCTCGGGTTAAGGCTTGGGGTGTTGGTGAAGGCGTATGGCTGAACAGGTCCCGGGCTACCACGGAACGCCTGTGGACCATTCACGCCGGTAGGCATCCCATGTATGCTGTTTCTCTGCTGAGGGGCCACATTACCATACGGAGTGCCCGGGTGGCTTTGTCCAGTTGATATTATGCCAGAGGCCGACATGGGACGTGTCTGGAGCATTGTAGCTCCATTAGTCTGGCGGGGATATCCTTGAACGAGGGCGGCCATCGTCGACAGGGCCGGCGTTTATTTGCGGTGCTGCACAATGTACAGCTTTGGTTGTGAGGAAGATAGGGAAAGGGAAGAGTCGAGGATAACCGGGGACGGGCTAGAACCGGTAGGTAATAACGAGAGTATCGGTGACTCCAGGGAAGGAGGATTCCTGGAAAGATGAAATGTTAGAGCGATGAAGGAAGATTAGGCGGAAGGTGGTCATAAATTCGGTTCCAGTGTGAAGGTCCAGCAAAGCCGTCAGGCCTTGTTTGACTCTCCAACGTGGCTGAGGAGCGTTTTGCAAAGTGCGAAATTTGGGTTTCAAAGTCATGCTCACCGATCGACCTGTGGTCGCAGGAGACACAAGAGGGCGTCCGTACCGAAATGGAGAGTGTTACTCCTAGTCCCCGTGAGACCCAAGGAAACGATTGTTGCTTATAAAATCAAAGGACGCCTGCGGCCAAGAGAAGGGGTGAAATGCTCGTTTTCCCAAGCCCAAGATATCGACAACGGCTCGTCGAGATCCAAGAAAGCCACCACGAGATAACAACAAGCCGAGAATGTCAGGACCGGCACAACTGGCCGTTCGACAACGTCCTGCTAGTAGGTCGAGAACATGGAAAGCCACGCGTCGTTCGTGTTGGCGGGACGAAGGAATTGGTGAGAGAGTTTGGAATAAATCGGACAGCCGGAGGATGAAAGGGCTCGGTCGGGAGAATCGGGGTTTCAAGGGGATGAGGAGGAACGGAGGACTGACGAGCACAACGTCGAGAGGGCGAAGTTGAGCAGCGGAATAATCGTAGTCAAACGGCAAGACGGCACGAGAGGACGACCGAGGACAAACTGGAAGAAGCGAAAGAAAAGAAGAATTGTCCGAATGCGAGGTCTGGTGCTGACTGGAGGGACAAACACGGGCTCCAGGAAACAGGAGGGCGACTGTTGTTCCGGACTGAGAGGCTCAGAGACGACGAGTTGTCGACTACACGACACGGTAGTTTCTCCGTAACCAAAGAAAAAGGCACCCTGGGTAAGGTCGGAATGGGACCGGGCACACGGCGGAGGGGGCAGAAGGAAAGAACGATGGAATGGGAATAAGGGATAGGGAATTGAAAAGGGGTGAAATGAGGGTTGTCACGATTTGGGTCGGGAAGTTTTCACAGACAGGTTGGGACTTTCTCTGCTGGTTGGATCGGCAGGCTCGAAGCACGCAGATGGGGTGGGCCAGGGAAACGGTCTGGTGGCTGCGTGCTGCAGCAACCCCCTATTACCCTATCTCAAAGTGGGCTAGCTACGGGAATACTCCAAGGACTCCAGAGCCCTGTCCTGCGCTGTTGTACAGTACCATACTGTAACTTTACAGCGGTTTTGAAGGGGGAACTGTCCTTTGGATGCATCTTTTTATCTTCTCCTGAACAGACCATCAATCTCTATTCGTACCTCTCTTCACGATGGCTAAAGTCAGCTCGACAATACAGCACATGCTCGAGATCCGACCACCTATTTCTCTTCTCCGTCCATACTTGTATTCGTATCTCTCCCCGCTAGAAAAATCCACAAATAATACCACCTTGATCGGACGACTCAAGACAGTGCATGAAAGGGGCATCCAGTCTCGTCAGTACAAGTTCACACGCCGGCGCCCAATAAGTACTAGAGTGATACCCGATTTCTGCAGGCGAAACGGTAAAAGTTGAAGACCAATGCAGGAACGTGTACTGCGTAAGGCTTGTGAAAAATGTACACTACGTACACAAAGTATGTAGTATGTCATCGGTCAACCTCACAAGAGGGAAGGCATCGAGGTAGGTCGTCCTTCTCCAGCTTGGTCTATGGTTGCGCAAAGGAAGAACAAGATGTATTTGTGCAACAAGCGGTATTCGTGGAATCGATGTTTTTTCCACGGGCAAGTTGCAACTTCCGTATTTTCATCAACACGGTTTCTGGCGACCTTTTCAATATTGATGGAGGGCAGGCGCGAGGTGATTGGCCAGGGCTTGATAGGATGCCATTGACCCAAGTCGCGCTAACTGGGGTCCCGTATGCAGCCAAAATGCCGCTGCGCCAGAAGGCGCGGGCCTGCTCCATGGACAAATGTAATAAGATATCGTGGTGGCCAAATAAACTCACCCTTGCAACTCACCATATTTCCATGAGGCTCAAAACTAAGTTGACAGCTTCTTTTAAGATTGTGGCAGATTTCAAGATGATGCCAAAGCTAAAAAGCATCAACCTTAAATGGTCTTGCAGGAAGTCAATTGCCAGAGTGACGACGAGACACGATCTCGTCAGGATTGGCCTGAGGCTGTGCCGCTCGGTCTTTACTCCCAAATCATAAACAGCAAGTGTTGCTCATTTCTCATTCCGGAGATAGCACGAGAGATCTCGCTTTCTTTCTCACCCCCTAACGTGACGTTCAAAGTTCAAACCTTGTATCCGTAGTCAACTATAATCTACATTCCATGGTTGGCTTATCTCCTGTCACATATACGCCAGTGCTGAAGGGGCCAGGTCGCGACAATAATCTGAAAACGTGATATCAGGTCCAAAACAAATGCAAGGCTGAAAGCCCCTAAACGGCATTACGCAATAAATGCATAATACAGGTGACTGGCTTCGCTGGTGAGCTGGTCGACAAGAAAGAGAGGTGGCTGAATCCCGGAGCGACATGTTGTATGACATGCATGCGAGGATAGCGTGAAACCGAAATGGATGTGAATAATACAGCTTGATACCGGTGACAAACAGACGGCATTTGTTCCAATGTGAACCCAGATGAGCCATTGCTTTACTTCCAACCATATGGAGAATACATCCAGGTTTCCGTATTCTGTGGTAATTATAACGGGATACCGGATGCCTTGCTTTGGACAAGCACAGCCTGATACCTGGGTCCTCATCTTCTTCTAGCCATGTGAGATTTAGGGTGTCATAAGGAGCGGTTAGAAGCTTGTTTTAGTCATGAATCCGCCTCTAGTCGGTAGTGGCCGCTTGTGGCTTGAACGATTCAGTATTGGTAATAAGTATAAGAATTTCAGTATTCCATTTTTTGGAAAAGCAGACATACCGGGGGGAAGAACATACTTACTATGCTTTGTACGAGTAAAGAGGTGGAATGAAAGTTTCGTAGGTTATCATTCACGTACAAATCACATGTAGTGAGTTACCGTCAGATTCTAGTGATTTTCTGGAAGATTTCCGGTGTCTGATCTTCTCCCGGTCCTCGGACAGCCAGTTAGAGGCCCCACCGGCTAGTCTAGAGGTGGAGTCGGAGTGCATACGGCCTCGATAATGCGGGTATCAAGTGGGCCATCACCGTTGAACGGCACGGGGCACGGGCAAAGCGGGTTCCCCGACCGTTACACCTCCGGGAGACGAATTCTTGAGAACAAAAGGTACACTGAGAACGCGAGATCTTTCGTAGGCAGGAATCTAGTAGGGGGAACACGGAAAATGTATGATTTGGTCTCCACCGATAGGCTATTAGTTGCTTCCCCGCCCCGCGGGCAAGATCAAGACATCACCAGATCGATAAATGAAAGCCGAACCCACCGCACTCGGGTGACACACATATCGGACACTTGGCGTAAACCGATCCATACATGTACTGAACGGCAGCTACACGTAAGCTGGTACGGTAACCCGTATGTACCTCCAATCCCGAGCACCCGACTTCCACATCTGTTCCGTATACCGTACCTGGGCAAAGAGACGCACAAGATACTGCACCAGTGCAACCCCCACACTATCTCCCAGAGAAGAAATACCGTTGTTGCAATTAGCCTCAAAACTAATATGTAATCAATTATAGTAGGATGGCTGGATGGCTGGATGGCTGGATGGGTTGGGATGAAGATAGGACGGCGGTTTGCCTGCGTTAGTGGACACACTGAGCATGGCAAGTCACAAGCTTTTAGGCGTCCTCTTGACCGACTGACTATAACTCGGCGCCAGATGGCTCTGGAAAATTCAGGAACCAAAATCGACGGCAATCAACTAACGTCGATTGGGTGTGTGTCGATCCGACACGAGCATCTGTTGTGTTGTGCGCGCATTACGGTATTTGGGGACGTTTTTATTTTCAACGGATGGACGTCGTCACCAAAGACTCAGGTCTCACGGAGGATCCTCCTGTCGGCGGTCTTCCCAGTCTGCATATCCGGGAACGGGAAAACCCCCCAAACAAAAAAACAAGAGAATTGCGAAACGAGACACGACGGCGGAAAGTAGGAAGCAGACAGACGGTGAAAGGTTGTGAGACCGTGAAACAGACCGCCTTACCCTGCCTTATATGTAAATGTGGTGGTCCCCGACCTCTCCTTCCAGGTTGTGTGTTCTGAGACACACCAGCTGCGAAAACAGCCCAGAGTTCGGAATAAATTGAAAGCCATCGTTGGTCTAACCTATCATGTTCATTTTGTCTTCTATGCCACCATCTAGAGAAATCATAAACTGGGCGGTGCTGCCGTCGGTGTGATATATGTGCATATCGACTGTTCTGATGTTCTGTATCATGGTTGATGGTCGTCGTTGCCCAGCATTTTCTCACAGATTCAAGGTCGGCGTCGGCCCTCCGCAGGCTCCACTCCCCTGGATAACATCATCGCAAAATAGCAGCAACATCGGGCAATATGTGCACTGATGATGGGCCGCCCGCTTTCTGGTAATGGTTACGCTCGGTAAAAAGCTGTTATCATGCAGTCGTTGAAGTGCTAATAGCGACCTCATGCGGGCATCATCATATGCTAGAAGGGCCAACCAAGGGTTCAGTGCAGAAGGGAAAATGCCACAGCATGGCTTCAATGCAATTCTGCAGACGCGGGGTTTTGCAAGATTGTGTGGTATACATGTGTGTATAACTTATACACAAGAAAAGGCATGCCGGCGACGTGTGAACCCGGTGTCGTTCGTGGCGGTCAGTCGGTCAAAAAAGATGGAAGTTGAGCCGCCGGCCACACCACCTACCTAGCCGAAAGACCCTCTACTACCCACCCCATCATCCATTTGTCCATAAAGTCTCGGCTTTTAATCAGGATGTGTGTTGAACTACAAAGGTGAATACGAGAAAAAATTAGTGTGGGGGAATGTTCCATTGGGCTCTCGACACTCCTCCCGGAATACCTTATCTTCCTGTCGGTAACGAATACCAACCTCGCTGGCTGCCGTCCCCAAGTCCTGGATGTATCATAATTACCTAAGGAGTAGTAAGATTTTTCAGACGGTTACACAGTAGGTAAAAGCAGGAGGTACGTACCAGTTGTGTTCGGGTACTCACTTGCACATAAACAAGAATGTTGTACATACGGAAAAAGAATTCTCCTAAGGCAACCTGCTGCTCTGCAGAGTGAGGATCTTTCAAGCTTGTATTGACAGGGAAGGTGTCCCATAGGAGAAGCAAAGGCAGCAGTATTCCTTGGAGTCTCCCACTTCTACCGCATTCCATACATATAACACTAGCAGCGCAGTATGGATGATGAAGCTAGGTACTTACTATCCGTCATCAGAAGCTCCACCCGACTCCTCGTACGACGGTCAGGAGTCAGGACGATTTCCACGCCGATGTTTGGTGCTGAGTCCTACAATGGTTTCCATGGTGCTGGAAACTGATGTCTGATTCCCAAGCCGTTTCTTCCGAGCCGTTTTTTTATATAAGTTGTGTTGGTGGGTCTGGTGTCCGTGTATGGAGGCATGTTTGCATTTCTACACCGAGGATCCCCTGTCCCAAGAGACGCAATCCTCCAACAATGTACATAATTTTTGTTTACTCATTTTTGCTCTAGTTTTTTACTTTCAACCATCTTCCATATTGATAAGAGCAAAATAGTGCGGGTACATGCTTATCACACGGTCTAGATGGTCCTACCGAGTCCTGCCTGTCAGTGCTTCTATACGTAACATGCCAGAGTGGTGTGCGTACCCGTATGGTACGGGATAGGGCACAACATGAAGGGAGGAGAGTAATGAAAGTTTTGTATCCTGAGCGGCGTACAACTGCATGCATCTCGCCGTGGAGGAAGCGCGACGTGAAGTCAACAGACACTACGAATGTAAAGGCCAGCCTCGTCAGCCGCAGAGCCTCGATTCTCGGTGCTAGTACCGGTATGTGTTTCCCTACCCAATCTTTCCATATTCCGCTCATCGCCTCAAAGTCTCGTATGGAAGCGTCTCTCAAGTCGCACCATGGCCTTGCTTTGCCTTCCGGTGCAAACAGGGGGCGTTGATGTCGCTTTGTTTACTTACCCCTTTTATCGGGTTTCACGGCCGTGGGCCTAGGGCAGTACCTCCTTTACAGGGATCCCTCCTATTCTTTGTTGTAAGAGTGAATGTGTTTCTGTAGTTAACATACGGACGTTGTGTTTTATCACGAACAAAGAATAACTGCGCGCTAGGGACCTCTAGACAGGAGACCTAAGAGAATGTGACGACGGGTTTTCTGAGGAATACATGTCCACTGCTTCCAATAACGCACGATACACCGAAACTGCCAACAAAAGATGATGAGAGTGGATATCATTGTCGCAATCCAAGAGGATGTGAGAGTGAGGCTCCTCTTCACTGCTGGATGTGTTTTGTAATAAGTGGGTGTGGGTTGGCTACACCTGTCGACTCATGTCGAGCATGAATTCTCTTTGTTGAAAGGTAGGACCTTCATGAACTATAGGAGATGTTCCGGGCAAGTATCAGTCTGTTTTACTGTATTCTCAGTCTGGAACGTGCACCTGGGCAGTGTTGACGAAACTTGCTTGCCTCGAACCATTGAATACCATTTGGGGGTTATGAAAGTGGACAGTAGCTCAAGAAAGATCATTGATCCGGGTTGGGTTCTATTCGAACAGACAAGCATAGGTAAGCATGAAGTATCGAGAGTCTTATTAGTAGGTCGTTATACGAATAGAAGGGAAGGCGCTTTGTGGCTGTGGGTTGTGTGTTTTACCTTCTCGATGGACCGGACCGTCCAGCAAAGCTCTGCCGGCCACGAGTTCTGGGGGAGAGACGGGAGGGAGTCTTCGTTGCGTTACGGGTGTGGCTGCGGCTGCGGGAGACTCGACCGGAGCCGAACGTACCTCATTTAGGATGCATATTTTCAGCGATAGTGCAATTGACGATTATATGTAGTCTCGCACCGAAAACCTAGAGTTCACTAACATGTGGCTTGCAGGTACGTACCTCCGGGCATTTAGAGTTTGAGCCCGCAGCTCGGTGTCGGGGCTAGCAGACCGCCCACGGCACTTGGTAGAAAGTCGTGCCTGCCACTATATAAGGGGGAGTATGGTGACCACCTTCCATCGAGATCTGGTACTCTGGAATAGCTGCTTTGAGAAACATCTGGGATGGCTCAGCGGTTTAGTACGTTTACCAATCTCGTGCCGGCCAGATATCGTCCAGGAGCTCCGGCCCATATAAGTTGATGGCAAACTTCGGTCCGAGGCATGACCTCCAAGAGGTTAAGGGTTCGAATCCCCGTGCAAAGCAGAAGATCTTGTTAGTCCAAGTGTCACAGACTTCTCCACTGTACAAACGCAAAAGCACTACTAAAGGCTTTTCATAGGGATCTCTCCAATAGGAGGGATCCTGAACTTTATGCTCCTCGAAACAAATGAACAGAGCCTGTTTTTCTTTTCTGGATATCTGATATCATTGAAGCAAAACAAACACCGCCCCCGCAAAGAGAAAGTATATACATGGATTCGGTTCAATGGACAGAAAATAGCATTGAATTGTCTTTCGTACAGTTAATTTTTGAGGTATCCGTCCTTAAAGAGAACCTTCCAAACCAACACCCCGAAACGCCGGAGAAGGGAGACGACAACAGACCCAGAACCCAGTCTATCTCAAAGACAGAACAAACAGCGCAAAAACTGCTGCTGATGGTATCCAAGAGACAAAGCTGCTCCGTTCCCCTGCGGTCCTCATAGCCCCGTTATTCCAAAGCATGACCGGCTGACCGAGGTTGGTCGTCTCGTCAATGCTGCATACGGTCTTGCAAGTCCCTTGTTCAGTGGCTCTGGCAAGCAGCGGTCCATGAGGGCCGACGTCATGTCTCGCGCCCAATTCACTTTCCACGTCGCGCTTGGCCGCTGGCTTCGTGTCGGTAGTATTCCAGGTGATATCCAGCCACTGTATCTGGAGATAGGCAGCGTCAAAGTTGGTCATATTACCAGACCACTCGCCTCCGTCGCTCCAGGCATTCAAAATGACCTTGCTGGCATCGCGTGGTGTCTGGAAAGAGTTGTTGGCAACCTGCTGTCCATCGATGTACCACTTAGTGGTGGTCGGGGTCCAATCGAGACGGTGGACAGCCCAGGCCGTCCAGTCGAGCCCGTCTGGCATGGTGGCATTCTGTGTGGCTTCCGCGATGTCATCGCCATCTTCGGTGTACGACGGCTGGTTGGTGTAGTGGAGGATGTTGCGGGGATCCTTGGTGCGGATTTCGAGGTCCGTCTCTTGGACTTCGGCCAGCTTATCCGAGTGGCGGTACGTGAATAGGGCTGTGATGGCACCGGGTGAGCCGATGGTGCGGGCTAGCATTCGAACAGAGAGATAGCGGAATCCTCCCGAGACAGATTCTATTTCGGCCGCCGTCTGGAACTCTGGTGGACCTGGGAGCCGTTGGGTTCGTAGAGTGAGAAAGGTCTGCGAAGTGGGGTTGCGATCGCCATTCGCTTCAATGTAGACATTGTTCGGGGAGTTGACCATGAGAACCGACGAGTCCTTACGTACACCGGCGCTGTTGTTCCAGTTCCCAACCATCCAAGTGTCGGTCCATTCCGTCGAAGTGAAATACTGACTTGTTACAGCCGCGGTACCGCTGTCGTTCGGGTTCGTGATGGTAGCAGGAACGCCGGCATACTGGGTAAGGCCTCGGAAGTCGAAGAATTTATGCTTTGTAAAGTAACTCGCCTCTGTGTCATTGACCACAAAGCAACCGCATTTCGAGTCCTCGGTGAGGGTTGGGCTACCTGAGGCCAGTGGGAGTGCAGATAGGAGGAAGAACAGGCAGGAGGAGAGTGCAGGCAGACGGGCCTTTTGCATTACCAGCTCCATCATCTCCGTTGCTCCTTGGTTTTGCTGCTGCTGTCTTGTCTTGTTCGTCCGAAAGCCAATGAATGACCCTGTGGTCTAAGGGCTTGAATTTGACTGCACGCTAGCAGCTAAAGCCGTCCGGATCCTCAGGCAGGTTCTGGATATAGCCAGACGGTGGATGGCAGGCAACTTGTAGTCTGGGACGAGCAGGGGCACTGGCGCGTGCTCTCAGGGACTCAACAACTTAAAACAGGCTCATCCCGCTTTGAGCTGGAATCAAAGGATGATGAGACAAAAACACCAAAAACCGGCGGCAGAAAAAAAAACCCAAGTCCGGTATGATAATACCAGGAACCCTATATAACAAGCAGGAACAGAAGGGAAGCAGGATAGAACGGGAAACTGGTTGGCCCATGACGGGACGAAGGCACTCAAATAAGAAGATTCGGCGCTGGACGGCAACTCGTCATCCAATGCCACTGGAGCGGGCTGCCGGCAAAGAACACACACACTTCTGGGTGCTACGGGACCGTTGGTGGAGGGCTGGATATCCGTGACCGAAGCACGAACAAGCCGTCAAATATATCGGTTAATGCCTGGAGGTGATGTCGATGGAGGGATAGACTGCCAGCGTTTCCGGCCCACGAGCGACGACCGGGCTTTCTTTGACGGGCCATCACTCAGCTTTGGCAGGGCCCTCAGAAGTAAAAGGAGAGAAACAGGGCTCGCCAGGCGCAGCAACCCAGGTTCAAGGATCAGCATTTTGCCATATAAAGTGTGTGAATTTGATAGTCATGCTATCCGGCTAAAGGCGAGCTGGCCAGATCGCTGCTAAAAATGGAGGGAACCCATGTGGACCGAGGGGTTGCCAACAAGGAACAAGGCAACGGAGAATATAAATTGGAGGCTCATGGTGATCATAACTCGGATTTCCAGCAGTGTGGTAGCATTGTCTGATCTTGAAGAGCTGTTGCCGGAATATTGATTGACTTGTTCCAACCCGGGTGTGTGTTGTCATCAACATGAGAATGGAGCTTCTCCCCTTTTCCAATGGTGTTGACGCCGGCTTCGGATTGGTCAATCATACCCAGAGAACAAGTCGTCCAATGACGTCCACCTGTCTTTCCTGAGGCCAGAGAAGTCGTGGTGGACCTTCCAGTCCATTCCGTGCTACCTGTTCAGTCGCGGAGTCAAACCCAGATTCTGGACAAGACGATTGAGCTCAGGGTCCGTAGTGTGACGGTACATGGCTGTCCGAGAGGAAACTGTGTTTGGAACTTTTGGATCGAGGGTCATGCCCGGTGGAGGTTCGGTAACCCGTACAAACATTATGATTAATAAAGGCATCGAATTACCCAACGGGATTCCTAGAACGTTCCTGCAGTTTTCCAGAAGGACACAGGTCTCCGATAGGATCCTGGAAGAGATCACTATGCGCTCAATGAACCATAGCTGAATAAAGGGTTGCGAATACAATATGTTTCCAGATTAACAGTTCGTGGGTTGACCAAAAGAGACGACGTGAGTTCAAGCAATTTTGATGGAGACTGCCAAGCCTTGACCGGTGTGATCCCGATTGAAGCATACCGGATGATCTGCGAGCATATTCACTCCACTTTTCACATAAATGCAACGACAAGCAAATTTTTTTTTTTTTACAACGGACGAAGCTTGCAAGAATGATTTTGACATGACATTACGAGACTTTATGACTTTGAACTTGCGTTTACAATTATTAACCTGCTGCATCCACGTCAATAAGGGTTTCTAAATCATAAGGATACGGCTACAAGGATATTGACCCAAGTCGGCCAAGACCTGTCCCACTTATTCGCTAGGCTCTGGTGGCGCTAGCCGTCTCTGCTTCTTTCCCCAGAAAAACTCAAGAATTCCTTAACGAGTGGAGCTCTTTCGTTTGCCCATGCTTATCAAGGTCGCGTGTATCCCGATAACTCGACGTCAACCTCCGCTTGTGCAATTCAACTCTATGAACTTCCACCGTCTCCAATCGCGCACCTTTGGTTTATTGAAACGATCGCCATAATCCGAAACGCATACACCAAAACGACGGAAAGATCCCTCGGGTATTACACCACCTACCTACACCTGCATTCGTACCAAGCAATCTCAATACAGCTCCTTGTGCACATCATCCTACTTTCGCGCGTTACTAAATAGTTGCTGCCAACCGTTTAGGAGATGAATATCCCTAGTCTCGACCACCCTCACGCAACTCGGTATTCTTTCACTTGATCATTCATCTGCGATATTTCGATTTCAATTCTTCTTCCACTAGTTCATCACCATGTCGCCGCCAATGTCACCATCCGCGGTGTTCGAGCAGACCCCCGAAGTCGAAGCCGATTCGATCAAAGAGGAGCCCACGGCGTCGCCATCTAGTGCCCACGCCCGCAGTACTTCGCCTCCCGAGGAATCCAAAGCCGAATCGCCCCGTGCCGAGTCAGCCGAAGCAAATGGCAAGGAGTCTAGAGAGGAATCAGGTAGGTCTTCGCCGGAGGAGGGCTTGATCGACGAGTCTGCCGACCAGAACGGCGACACCACCGGCGACACCACCGGCGACACCACCGGCGACACCACCGGCGACACCACCGGCGACGAACACGCGGCGCCCCCCCTCCCTGAAGAGGCTCCTCCGCTTCCCAACGAGGCCCCTCCCGATCAAGCGAACGCATATCCGTATGTCGACGACGGCTGGCAGCCGTATTGGAATACTGAGGCGGGTACATGGTGGTTCTATAATAAATACAATGGCGCTTATCAGGCAGAGAACCCGCGGGTCCCTGGTGCTGATAGCGCGGCCGCTGTTGCTCCTGCAGCTCAGGTCCCTGTGGTAGTCCCTCCTGAGACCGATGCGACTGCAATCAGCGACCTCACGTCTGTCGCAGGTGGCTACAACCCAGCGATCCACGGCAGCTATGACCCCAATGCCTGGTATGCTCAGAATAGTCGCGCCGCTGCTGCTCAAGAGGCAGCATCCGGCCAGTTTCCAAACGGCTATCAGCAGTATGCGACGGCTGCCTACTTCAACCGCGCGACGGGCCAGTGGCAGATGCCCGAGATGGGAGCCGAGCGTCACTCGGACGAAGCCAAGAGCAAGCGCCAGATGAATGCTTACTTTGACGTGGACGCGGCGGCCAACCAACACGACGGGCGTAGCCTCAAGGCCGAGCGCTCGGGCAAGAAGCCCACCAAGGCGGAACTCAAGGCGTTCAAGGAGAAGCGCAAGGCCAAGAAGGAGGAGAAGAGACGGGCTTGGCTTCGTGATTAAAAACTAGATACCCCCGTTATCCCTTTGTTGTCTTTGCTACGGTAGGCATGGCTAGGCGTTCACTACAGGTATTTGGTTTGCTTTAGTAATGCGAGGGTAGGCAGGCATCTTTGATCTTGAAAGAAGCTGAAGGATTTTTTTAAAAGGGGTATGGTGGTATGGTTGGGCCGGGGTATATTATGGGAAAGCGTATGTATATAGTATTGTGCATGTGAGTGGAATCTGCGCTGGCATTCGGCAATGACTCCCTCTTTTGCTTACGACTGATTTGTCTCTGGACATGGACATTCAGTGATCGGGGTGTCGCATCATTTGATATCCCAGTCTTATTTATAGATACTTGGGACCTTGGGAATTCAGGCTGGCCCATCGCTTCGTGATGGCGGCATCGAAAAGCCAAACCCCACGGATACATGTACGGTAGTCATATCCGATGCATTGAGTGAAGCACTATTCGATTCGACCTGGGCTCTCCAAAAGTACGGCGCGAAATGATGACAATGTGCCTCGTTGTTACTTTTAAAATTTTGCAGCGATATAGTCTACACTACATCCCTCACAGATCTAGGAATCTTTTACTCGTCAACATCTTCTTCGTCCTCGTCATCTTCCATCGTCATGTCAATCTCAACACTAGCATCAGAATCGCTATCACTATCATCATCATCCTTGGAATCGACAGCAACCTGTGGTTCTGGACCCTTGGGCATGATGGCGATTTGAACCTCTTGCACTTCTTCTCGAACCTCGACCCGCTTCTTCTTGCCAGATTCGGTTACATCTGTCTCTGCCTTGCGCTTCATCGGTGCCACGAGAGAGCCCCCTGTTGTTGCCAGATCATCAGTTTGCTGCTGTGTGGTAGTGGTAGCAGCAACGAAGAAGGCATTCGTCGACGCTTTAGTAGCCGTGGCGGTAGCGGAGTCAATTTCCATATCGACCGCCAGCTCGGCAGCCTCGGAGATGTCATTGTTGATTTGAGACATGATCATCTCTTCGGCATCATCCTCATCCTCTGCAGCTGTCTCTTGCAAGAGCTCGTCAAGGCTTTTATGCGGGTCGAGCCCATCCTCTGCTGTGGCTAAGACATAACGGCCCGCGCGAAGAAGATTCGTGCGTAAAACCTCGACCTCTTGGTCCCGAGGGAACTGCCGGACGAGAAAGGGGAGAATGCTGGGGTAATACCGGCCCCGACTGTCTTTGTAGGGGTATAGACAGCTCGCGAGCATGGCGGTCTTGTTTCTCGAGAGAATGGCTGTTCGGTCGACGAGACCGCGGGAGTCGGGGCTGAGGTGCCTCTGGGGCAGGTGCGAGAGGAAAAGTGGGAGGAGCTCTGCTGCTGCTGCCTTGTGGCTGGGGGAGAATGGCGAGAGCGTGGTGTTGCTCGTTGGGGAGTTGGTCAGGTAGTCATCGGCATTGGTCGATGAGGGTTTTTGCTGCTGCTTCTGCTTGGTACCGTTTTTGGTTGTGGCGATGGGCTCAGGAGCTTTGTCCTCGAGGTGGCCTGCTGTGCGAAGTATGTCTTGGCAACAGCTCTGGAGGACGAGAGTAAGGGACTTGACTGTTAATTTGGGTAGAGATAGGCCGGAAACTGAGAGTATGTTCTTTGCCAGGTTGTAGGTGGTCTCCCGTATGGTAGGCAGATGCCGGCTGGAGTTGAAGACACGGACCATTTGGTCGATCAGGTCCGTCGAGAGAGGCAGAGCATTCTCCTTCAGTCGATCCATCATGGCTATGTGCAGCTGCATGACAGCTGTGTGGATGTCGGGCAGGCTGCTCCATAGCTCGGCTTTCTCGTCTTTTCCAATGGCGACATTCAGGTTCATATGCTCCTCAGAGTTCCCAGGTATGGTGACGAGAGTCAGTCTCGATGTCAGGTCTAACAGCTGCCCTATTGGCAGCGTGACTGCCGCCTTTGTGGGAGATTTGAGGTATTCACCCAGAAGGTCGATGAGGCCAACGAGTCTCTCCGAACCAGCTGTCACACCAGTCCAAGGGGGGAGGTCATCTGCCGAGTCTCCGCCTCCCGATGGCTCGCCTTCGGTTGACACTATCTCGGCCTTGTAGCCGGTGCTTGACTCACATGATTCGTGCACAGCCCTGAAAACTTGATCGGCTGTGATGTGACAATCCTTAATCGTTGCATCAATGGCCTTGCCCCATTCTTGACTGCTGCCATCTTTGGCTGCTGTATAGGGAAGAAGGACTGAAAGATGCCGAGAAGCTTGCCTTAGACTCTGGGGAACCACCAGTTGGTCTGTCCAAGTCGGCGCCATATACATCTTGATGGCGGCCTTGATTGGAGCAGCGTGAGGACGCAGTGTTGTCGGGTAGAGCGTGACAATCTTGGAGAGGGAACGGACGACAGTCTCAACGACCGACATTGGCGCTGGGCCATTCCGGCCAGATGTTGATCCCTTAATAATCTGGATGCAGGCATTGACATAACTGGGAAGGGTGGGGGTGGCCATCTCCCGCACCAGGGTTTGGTATCCGTGTAAAAGAGAGTATATCCTCGTCAATGTGACGATACATAGCTGCTTGGAAGCAAACGGCTCAGGTTTCTGTTATCATTGTCAGCTACTATCTCGGTTTCATGTAACTGAAGAGCACAAACCTGAAGAACGGAGATGAGACCTGTGATCCAAGGCCCTGCCGTGCGAAGGCATTCCCATCCACCAACGTCAATGACGGCCTTGATCAAACAGACGGCGGCAAACCGGCCCGAAGCGTTTCTTCCAGTCAGGAGAGTCGTGATGGATGTTCTCAGCTTGTGTATCAAGACTGGGGTCTCTGATGATTTATCTTTGCCCTTGCTCTCCTGAGATGCTGAAAGAGGACCACCGCAGCGCAAGACATGGCTGACCAGGAGGGGACATAGGTGTGTGAGCTCATCAGGAGGTGTCGATGTGAGTCTCCGGCAGAGCACCCGGAGGTCTGGAGGGGCAGCCATCTTGGAATGGTACTTGGGAGATATAAACGGATGTTTTGGGTACTCCTAGTACGTCTTGAGGGCCGCTGATGCAGAACAGGAGATGAAAATGAGGTTTCACGGCCTTTTTACAACATTAAGCTCGAATGAGAGATAAAACCAGAGGGAATGATGATGCCCCGTTTTCCCTCTGCAAAATTATGTCCCCGTCTCAGCAAATACTGTTCAATACGCCTCGTTGATGTGTGTTTCTCATTCACTGCCTGGCAGCTTCAAACTTTTTTTTCTCTATCGTCCAATGGCATTTTTACTGGGCGAGAACAAGGCGCGGGTAGCTGCCGGACCCCACTTCTAGTTTCCAGCGAACTGGGTCTGTGAACTGTATAATTCACGATACAGTAATAATTATTCCAGTGCATACAGGAACCGCCCAGAATGACCAAATTTGGTAAATAAGTTTATATGGCCTAAATACATATTATAAAGGACTAATGTATTAGCACTCATTGAGGCTGGCACTTTTATTCCATCGTGCTAGTGACTGTTGTTAGTTTTACTTCGGATCTTTGAACAAAGTACAAGTACATGTACAAGCCTGCACAAAGCAAGAATCCCCAGGGCATGCATGTGAATGCAACCCCGGTCCTGGAGCTTATGTACATACAGTACCCGCCAATTCTGTGCCATTTTGGGGGGACAAATCTCGCCCAGTGGATTGGACACCCTAACATTTGGGGGTTTTAGTGGACATCGCCATGTCGACCAAATTGCGGCTCGTTTTAGGAGCGGTGACCCCAAAAGACGGGTCAACACAATTCCAAGCCCAGATACTCCGTACCTTGATAACAATGATCCAACATTCTCACTTCTGATTTGAACTCCCGGGTAGAACTGCACGCTCTGCTTCTATAAATCTGCCAAATTCTTCCATCAGCCTCCTTCGTCATCTCCGTCGCCCGCATGCCTCGTTGCAACAAGTCATCGTAGTGCGTGTCTTCTTGCAAACACGGCAACATGGTAAGGGGTTATCTTGCTCTCTTCACAGCCCCGGGCCGGCCTCATTGATCCCATCCCTACAAAACCCCCCTCAATATTCGGAGCCGGAGTAACTAATCCGATAACTTTACTGTCTGGGTAGCCCGACGCAGTGAAAGCCGCCAATTATATCAGACAGCTCGACGAAGCTCGGTGTGAAGAAAACTGGGATGCTGTCCCTGAGCTAGTTCGCAAGGTGCGAAAGCATGCGCCGGATCGTTCATGTACGCTCTCTTGAAGTTCTTTGTATTGCGACATGATGGGAGCCCGCGCGACTGACCAGACATACACTCAGGCCTCGTCTTGACGGCCGAAACCGAAGCAGCGATCACCAAAGCTATCTACAAGGCTGCCTCGGCAGAACGACCATCGACCGCCGCATCTATCGCGAACCCCGAACTGGCGAGCCAGGTGCCCAAACTTGTGGCGGAAATCGAAAAGGAGGAGAACTTCCCCGAAGACAAGTTTCAGGCCAAGGTCTGCGCTGGTTGGTTGCAATGGGTGTTGAAGGAGTACCATCTTGCGCTGGCTCGACTGCCTAGGAACTTCGACCAGGAATACCCTCTCTATGACAACCTCGAGACCCTCTCCGAGTGGACAAAAGTCTGTGCGCTGAAGTCAACCTATCTAAGAGCGAATTGTCTGGCACGAGATGGGCAGCGGGATGCCGCTCTCGAAGCCTTCGCCTCGGCTTTGCCGTCGCTTTCGGGTGTCTGGGGTACGCAAAATGCCCACCAGCAACTACGATACTGGGCTGAGCTCTTCTTGACCGAATACTGCATGCTGGCCAACCAAGGCATGCGAGAAAATGGCCAATTACTTTCGGATCCGAACTGTCTTGCACCGTTTCGCGCGTGGGCCAAATACTGGGCAGCCACAAAGGGTCCGTCCCTCGCCGGTGGCTATGGTTTTCGAGGGTCTGTGCCTAGGAGGCAGGTTTGGTCTGAATACTACTACACGATATCGGAAATACTCCAGCAAGATCTGCCATTCCCTACCGGTTACTCGTCCATCAGCACCGAATCGTCGGCGCGAAATCAACTGCGAGCTGAGCTGAAAAAGGTAGAGACCATATATCAAGGGCTGTTGTTCACCGAGACCCGCTTTCCCAAGGCCGACGAGGAGAGGGCCGAGGTCGAGGAGTTTGTCAAGCGGGTCATGCAGAACTGGACGGTTTTGAATGGGCGCGGCTGGAAAGAACACGATTTGGGGGTGGGTGGTAGAGACTCACTCAGCCATGGGGTTCTTGACACCCTATACGGCGCTGCCGCCAAGACGTACCACTCTACCGCCATTTTACGCCATCTCTTTACTGTCCATGTTGCAGTGGCCGAGTTCGATTTGGCCTTCATGTCTTTCGACTCGTATCTTGAACTGGTCAAGAAAGGAAAGGCCAGAGTAGAGAAAACAGGACACCCCGAGCCAGCTCTCGACAGCGATGCCACGATGCTCGAGACCATTTGCGCTTGTATTACGGCTCTGTGTAGGTATGGCGGGCGGGACGCTGCGGAAAAGGCGCTTAAACTTGCGTCCGAGCTCCAGTCAATGGTTGAAAGACTTGGACCAGCACACTCGCGCTTGGAGGACGGGTTCAAGCCTCTCAAGGAAGACCGGCCCCTGAGTGCTGTTCAGGACGACGTGCCCCTTCACATCTTGGCGCTATCATGGCAGGCAATCGGGATCGCTCATGCACAATGGGCCAGGGTCACCTTTGACTCTGAGGCCCGGAAACAAATTCAGGATGAAGCTATTAGATGCCTTCGCAAGGCACTGTCTCCCGAATTTGAGAGCGTGGCGAATATCAGTGCCGTGTTCGCTCTCGGGCTATTATACGCCGAGCAGCGCAAGCTGACGGCTGCTATCGATCTGGTCAAGACTGCCCTCCTGACTGACAAGACGACCGAGGGTTCCGAGATCTATAATGGTCCGTATTGGCGGGAGCGGTCTCTCATTCCGCTCTGGCATCTTTTGGCATTGTTGCTCAGCGCGCGGCAGGAATACATGATGGCTGCGCGCGCTTGTGAGGGCGCTTTTGAGCAGTTCAAGGACCCATACGTCCTCTTTGGGGGCAAGAGCCTGAATGGAGGCTACCGAAGCGACCACCTTAACCAAGCAGAGGCTGAGAAGTTTGGCGTGAGCGACGGTCTAGTTGATGAGATGGATGACTACGAAAAGGAGAACATCCTGGAGATCAAGATGACTCAACTCGCCATTCTGGAGCTGGTCGAGGGGCCTGCTGTCGCTGTGAATGCCAGTTCGGAACTGCTTACATTATTCCCCAGGCTTTTCGGGGATGTCGAGGAGAAACTCGAGTTAAACCCAAAGGCAGAACCGCCCAAGACTGCGGCCACGCTGCGGAGCTTCAGAGGTAGCGTCTTTGGAAGCCGCTCGGAAAAATCAGTCAAGCCTAGGCAAAGCATCATCGGGAATGAGACTATGTCGAGTGCAGGTCCGCGGCCACAGACACAACAGACAATCATGAGCACAACCACCGTCGCGCCCACCATCCAGGTCACCAGCGAGCACGGTGACTCTCGCTCAAGCCGAGCCCTCCGGAAATCCGATAGCATCACAAGAAGGAGCGAGTCCGGCAGGAGGGCGAGCCTTCGCAAGAGAGACCGCAGTGGTAGCCGAGGCGGTTCGCAGAAGCCACCATCAATCGTTGACGGTGAAAGGTTCTTCACGCCGTTTGATAACGAGTACTTTGCCTTTTCCAGCGCCACTCCGCTGACATTAAGGCCGAGCGAGTCCTTTGCATCCGGTGCATCGTCCTCACGTTCCAGGAATCCAGATACCTCAGGAGTGTCTATGGGCGAAGTCAAGTCGTTTCCTTCCCTACTACCTTTTGTGCATTTCCCTGTAGATCACAACAAGAGGAAACGGAAGGCAATGCTTGTCAAAGTCTGGCTCGTGATTGCCGGATTCTATCGAAGAGCTCAGCTGTTTGATGATGCTCAGAAGGCGTGCTTGGAAGGCCAAAAGATTGTCCAAGCGCTGGAAGCCGAGGTGGCCAGCGACAGTTCTGGGACGCTCTCTGCGCGCCAAACTTCCTGGGGACAAGATAAAAGCGTCGAGGAGCTCGTTGCTGATGTTTGGACCGAGGTATGTAGAATCAGCCATTATGCTGCAATCCTTGCTCATATGCAAATGTGGGATAGACCTAACTTGTGCTTGCTTGTAACAGAAAGGGCAGCTCTACCTCGCCAAAGAGACGCCCTACAATGCTCGAGCGAGCTTCGAATCAGCTTTGACGCACTTTCCCGACCACCCATTGGCAATCGTGGGCCTGTCCAGCATCTTGATGGACATGTACTCGGAAAAGCTTCTTCCGCCCCCTGCCATCCCCAGTCTGAATATCAGCAATCTGTCCCTGGACGATCCGTCAAATATTCACATCGACTCCAAAGCGAGCCTCATTTTCCAGAATGAAGCTGACAAGTTCCCCACCTTGCCATCTGTTCCGCTCGGCCTGGCCAAGTCCAGTCCTGAAATGTCAAAGACGCTGGGCAAGTTGCCTAAGCGGCCGAGGATGAATGGTACGGGTGGGAGTACGTTGACTTCGGCGCCCACGTCCCCTGTCTTGGGCGTCGGAGGATCAAAAGAGCTCCCGCCATCATATGAGGCCACCTCGCTGCCGCTGAATGACCGTCTCGCCGCCAGGGATCGGGCGTACGGGTTGCTGAGCGGGCTTACCAAGCTGGGAAGTGGCTGGAATTATTCAGAGGCTTGGTTCGCTTTGGCTAGGGCGTATGAGGAGAGCGGCCAGGTGGACAAGGCCAAGGACGCGCTTTGGTGGTGTGTTGAGTTGGAAGATGGGAACGGGGTCAGGGAATGGACTTGTCTTGGTAGCGGCTATGTGCTTTGAGCGATCCAAATAATCTTTGATATTGAGTTGGCTTTGGTTGCGAGCTGATCTATAGGAATAATAACTTGGCGGGGACAAAAAGCTTTCTTGAGCTGTAGTTGTAGACTTTTGTAATTATCATAATCTTGCTCGACTGGTCGAAATGTCAAATCTTTAATGTCTGTTCTGAAAGCAATTGTATCCTTTGATTTTAGGTGTATGGCCGAGGCCTCTATACATGCATATTCCCTCGCCCTTCCATTTCGCATAACCTCATATCATTGTTGCATAATCTGGAACCCAGTTATGTCACAACCACTCAGCTCACTCATTTCCTGCCAAGAACAAGCACTTGTTCAAATAATTTATAAACGAAAAGAGTACACGAACGATATTTTACTTGACCCCCATAAACAAAGAGGGAAAAAAGACAAAATCACAATACAATGCCTCCACCAGCACCACTAGAACTCACCCTCGTCCTAGCAGCAACCCGGGACATGGGCATCGGCCTGCACGGCGGGTTACCTTGGACAGGCCTCAAGAAAGAAATGGCATATTTCGCTCGTGTCACCAAGAGGATTCCTCCCTCTCCTTCTTCTTCTTCTTCTCTTCCATCCCAGCAGGACGGAACAGCACCACCAGCAGCAGCCATGAAAAATGCCGTCATAATGGGACGCAAGACCTGGGATAGCATCCCGCCTCGGTTCCGGCCTTTGAAGGGGAGGTTGAATGTGGTTATTTCACGGTCTGCTGCCTCTTTATCTCCTTCTCAAACAAGCCCCGGCGCAGGAGTAGTGGACGAAAATGAAAAGAAGGGCGATAACGAGGTCATCATGGCGCCGTCATTGGAACAAGCCCTTTCTTACCTTGGCGAGAGGAGAACCAACACAGGCAAGATCTTTGTCATAGGAGGCGGACAAATCTACGGTGCGGCGCTGAAGTCACCGCAGACCAAGAGGATCCTTCTTACGAGGGTGCTTTCAGATTTTGAGTGTGATACATTTTTCCCGCTTGTTCTTGGTGATGATAACAACAACAACGGGGGGGAGTGGAAACGGAGTTCAAAGGAAAATTTTGATGATTGGGTTGGGGAAAATGTTCCTGAGGGTGTCCAAGAGGAGAATGGGACAAGGTACGAGTTTCAGATGTGGGAGCGGTAGGAGCAGTCTCTCGCTGAAGGATCGAGAGGAATGGTTGGGGTTTCTCTCAAGGCAAGACGTGGAGATCACCCAGGGCTATATGAGAGAGTGAAGGCAAAGAAATATATTCAACTCCTTTAACTAGGTACTGGTGAATAATATTACTCACGGGTGTTGAGTGGCCTCGCGGTCATGTACGATTCGAATAACGAAGCGGGTATATTACAATCCATAGTACCTACACTTTCCTCGCTGTGTCCATGCTCGACATATCTTTACATATATGATACAGAGTGATACACTATGATACAGTTCCATCCCATCGACCCTCAGCCGTGCAGCTCCATTACGAAAACCTCGACGTATTTTTCGCGGTCCCTTCACCACCTGCCACCGGCGCATCTTGATTCACAACGACCTCAACAACCCCCGACCAGCCATCCACAACCGGCAGCTCATCACTCGCCTTTTTAGTAGCAAACAACGTGTCAACAACAAGCGGCAAGTCCGCATCCTCGGCCCGATCCAGCATCCTGAGACAATTCCTCATCCACCCAACAACAGCAGCAAGAACCCTCAAATCAACATCCTCCCTCGCCTTGAACAAATTCCTCCAGACCGCCGAAGCAAGCACAGCATCGCCCTTGACCAGACCTTCGTCATATGCCAGAATAACGCCGCGCCACTGGACAAACAAGTCCTTGAGGTAGCGCTGGCGGAGCGACGACGAGCTCATGTCGTGCGCCACGTCCATCTTGGCTTCGGCAAGATAAAAGAAGTGGTCGACCAGCTGTTTCTGCCACTTGTCGTGGGATTCCTTGTCCAGGGCGCGGAAGCGCACCGCGAGGAGGTACATGTGTAGCATGCCTACTTGGGACCAGGTGCTGAATGTTGGGAGGAGATGGAATTCTGGTTTTTTTTTAATCCTGTCAGTTCAACTGTCTTATGTGTTGTATTTGTTTGCCTGTTTGCTTGTTTGGGTGAAAGAAAGGCGAGATGAAACGAACCATTATGCCAAATACCACCGCTACTTATCCCGACCTCCTCACCCTCCTCTGTCGTCTTGATCTTATCCGCCTTTCGATCTTCCTTGCTGATGGTGTATTCCGCCTGCTTGGCGCATAATTTCGCCCAGGACTCCGTCATCCCGTAGAGGGCATATGTAGTATTGGTGCCGACCGCGCTTTTGAGTAGTTTGGCCAGACCCCCTACAGGTTTCGGTACTGGTGGTTGCTTTGCATCCTCGGAGATGTTGTTTTCGGCGGGTGATGGCCGTTTGGTAGAGGTGTGTAAGCTGCGGTATCTTGGGTTTCTTTGCTGCTTCTGAGAGAGAGCAGGTCGCGTGCTTGATGATACTATCCGCGCGAGGTTTGTATTGGTCTCGAGGAAGCTCGCCCGGGAGCTTGTTGGTGTTGCGCCTCGAGTAACGAGCCTGAGGCCCGATTTGCTACACCCTCTGCAGGCCATTGAGACGTATTGGTTGAGTGTTTTCGCAATCTATGGTGCTGAGATACTACGGGGATTCAGGTTCTTGGGGCTGGAGGTCGGGGTTCGGGAAGGATAGTGTCGTATGTACGATCGAGGACGCAAAAGTGACGGACCCAACAGCTTCCCTTTCACGCCGTCATTCAATTAATTCCACTGGACGTGATCATGAAAAAGCTAGTGTGGGTCTCTGGAATCGCCCCACTGTTATCCGCAACTCGCTGGGTTGGGGATATGCATGTAACGTAAAAATTCCTTACGCAGTAGTCCTACACACGGTACCTGCATATCATGTATACTGTAATTAAAGGTCTTATTTGGGCATTAAAAAATTTCAAGAGACTTTGCCAATGTGTGATTCCCAGGAGGTCCTATTCTTCAAGATGAGCTCAATTCTTTTTTAATTCTATATATGCAGCGCGGAGAGCTTACACCATTACCTAGTAGTAGTATCATAGAGATAAGAGCCAGAGCTGTAAGAGACCATTATCACCCTTGCCTGTCTATCCCGTAGCCCATAATGTTCACTATGAAAAAAGAAAAGGGAATAAAAGGAAACACCCGTAACGGAAGAAATCTATAAAGCCGAGCCAAACCAAACCGATCATGCACCCGACCCGTCTTTTTTCCCGGAGTGAATACGAAAATGATCATGTAAGAGACGAGGTGAAAGGCTGCCTCAAAGGACAGCAGCCTCATCCTTCTCCTCCTCCCCTTGGTCCGCCATCAATCCCAGCACAAAATCATACTCCAGCTCCCACTTGGCCTGTGGGTCCCCTTGGCGAGGCTTGAAATCAACAATGAGCTCCTCCTTGACGGCAAAGACGGAGTCTTGCTTGATATACTCATCCCTACTGTCGAAGATCTGCGTGGTGAGAGAGCGATGTCCTAGAGCCGAGACGATGAAATGGATATGGCCCGGCCTCCACGGGTGTCTGTCCAACAGTGACAGCAGCTTGCCGGCCGGGCCGTCATCCGGGATTGGGTACGCCGTCGGGCGCAAGCAGTAAAGGGAATACCGACCATTCGCGTCCGTCACGAACCTGCCGCGCAGGTTCATCTCTGGCTGTGTGGTATCTTGCTGCTCGTAGAGTCCATTGGGCGCCGAGTGCCACACATCCACGATGGCATTTCTGAGTGGGATGGGCTTGCCTCCGCCAGATGATGATAAGACCTGGCCGGTCAAGTAGGCAGAGTCGGCAATGGCCTGCTCGTACCACGGGAGTGAAGGACTGAGGGTGACGATGGAGCTGCCATTGGGAAGAAGAGGGGCATCGTGGCGGTAGAATGGTCCAAGAATGGCAGATGGGGTTTCTGTGGTGGATGTCGCCAACTGGTTGGCCGTGATCTCGTCAACAAGGCTTTCAAGGCCGAGAATGTCACAAAGTAGTTGTGTCTCATTCCGCTGTTCATCGGACATTTTCCCACACTCATTAATCTATATATGCCAAGCCGATAGTTAGTTGTTGTTCCGATGGTACAGCTGATTCTGAAGCCCGTGTTCGAGAAAAGTTCTTAACCAAGATATGGGACATGACTTGCAAAATCTACCGCCATAGTCCACTCAGAGACTGTGATATTGACCTCCCGGGCAAAGTTGTGAAGATGTCGGAGAAGGCTAGGCATAATTTGTGCCAAACGTGGGTGTGCTTTGGGCCCAGTCGCACCAATGACTAGATCCGTGAACTTGGTGTCATACTGTGGCTTCTCCAGTTTATAGGTCTTAGCATTAGCTGACCCAAGACCGAGGGCTGCCATCGCAGGATCAACAAGTGGCAGAAGTTGTCCCATGGTGAACCCTGGCTTGACCTTTGCGCAGCTGGATAGATGGCGAATGTTTGTATATTGTGAGGATATCAGTGAGCCCCAAAGTGAAAGAATGAGGCGTTGGGGGTCTGGCCAGTGATGTTGTGGTACGTAGAGCAGAGTGGGTGAGTGACAAGACCTAAGGGAAGGGTACCCGGGAAGAAACAATGGCTTTCAATGACTTGTAGTAACGTGACTGAGATGGGAAGCACTGGACATGAAGGGGAGACCATGGCTACCTTCCAGCCTATTTATACACAGTCCAGGCACAAACGTCGAGACTGTTGTCATATCAGACAAGCCCTTGTCTGACTGACCAGGATAGTCAATGACAGCGATAAGAAAATTCAGTTGAGGTGGTTCAGCCACAAACTTGCACAGATCTGCCCATCATCGACGGCTCTCTCGACACACAAGGAGCTCATGTTGGTGGGAGCACAAGCAGTTTGGTTGCCCAAAGGACTCAACAACTGGAGTCACACCATCCCATCCTGAGATTAGCCATGCAACAGTCCGCCGGATGGACTATCCCAGGGCGCACTGAGCCATGAATCCATGATAGACAAGAACCCCAGGCCCACAGACAGGACCGACATCGCACTGCAATTTGCTGGTTTCATCTAGTCGGCCAGTCAAGGTTGACGACCACGTTTTGTGCCAAGCTCTGATCATCGATAGTAGCTGGACCGGCTCCCCTTGATGAGCAGGCTCTTGGACCCAAAGACGTCGTCGAGAAGTCCCCGCTTTGTTCCGGAATCCAGGGGCCCTGGCCACGCCGAGTAGACGGGTCTCGGTGGTTGCTTGCATGGGGACGGGAGGCAAGCCACCGTAGAAACATGCAGGCCTCCAGAGCGAGTGAAAAATCTGGGAAGCCAGTACGGTATGCACACACCCTTGGAAGAGAACGGTTTGCCTCCTTCTCCTTTCTTTGCTTTTGACCGCTATTTGACCCCATTGGCTATTCACCGTAGGGCCCGGGGGCCTGTCCTTGACAGCTGATCCTTAGGAGCCCAAATATGGAATAGTGAAATCATATAATAAAGAGCAGATCATCTCCACGAGAAGTTGGGCCAACTGGGAATAAGGAGGCAGGGTGATGTCAAGCTTTGAAAGGTGTGGCAGGGATGTTGTGAACTTGGGATCTCGATGGAAAGATATTGCCAAACCCTACTTAGGGATTAGGGCATCGTCTCACGGTGAAAGACTGGGTCGATCTGCTGATTGTTCCGGGCTGTCAAGGAATAGAGCTTCCGGAGTCATCCCATGTGGCAAGAAAGACTGGAGGGTGCGCAAAGAGGGCCAATGATGGAAAGTCAAGCCAGATATATCAGAATTTTGTGAAAGCGAGTCAACTCGGCCCATATCACAGATAAATGATACCAATGGCAGCTCTAGGCGGTATCTGTCGTTTAGGGTCTGCAACTCTAAGACAAGAAGGCCACTGGTTACCAATGGGAACGATCGATCAGACGATGCCGCGCACACTAATCAGAAACCATGCGTCTGGAGCTCAGAAAGGTAAATGATGTCAGGAAGTGAAGCAGAGCGTAGCAATGGCTGAGCATCAGCCATGGCTCACCTCAGACGGGACGAGAAACGCCGAGAAAGAAAACAGCTGCCAGGACGACGAGGTGGAGGGGGTCGTCAAGAACCTGATATCCCAGATGGTGAGGCTCATGTGGGTTTGACTGGTGGCAGCAGCAACGTGCAAACCGATTGGACAGGACAGAAAAACAAGATGGCAAGGGTAAGGACGAGAGAAACGACAAACAGATGCATTCGTCTCTGGGAGTCGTAAAGGGGGGTCTCGTATGCAAGATTGCAAGCCACTGAGGTCTCTTTGCAAGCGAGTCAAGGGTCGAGAAAGAAAAAGCAAAGAAAAAGAACGGCGCAATGACCGAGAAGCTGGAAATCTAGATATTTCACCACTTGTTGGGTGGTCCAAACTTTTGGCTCGAGAGCTAGCAAGCTTGGGAGAGGAGAGCGCGACCAAAATCGGCTTGGTGACCCGAGTCCTTGGAAGTCGGGGAATTCAGACCTGTCAAAGTGTTTCTCCACTCACGGGCCCTTGGCTTCCTTCGACTTCTAGTCTGCTTCCAGCCAGTCTTAGTTAGTGTCCTGGATGAAAAGTTTTTTCCACTTGCCCGGAGTAAAGGAGGAAGGAAAGACGCGAGAGGTGGTACGGACCGATAGATACGCACGGAATGGTGGATATCCCGTCCATGTGATTACCGCAGGATGCAGGCGGAAAGTGCTCCCCCTAGTATGGCGGGAAGGAACGCAACACAACAATACCTGATCCAGGAACAGGAGAAACTGCCTGACTGCTAAGGGTGTAGGTATGTTTCGTGTTTAGCATTGACAAATGATGGAGTAAAATGGTAACATTGGACCGCGAAGACTTGCAACATGAAGCTGACCGTTATTGGTTACCCAGCTGGCGGAGCTTCCCAAGTGGGCATCTATAACCGTAACCTGGTCTCTGGAGCTCCCTCATCAACGGCGGTGACGCCCCAACGGAACATATCTTGACAGCCAACCCACCCACATTACTTTCCGTATAGCACCGCTTGTCATGGATGGAGGCTCGAACAAGAAGAGAACAAGGTCACTATACAGCACGACAGACGGAGCACTTGCATCCCCGGACAGCTGTACCTAAAAAATCCACAACCTGGTAGCTTCCCCGATAGGCTGGATTTTGTGAACAAAGCTTGGTCAGGCACCTCATACCATTGAGTATGGGATTCGATCATACCATTCCTATGCAACTCCAAATCTTCCTTGTCCATCGGTGTGAGCTTTCCTCATGATAAAACCGCCTGAGCCCACGAACCAGAAAGAGATCCGAGCGTGGAATCTTGCTGGGTCAAAGAGAAAGGGAAGGGGACAAAATGAAGAGGATGCTGATAAGAAAGATGGACTTTGATGCGGCTTCGGAGGTGAAATGCAAAGACCCATGCGGTGACAGGCCGGGAAGAGTAGGCGTAAGAGCCGGCGTCATATCAAGCAAGCAGAAGGCACTGTGCATGCCGATTCGCGACCCGTCGTATCGAGAGCCAGAAAAGAGGCAATACATTTTTTCCACTCTGCGCCGCCCCGTCCTGAAGATTACTCAGGGGTTGTGATCTTGTTGTTTGTACTCCGTAGTAGCCGTGAAAGAAGAGTCTGGAAAGAAAATCTGACGAGTTCTGCAGTGTGGCTGGCAGCATCTGGCTGGCATGATCAAACTTCGATGCAAAGGTCGATATCCGTAATGCAGTATAACACACCGAGAGTAAGCTGAGTGGCCAAGGAAGGCGACACTGGGAAAGGCATGTCAGCGTGAGCGAGTCGAGGTGTGCCTTGTCCTGTCCAAAACCACACAGGGTAAGGTTAGGAAAGGAGGTTATCATCATCTGCCGAGCCAAAAAGCGCCATCGAGCGGCTCTGTGTTGACGTGTCGAGTGAACAAAGGGTTTCAGGTACGAGAGAAGCTAGAAACAGAGAAGTTCGGCTAGTTCGGTAGAGGTTAGAATAGAAGCAATTATGCTTAATAAGCGCTCTTGGCTTTTCTTCCTTGGTTTCTTACAAGGGGCACGAGCGGTGTCGAGAAGAGGCTGCAAGTCTAAAACTCCAGGGTTGCAGTGAAAGTTGCTTCTTCTGTCAACCAGGGTCGCGGTCCCATATTTCGGTAGTTCGGCCTGTGGCTTGGAACTGGCTTCGAGGTTGAGGGTGGGTGCTGTCGCAATCATGGCCAGGGGTTGGCTCGGAGTTTTCCCCGAGAACCGGTGAGCCGTGAAAACCCCGACTGGGCCGGCGGTGGTTGGTCAAATGCGCAACAGCTATCGTCAGGGTTCTCGGTTTGGGTATAGTAGAGCCACTACACTACAAACTAGAAGTTACGAGGAACCAGACGAGAGACAAGACTGGTTGGAGTTTTCGAATGAATGGGCCGGGACAGAGATTCCGAGCAATGGGCGAGCAGGCTAGTCTGACATGGCAGATGATCTTTGCTGAAGCGGTCAAGAGACGTGAGACGGGGTCGCTTTTCCTCCTTCTCGCTTTCGCTCCCAGTCTGATGGGCATACTTCGGCGAGATATCCCTTGTTGAGGCCCTGAACAGGATGGCGATTCGACAAATGCGCGTTCAGTGTGCCTGCGCCATCGATCTTACAGCGAGCATATCCAAAGCCAGATTTTGTCGAAAAAGTACAGAGAAAAACAAACGAGAATGTGAAAAGAATGACAGGTTCGGTGGCTTTATGCAGCTTAACAAGAAAACGATAAGCAAGGGTGATTGTTTGTGACATGGGGGGCAAACACTGTCACGGATACGGGCTTCAGGCACACGACCAGATCGAGTATATTGTACACGAGTCTATCAACAAACAAAGAGCTCCTACCATTCTGCCGGCCCAAAGGTCTGCCCCTCTGGCACAATCTTCAAAATCGCCGTCCCCTTGGTGTCCATCGTGGACTCGACGATGTCGTTGCCCCACCACTTGGGTGCCTCGATACTGTGAAGCGTAAAGGCAAAGAAGATGACCAGCGTGGCGAGGGCCAATCCCAGATCCAGACCTGACGACGTCAAGAAGTTGAGCCTGCTCCACCACTTGAAGTGTCTGTGGCGGATCAAGTACTGGAAGACAAAGCCGACAATGCCCCATGACAGATAATTGAGCGGCGTGGCGGGGGGGATAGCCCCGGAGCCTCCAAAGATTAATGGCGCAATCAAGAACCTGGCTGGAGATTTGGGCCACCTCTTGATGGCCATCCAGATGAGAACGGGCACGATGGCGCCTAGAATGAAGAAGAGGAACAGTCCCGAGTAGATCTGACCTGGCGAAAACATGCGTGCAGGGCCGATCAAGCCCCAAATAACGGATGCTACTGCCTGTTAGCATATATTCTCTCTCAATCAGAAATAAGGCTATACATACCCGCAAAGAAAACCTTTCCTCCAGGACAGGTAAAATGCTCCGGCTGTGTCGGGGTGCAGACCTCGGGTATAGTCTTGAGTGCATAGTTGAGCGTCATGATCTGGATAAAGCACGAAAACGTGGTTGCGACCACCTGTGCCATAAACATTGTCCTTGGAGGGATCTTCATGTAATGCCCAAACTTGAGGTCCGACACGAAGGTCAATGCCTGAGAGCATGTGATGTATCCAAAAGTCTTGAACCTATTCATTGGATCCGGATATGTGGTCAGTCACCCAAGAAAACATTGCGATTGAACTCCGATCAGGTTGCCGGAAAAGGAGGTGGGGACTTACAGCATGAGGGCCAGAGGCCGCCCCGGTTGGATATAGCCGTAGACGAACTCTGTCAACACATTCAGTCCGATCTGGTTGTTGGTCACGGCTTGTATGATCCCAATGGGCAGAGCGAACCCAAAAGAGATGAACACTGCCAACAAAAACGCCCACCAGGTCAGGTTCGTCGGCCATGCGAGGATGGTCACAAACGCCAGCGCCAGCATCTATACCCGATATCATGTTAATGGCTCGTTCCAGAAGTATGTCGCCCCGTTTCGCTGCCTCAAGAAACTCACAATTGCAAAAAGCGACATGTACCACCATGTCGGCGCCTCTTTATACTTCATCATCAATCTCATGTGCACATCCGGCTTCTCGGTGGTGCTGTTCCTGTACTGCCTCCATATTGTTTTCCCGTGATGCAAGTAAGTGTAAACGACCAGCGCAGTGATGGCCGCGAACTGCATACCATAGGACAGGGCAAACGTAGTGCTGAGGAACAGAGGCGAATACTTCTTATACGCCTCTTCGTCTAGTCTGAATTCCGGCGTGAGGATGCGAGACACATCGTACGGCTTGCCAGTATTATCGTAGGTGCCCGAGTCGCTCATGGGCAAGAATGGACCATACCAAACACCGCTGTAATGAACGACGGCGGCTCCAAACACGAAGAACACGACGACGCCAATCAGCGTATTGGCGATGGCATGCCATGGAGGAATCAAGGGGCTGCCAATGAAACCCGATATCTGCGTCCAGTCAAAGGTGACAGGCAACAATGACAAGCCTGTCGTCTGGCCAAACAGCTGGTTGATCACAGGATTATCCGGTGCCATCCAAGTAACAAATGCGAAGCTGCTCAGGAACTGGGCCAGGTACCCTGGGATGAAATAATAAAGAAAAGACCCCAGGGTGACAAGAGAAAACCACCGATACCGTGGCATCGAGCCGCCGACAATTGTCGGATCTGGCGGCATCGGCTTCTCATACATGGCGTTCATGAGGGTGACGGAGACCAGATTCCCCGGCCAGATCATGGCTGCCGGGTAGACCAAAAACTTCCTCATCATGCCAGCAATCCCATACCCGAGACTCTGCGTAGAGATGGTAAGCAAAAGCTGGAAAAGGATGCCAAAATCCTGCTTATAGAAAACCATCTGAGCTAGGATGATATCAGTCGCGTAGGCGACTGAAAAGGATACACTAGCCATGACCACAATGATGGCGTGTTCTTTGATGTTGAAAGGCCCAGGATTAAGACTCCATTTCAGTCCCAGCGTGGTGAACTGCCTGGAAGGCATGAAGCGTGCCCAGGCATGGCCTATCGGCCAGGCGATAATCTGAGCTATCAGAGCACCGAGACTGATGGAGGGAAACCGGAGCGAGAAAAGGGTGTTCATAGACGCTCCCAGGAAAATCAGAGACATCCCTATGGTCCAGGCTCGGACAGTGTTACAGGGCAGGTCCTCCTCGTCATAGTTTCGGACTGCAGCTCGGACTTCGGGGTACGGAGAGTCTTCCCCATGGCGTGTTTCGTCTCCTTTGATGCTCCCGTCGTCATCGTCGAAGCTGGCTGTATCCCGGGACCCCCGAGGTCTGAATGTATCAAGCTCATGACCGAGTTCGCCGTCGATGGGGTCGAATTGGTTCGGATCGAGTAAGTGCTCATACTCTGAGCCATCCGAATCCGAGCCATCAGATGCTGGTCCTTTCTGCTTCTTTGGGGCCTTATCAATGACAACACACGGCCTGGAACTTGATGCCCGTGTCATGATGATGCATCCCGTGCTTCCTGCGTCCCCCCTCAATCAGCCAAAGCCGGGCTCAAACGCACACTTTGAGCAGCTATCCGGACAGCCGAGATTAAAGATAGTAAACAGAGCCTGTTTGTACTCTTGAGCTGGGGATCAGCTGAATTCTCCCTCGAAGGCGGGGCATATAGCTGGCTGACTTAATCGAATGAGTGTCGGCTTGAAGATTGTGTATGATGTATGAAATGAAGATTATATCGTTATGAGATAGATGTCAGAGGATCTGGGCCGGTCTAGATGTTTCTGAAATTCGAAGCGTGTGGACTAGCAAGTCGTGTCCCCAGGGAAATATTTGTAAATGTAAGTGTCTCAATGGCACGTGTATATGACGGGCAATAGATATTCTAGCTCTCAGCTTTGCTTAAAGCAGCATGTATCGCCTCCTGGGCTTTGTAGTGTTTTCGACATCGAGGTAATGCTTGTCCAGGATCTCGCCAGGAGGGAGGATGCTTAGAGTAACGTGGTCTTGAAACAGCTGAAGCGGGTTAGGGTTAGGAGTTTATCGGAGCACCATGTAATACCATTATACGGATAATTACATATTTATGCATAACCACGGTGTCTAATAGGTGTGTACTCCGTCGATCAGCCCTGCAGGGTCTGTATACCGTTGTACGCTGGAGGGTGGTAATGAGTACGGCATGTTACACTCCAGGTTTATACGGCATGCAAAACGGTGAGTATTTGGATTCCTGGTACCATAATTTCACTAATACCGGCATCACCATACGGTAGTACCCACGATAGTACGGAAAACAAAGTTCTCCACTCCGGAAAATTAACGACATAAGTAAACGAAACACGGGAGCAGCTAATAACTAAGAATTGCCTATTGCAACGACTGGATAGGAGATATTTAAAAGAGGGGGAAAAAAGGACATAAAGAAAAAGGTGCTGGTGAGGTTTTTAAGGAGCTTAACATCAAGATCGCTGGAAATCGTTGAAGAAAAAAAAGAAGAAAAAAAACATACAACAACGAGGATTCGCTGGTCGTCACCGACCCAACTACTAGTTCGTCCCTCATTGGCTTATCTATGGGAGAGCGGACGGGATCCCGAGTTTTCCAATGGGTATGGTCGTATGTGCTAGTTAAGAGATGTAGTGGTGTTTATATTTGAAGGCTGAGCGTCGGACATCATAACGGACTGGATTAGGATGAACTACTTTAATGATAGCAGAAGAATGTAAGGACTCCTATGTAGTATGCTGAAGCTTATGCTTATTCTTAAGTAAATTTGTAGATAATGTGTTAAATTGATGATATTCCTATCGATCTACTCGTCTATGAGCCCGTTCGATCCGCTACAATGAACACTGAGACCAGGTCCCTAGATAAGTGAGATGGTCTGCTTAGAGCCTGGGTATTATGGCAAAATCTAAATGTCAAGACAGATGTGCGACTATTGTACAATGACATCGCTCCAAAACATGCCAGAAAACAGAATGATACAACAACTAGCTGACGTGTCAGCGGAACCGCGGAACCGACTAGGCAAAGAAACAGTGCATAGGTTGGTGCTTGTCTTGTTGTCTGGCTGTGCTGTGACTTGGGGACGGTGATTCTCGGGTTTGGTGAAGGGGTTGTTGGATTGTTGGACTGTTTGGGCATTCGAAAGCAAGGTGCATCTGTCAATCCTTAATATCCTCTCTAGGACCTGCCTACATACTTTACAAGAGAGTGATCTATTCAAGACGATGTGGATGACAAGCTACGGTGTCCTGACCTGGTGTACGTCTCTTGTGCTGTGAATGGCTGGCGTGACTTTCTCATAACAAGTCTTGAGATAGTCATCAAATAGCTAGGTATATATATTCTGGATGCGCCATATGTCCTCCACCTTCCCCATGGTATATTCTTTCTCTGTCCCTGTACTATAATATAGTCATACAAAGGTAACCAGGCCGACAAGATCTGTAAGTGTATCGATAATATGTTTTTGTTCGTATCCATGTTGCCGACATGGAGCTTCATGAACCACCATAAAGGAAAAAGACCACCTCGCCATAATGCTCGAAACATGACCCCATCCTCAACCAGGCCCCCAGAATGTCATTCGCTCATTACCCAACAAGGAAACCCCAAAAATTCAAGTAATCATCCAAACCCAAGTCATGAAAATCATTACTCAACAAGTAGTTAATGTCATGTTTTTTTTCTCCCTTCCTTTCTTCTTCAACCCTCCATCGCGAATATATAGCGAGTAGGCGACCCGGAAACAGAAATTGGGACTGACATAAAAGCTCAAAGAAACAATATACATACCAAAGCCTATACTAATGTCTATACAAATGCATTGCTAAGCCCAAGCAGAATCATGCCGAGGAAAGCAAAGAACGTGCTCAGGTTGCTATTGTGGTGGTTGAGACTCAGACTCTCCGTGAACAGCTGCAGAGCAACACTTGCCATGATGCCCGCGGTGATGGCAAACAAAGCTCCATAGGCGGTATTATCCACTTCGTAATTGGACCGTTTCGCAATCTTGAACCATAGCATCGCGACTCCCGCCCCCATTGGCTGACTCAGCCCGCCTAGCAGTGAAGACCAGAGCATGGCCTTCAGCCGGCTGCCGAGCGCCAGGTAAAGGGGCAGGGCCATGGAGAACCCCTCGGCGATGTTGTGCACGAACAGGGCCAGGAAGACGCTGAACCCGAGCGAGGTGTTGGCGTGGTTGGTGGCATATGTTATGAACCCTTCCGGGAATTTGTGAAGAGCAATGGCAATGACTGTTTGGAGGCCGATGGAGAGGAAGGCGTTTGTAGGGACGTGGTGGTGATGTTGTGCCTCCAGATCTTCTTCCTCGCCTTCCAAGTCATCATGGTGATGTGAATGTGCATGGTGAGTATGGTGATCATGATGCGTTTCTGGGTCGTGGCCATGGAAGTGATGCCCAGCATCAAGCTCCCGTGACTGCACGCGGCTCAGCTGAACATGTGGACTCGCCAGCGGGCTTGTACCAGCCTCATCATCCTCGGATACATCTGCTATTGCCGAGGTTTGATGATGTAACGTAGAGCCAGTCGTGGATCGTGCAAGGGCTAATTTTCTCGTGGACCGGCTGGAAACATGCTTCAAGCAACCTCCGCCACATGGGTCGGTATAGCCAAAGCAAGGCCCGAATTCATCGCAGTTCGGCTTGGTGTCTTTCACGAATGACAACACCCTGTTTTGTACTTGGACCATGGACGGCCTCCCACTTTGTGAGGGGGCACGGCCATTGAAATCTCTGGTAGCGTTATCAGCTGGTCGGCGAGCATCGCCGTATGGCAGATCGGTGTGCACATGGGAACCATGCTCAACCCTGCCATTCAATAGCGGAGTCGACTCTAGAGCAGTCACTTCGGCCATGTGTGGGAAGCGTCCGGCTGCCGAGCCAGAAGAAACCCTTCGCAACGACCGGCGACCTCTGATGCTTCCCCCTCCCTGTGACTGTTTGGTATGCCCATGGGGATGCTCGGAATGGGCCTCGCCGTTATGATCGCCGTGGGAGTGATCGCAGTCGACAACATGCGAAGGCATGTACTGGTGAAGGAACCGGGAGACAATTTGTATCCCGAGGAATCCACCGATGAAGCAACCCATCATCGCAAACCCAGCCTGACGTTCGTCCCAGCCATCCTTGACGAGGTATCTTTTCGAGGACGGTAACATGCTATACAGCGCCGAGAATATCTATGAAGCACGATGGTCAGTGCTGAAGCAGATTGTGAGGCTTAGGGACAAGCGTGAGGCGACGAACCATTACGCCAAAACTTAGGCTGAGCGAGCCTGCTAGAAAGGTGCTGCTCTCTTGAATGCGAAAATCCCTCTTCCCTGGGAGAAGCCGTATGGGGATATCAACAAAAATGACGCTTGCGCCAACAACACATGCTGGACGAGAACGAGACCTATGAGTTAGCTGAAGAAGCAACAGCTGGTACCCAGCGCGGTCCAAGAATTGGGACCGTCACTTACCAATCCCGCTCACGATGCACAATATCCACCCCTGAGTATCGTTTCCCGCGACCGCTGCCTCCATTGCTGCGACAGACTAGAACCCAGACCTGTGGTGATCTTTGCGATATTGTGACCGAATCAGTTTCCTCAGCCTCGCCTCCCAATCAACACCAACTGCGATTTCCAGAATCCCGATTCGAGAACCTTATGTAGCGATGCATGGATATCGTGATGACCGGATAATGGTGATTTGTGAGTCGATAAAGGATGATGTAGGGCCAGTATGAAATGCATCAATATATTAGGTTGTGCGGTCGTTGACGATAGTCGGACAAAGACAAACGCGTGACGAAAAAGCAGGATTCGAGCTGCGGCGAACCCTTTAAACTTAAGGAACCCCTCAGCTGTTCCAGGATTGGCTGCAGTGACCCCCTCCGGGGACCCGGCCGAGAACTGAGAACCTCTACGGCTCCCGGGGGAACACAAATAGTTTTCGTATGGTGTACTTTCATAAAGTCTTCGAATACATCATTCTCGGCTCGCCATTTCTTCACTAACCTATCATATCTTTCAATATCACAGTCTATTGCTACGCATACTCGACATTTACGCCTGGCGCAAAACTCTAGGCACCACATGCAGTAGGCACTGGCAAACTGCACAACACTGGCACCAAGATATACTGGTAAAATATCCAAGTAGTTACCCGTGTTTCACTGCTGAAGATCCGTAGTGGACTGATGATTACACTATTCGCTCACACCACCCGACACCCGTGAGGTGAGGCAGGTATCTATTGTGTCACAACATGGGCACGAGACCCCGAAAATACCTTGATGACCAGTGATACCCAAATATTAGTCTCAGACCCTCAGACCAGTGTTGTACCCAACCGGCATCAATGTATCCCCCCCCCCCCCCCTGCTAACTGGCCTGCGGCCAATCAGAGGCGGGCATTGATTACGGTTGAACACTGGTCGCATTGACTTGAGGTACTTTGTCACGTGTGTTGTATGCGGAATGACTTGGGGAAATGCATGGGCCCTCGAACAAGCCACACACACCGAACGAGAAAAGGTCTGAACCTGAGACTATATATGAGAGTAGTGGTGCCTGAATATTAGGCGCCTAGAAAAAAGTCACAGCCACCAAATTACCAGACTTCTGACCCGGAGCTGCACCTAAGCCTCTCACGTCCCTGGTGAGTGTGACGAGGCTGTACTGTACCGAGAGTGGGGGACAGGTCTCTTCAGGTTCCTTCCGTGCCGCCAACCTAAAAACGTCCCGGTGCCTTGCATAGCGGGGGATCAGCCTGGTGGATGCTGATCGTGTCGTGTCCCGATCGCGCGAACAAGCAACAAGGTGTGGGGAAATTTTTCAAGCCAAAGTCAACAAATTTCCATATCAACCAACGAGGGTGTTGTCACCATCCCCAAACTCACGAGGAGCAATCGAGCCGCCTGAATCGTAGCCCTCAGAGTCACCGACTCCTCGACGCCTGACTTGACTTCTCTTCACGAGACTTCTACGCTTTCAAATATATACCACTTATTAGAGGCCACCACCCAGCCGAAGGGACCTTGAAAATCCTCACAATGTCAAAAACATCAGTCGCCGTCATTGCAGCCGTGAGCGCTGGGGCTGGAGCTGCCGTTACTGCAGCAATGTACTCACTGCGATCCTCAAGCAAAGTCGAGACTGTAGCTGCTACACCCATAACAACCACCTCCCCAGCTATTAGCCCGCCCAAGAACTCACTTTCTGCCCCGTCGCCCCCAGTCTTTGCCGGTCCAGCCACAACATTCCCTACGCCAGCAACCTCCACCGCTGTTGCCGTTCCGGGTGCTGACTCGCCCGTCAACCCGTCCGGGCTCTTTGAATATGGCTTCCCCGGCCCCGTGGCTGATGTAGCCGCTCGACAAGCTCTCATCTCATCTTTCGATCGTCGTCTGCGCAACCCGCACTGGGTAGTCGAGCACATCACACCTGCCTCCCTGGCAATCCGCGACGGTGACCGCAAGCACAGCCAGTTCCTCGAGGACCCTGCCGTGCCTGAAAAGTTCCGAGCCAAGTTGAAGGACTATTTCCGCTCAGGCTTCGATCGCGGACACCAAGTGCCCGCGGCCGACGCCAAATGGAACCAGAACGCCATGGACGAGACCTTCTACCTCACCAACATGTGCCCGCAGGTCGGCGAGGGCTTCAACAGAGACTACTGGGCGCATTTTGAGGATTTCTGCAGGAGGCTTACGCAGACCTACCCTTCGGTACGCATCGTCACCGGCCCGCTGTACCTCCCCAAGCGAGACCCCACCGACAATAAGTGGTATGTCAAGTACGAGATGATCGGAAACCCGCCCAACGTCGCCGTGCCGACCCATTTCTACAAGGTCATCTTTGCAGAGGATGGAAAGGTCGGAGGTAATGTTGCTCTCGGCGCGTTCGTGCTGCCTAATGCGCCGATCCCGAATGAGAAACCCCTGACCGACTTTGAGGTACCCGTTGAGGCTGTCGAGAAGGCCAGTGGGCTCGAGTTTGCGACCAAGCTCCCTGTTCAGAGAAGGAAGAGGCTTTGTGCCGAGGCCAGCTGTGCGTTGGTGATCAAAGATTATGCTGATAAGCAGAAGGCTTTCTCCAAGGGAAAGAGGTGAACACGTGGAGGACGGCGGATAGAGAGCAGGATCGACATGAACTGTGAAGGCCCTGTCTCGTTTCTCTTTTCTCCCCTGTCTCGTGTATAACACATCTAATTTTCATTCACAATCACGCCCCAGACAATAACCTGACCGCTGGATTCTTCTTTGCCATTGACATCAATTCAACTAGCAAACCAAAAAACCAAAAACTCACACACATACAGGTGAAGAATACCAAAAAGCAACAAAATGTGCGCCAGTCCAAGCCTCCATTTAGAAAGGATCAAAAAGAAGACAAAGAAGAAAACCGTGACCCCGTGTAAAGATTTTACAAAAACAACACAAACGGGCTAGCTATCTATCCCGCCCGAAGAAAATATACCAACAATACCCATTACGGCCCATCCATCCATCATTCAAAGTCTTGAATCCATCCATCCTTTATCCCTTCTTTAATCGTCATCACTCTGCATTCCACTGTTTCCCCCATTTACCTGGCTGGTCCCATTGGAATTGTTCGTAAACTTGACACGCGTGGGTGGAACGCTGGGTGTAGGCTGCGGAGTCTCTGTTGTCGTTGACGGAGCGACTGAGACATCCTTGGTAGACGAAGGGGACGAGTCCTCCAGTGCGCGTAGCTCTGGGTTCGCCATCAACTCCTGTTCTATTTTTTCCCTGAAAAACCTCTGTGGTGAAAAAGTCAGTGATGGGTTTCCCGATGAGTCGGAGTGTTAGAAGGTTGAAACATACCTCTATATCAGTTGCATCCTTGCAAATCAAGCTCGTGTCTTCATTGAAAGTGCGACAATTATTGACCATGAGCTCTAGGTCCTTCCTGAAATCCCCTAGACTATTGTACCCCTTTTTATTCATCCTCTTTTGGATGTCATTCATGCAAATTGGCTTCGTGATGATCAAGTAATAGTCTCCCCATTCGCGCTTTGGCGGTAGTTTCACAAAAGGACCGATGGGCAGGCGTGTTGGGGGATCTTCGTCGTCATTAGGAGAGCCATCGGGCTTCTGGCTTTCCTCGTCTGGGAGTTCCATTTTCATGAGGGCGCGGTAGACATTGTTTATGCTTTGCTGCAACTTTGCACGAAGCTCGGGTGGCATTCTACTCTCGCCATCGTTGGATTTCCGTCCTTGTGGACCACGTCGCTGTTTCTTTGCCGGGGGCTCATCTTCGCCGTCATCTGCCTTGCGTTTCTCCGCATTCTTGCTGCCGGGCTTGCGTCCGCGCTTCTTCACAGGAGTCTCCACCTCCTCCGTGCTCGCACGGCTCGCAGCGGGTGAGTTCTCCATTGAGGCGCTGCCGCCATTGGCTATCCTCTTGAGTCTATTGGCCTCGCGTCTGTCTTTCCGAGCTTGCTTCCTGGCAGCAGCGGCTTCTGGGGAATCGTCGTCATCGTCGACAGCCATAAGCCATTGCTCTTCAGTAAGTCCGTCATCATATTTGACCTTGGTGCGCTCGCGAGCTCCACGGCCGAGGACAGTCTCAGCCTCTTCTTCAATCAGATTACCGTCTGAGAGGTAAATTTCTGGCAACTCGCTTTCAGTCATCAGGCGCGGCATAGGCTTGTTTCCTGACGCGGTGCCATAAATAGGGTCCTTCGCTCGTTCCTCATCCATTTTCTGGAACGTTTGCAGCTCATCATCACTTCGCGCAAGAATCATATTTAATTCTTCATCGTCCATTTCTTCTTGCTCGCCATTCTCTGCCAAGTCTGCAGTCTCCAGAAGAGTCCTCAACATGGCATCCCGATCGGTTTCGGTCGACTTGTTGTCGAAGCGACCTGCCTGGATAACCTTGCCATCCATATCCAGCTTAAATCTCGCACGCTCAAGAATCTTCTCCTCGACACTGGAAGAGCTGATCAAACGGAGGATACGCACTTCATTCTTCTGACCGATACGATGGGCACGATCCTGCGCCTGGAGATCCTGGTGAGGGTTCCAGTCAGAATCATAGATGATAACCGTGTCAGCCGTCTGCAAGTTCAATCCCAGACCACCGGCGCGGGTGGAAAGAAGGAACATGAAGTATGGCGAGTCGGGCCGGTTGAACTCCTTGAGGAGGTCGGATCGGTCTTCGGATTTGGTAGTACCGTCGAGTCGCAGGTACGTGATATTGCGATAGCGTAGGTAGTCTTCCATGATATCCATGATTGCCGTCATTTGGAAGAACATCAAGACACGATGCCCGGTGGCCTTGTACTTGGGAAGGATCCTGTCCAGCAACTCAAACTTTCCAGCTGTTCGCCAAAGGAGATCGTTGCTGACACTCAGCGGATTCATCTGGTTCTCAACGTCGTCAAATACAAAAGGGTGGTTGCAGAGCTTGCGGAGCTGCATGATCATGTTGCTTAGACCACGAGCACCAGTCTTGCCGCCTTTTCCGTCGCTGACGAGGATCTTGTTGTGCGTGACCATCTGCTTGTAAAGGCGAGATTGCAAAGCAGAGAACTTGCATTTGATGACCTTCTCGGTCTTGTCTGGAAGATCTTTTTCGACATCCTTCTTGAGACGACGGAGCAGGAAGGGTCGGAGGACCTTGTGCAGACGACGGATGACGAGAATTTGTTCTTCTTCCGTGAGGTCAATCTTGTCTTGCCCGCCAACGTTTGCAAAAGGGGTGCTGAACCACTCGTCGAATGTCTTGGCAGATTTGAAGATGGTTGGCAAGACAAAGTTGAGCATAGCCCAGAGTTCGGACAGGTTGTTTTGAAGAGGAGTACCAGTCAGAATGAGACGGAAGCGAGTGCTGTAGTATTGCTGGATAATCGTGGTGAGCTTGGAGTTGGAGTTCTTCATACGGTGACCTTCATCGATGATCAGATGGAACCACTTGATCCTGCTCAAGACCGCCCGATCTCGGATGATGAATTCGTATGTCGTGAGAAGCACCTGAAACTTGCCCTGCCGTATTCTGTCTTGGAGCAGTTTTCTTTGCGCCGGCGCCCCCTTATACACGATCTTGGAAACAGATGGCGCCCACTTCTCAAATTCAAGTGTCCAATTTGTCAGGGTACTCAAAGGAACGAGCACCAGATAGGGTCCTGGTTGCTGCTTCTTCTCGATCAGGTAGGTGATCAAACTGATTGTCTGAATCGTCTTACCGAGGCCCATTTCGTCGGCGAGGATTCCGTTGAGGTTGTTGTTATAGAGCGAGATCATCCACTGCAAGCCCTTGACCTGGTACTCCTTGAGAGTACCACCAACTAATATATCAGCTTGCTTGGTGACCTCCTCCTTGACGCGATGCGCAACAGCATAGTAGTCAATCTTGCGAGCGCTCTCGCCATCGTCGTCATCTTCGGATTGATCCGCTTCCGGCAAATCATCCGCGTCGAAGCCTTCGGCAGCAGACCGCTGCTGCGCGCGGACAGAAGATGCTAGCTGGTTCAAGAAGCCATCCGTCTGTCTGAGGAGATGGGTGATACGTGTATCCTTGGCTTGGTCAAGCAACTTGAGATATGCCTCTTCGTCGTTGGCCTTCAAAGCTTGGAGACGTTGTTTGGCGGTCCTCTCGACTCTCTTCTGCTCCTCCTTCTCGATGTTGAAGTGGTGCTGGAACATTGTCCGACCCATTCTGGATTTATGATTCCTGAAAGCATGAGCCTGACTGAGAATGTCCGATTGGTGGTTATTGACGGCGTGAAGGAAGTCTGTATGCTTCTTCCGCTCACGGTTTTCACGCGCATCGCGCTGCTGCTTCTCCAGTTTTTCGGTGATGCGAGCCTCCCGGACACTCTGCTTCTTCATACGACGGTACTGAGTCCGGTTGGTTGTCATGGCGAGGTTATCATAATGCATCATTTGCTTGCCAATCTTTTCCCTGAGTGCGCGCTGCTTCGAATAAAGCGCCAGGGACTTCATCTCAATGATCGCTTTCCGCTTGGCAGTATCGTCGGCGACGAGAGTATCTTTGGAAGCGTCCCAATGAGCAAGGTTACCGGGGAGGCTCTTGAGCTCAGAGTATCGCGCACTCATGCGGTTGAAGACAATCTTCTCGCGGTCCATCCTTAATTGTTCAAAGTCAATGCCGGTTGGGAATATTCCAGGAATGATGAGACGACTCTTGCGGCGGGCATGTTCGAGGTAGCTGATACTCTTGCGCACCAACCCGCCCTGACCAGCCTCGTAGGGCGACTTGACAGATTTGAAAGACCGGGCATTGGGGGACAAGACGTCATCTTGGGCTGCTCCTGCCCCATTTATAGCTGGCTTTGGGGCCTCTTGGGTAGTAGCGGTGGCAGCTGCCGGATTGGCCTGGGCTGTTTGCTCCGTTACAGAGGCATGCCGTCGACTCCGGTGATCAAAGATGGACTTTTGAATCGGCAAGGGAACTCCAGCATTCTTGGACAGGCACTTGAACGCATGAATCTGGGATCTCAAGAGTTCTAACTGGGATTTGGTAAATTGGCTAGGAGCAGAGGCCGGCTTGGAAGGTTGAGCGCTTGCTGAGAGTGCAGCAGCATTTGACGTCGGTGGCAGTGCGGAAGCAGCCAGTGGGTTTGGAGCGGCGGCCTGGGTGGTTTGCATGCCCGGTTGTTGAGCAACTCCGTTGATCGCACCATTGATAGCACCATTTTGCATATGTTGTTGTTGATTCTGTTGTTGTTGTTGTTGAAGATGCTGCTGCTGTTGATGCTGCTGCTGTTGATGCTGGTGGTGCTGTTGCTGTTGTTGCTGTTGCATCCGCTTGCGCATTTCTTGCTGTCGTTGGAAGCTTGCAAGTATTTGCTGCGTCTTGATGAACTCGGGATCGGTCTTGGGAACACCTTGGTCCTTTAATTGTTGGAACCGCTGCAAAAGACATTAGTATCTGTTTTTTTTGGTTGGGATGGACGGCAATGGTGGATCAAGAAGAGATTATATGGTAAAGAAATGGTAAACACCAACATGAAAAACATCTTGGATCTGCTGTTGTGTCATGCCGGCCGGGATAGCAGAGGCGTGGTGCTGCTGCACGGCGGGCGGGACCTGAACACTGGCCATGGTGGCAGAAGTTATATAGAGAATGCCAACTAGAGTTCAATTGGCGGTCGTTATTGTATGTGCTTATGGTCGGTGCATATCTGTGGATGAGGCCGTCCGGGTTGAGACGATGGTGATGTGGAACCCCAGACACGGTCGAGGATATGCGGTTGATGGACGACGCAAGGGGTGGTGCAAAGTCGCGGGTGGTGCAGTCGCGTCAAAAATACAGTGCGATCGAGACGGCAATTTGGACGGTGGCGATTGTGCGCGGAATTCGTGGGCAGCGAGGTCGGCAATGGTCGTCGCGTTGGTGCAATAGGCGCAAACTCGATGGTGGTCGTCGAGTATTAAGCCGCGTTGGATGGCGACGTGCTGGTATTGCGGTGGCCTCTGATTGCGGGTGTGGGGGGATAGGGGGAAAGGTCAAAATAAGAAAAGCGAGTGGTGGACGGGCGTGGTGAAAAAAGGCAAAGAGGGTCGAAGGCGGCGCGTGGAGGTTGCTAGCCTTGTGAAATGCGCGAACTTTCGCGTGGATGGAGTTTGGTCGGCGATTTCCAGATGGACTTTGATGAGTCGCAAGGGGAGATTGGTGATTTTTTTGATGCACGCCGTCACCCTTCGAATGATGGAGAGGTTGAAGGCAGAGAGCCGAGAAGATTGAATGGCGCGGCGGCGGGCGATGGTCAAACCTGGTCCAAGTTCTCCACGCGAAATTCTTAGCACGACGCTTATGTAATAGCGCAACCGGCACAATTTCGGGCCAAGCACGGGTGGGGCTCTGCAAGCGGCTGGGCAACAGGGAGGGGGCGGGGTTTGTGCGCTAACAGACAACAGATGAACTGTGGCCCAAAACTGTTGCACTTGTATCCTGCTGACCTTGCGACAACTGGATAAAGACCGCCCTCCCTTGCCCTCAGCTCATCGTGTTCTTGTCTTACAAGGCTGAAAATGTTGACTTCGGTCTAGACTTGCGGGTACAATCAACAAGGTTATTTACCTCGAGCAACGGCTCACTTATAGTTCGTGGAGAAGGAAAATCCAGATACAACAATGTCCAAGTTATCCATCCCATGTAGATCTCTTGCAGTCGATTTTCCCGCACATTTTCCCCAGGTCCGCTTCTCAATGGGCGTTGGAGATTTTGTCAAGACCAACTTTCAGTGCACCCTTGATACATGTGATGAATGTGAAGCTATATACGGTCCGAGATTTCACAGATCTACGGTACCCTTTTAAATAAACACACTTTTCGGTCCCCAAGGGATCTTGTTACCCCTTTGCCCATTTTGTGCCAGACAACTCCTAAACACCGTACAGCTAAACTCGCAGTTTTAAATTATCAAAAGACTTACAATGATCACGGTATCTACCTTTTGACCCGTTTCTTGTCACCACCATCCGCAGCATCCTCCTCGTCACTCAAGTCAGCATATTGAGTGACTGGCTGGGTATCTTTCCACGCGCCCGTGAATCGGGGATCCTTTTTGGCAATATCCGCATACTTGAGCAGCGCCTCGCGAGGATCCTCGTGCAGCATTTGACTGAGCGGGATATTCTGCGAGACGTGCTTCTCGTCGGGTTGACTACGCATAAACGGCGTAATCTGCTGGACCTGCGGTCTTTTAATGTCCTTGGCTTTGTTCGCTCCTCCATTTCGCTTTCCTAGAATGCTGGTTCCAGGAGTAATGATCGAGTCGGCTGATAGCCCAAGGGTCTGATCTGTTGTGAGGGAAGGGTCGTCGTCGATATGCCGTTTCTTCGGCGCCTTGGACATCACATCCACAGCACCACGGTTGGACATTTCGGGGTTGTACAGAACGTGCACCTCTGCGTTTGCGGAGCCCGTTATGACCTGGTTCAGTTTGGCGTGCCAGTCTACGACGATGAGTGGTACACCTGGAGTGATTGGCGTAACAAGTTCTGGTCTGAGATTTCCCGGGTTCAGAATATGAAGATGGCCAGAGGAAGAGCCGGTAATGATGGATGTGGAGTTGGGAGCATACTTGATGTTCGTCATAGGGTATCGGTCAGAGGTTGATGCGTGCTCGGTCGTGATTAGGGGTTTGTTGAACTTGCGCGTGTCCCATAGTTTGATGAGATTGTCGCCGCCTCTGGTCACCACCATCCGACCGTCTGAGCTGATATCAATACCTCCCGTCCAGGTATTGGCTTTGTGTGCCTCTCGTATCTCAGCTGCAGGCCTGGTAAAAGGACCGTTGCCGCTATACATGACAAGAGAGCCATCTAGAGCAGCTGCGACAAGGACTGGAGTGCTCCCTTGCGCCGAGGCGCCCCATGCAACCGCAGTCATCCTTGTTCGACCTGCGGAGCCGGCCGCCTTGGACTTGAATGCAATAACCTCTTTCTGACTCCTCTTGTTATTGATGTCCCATATCCTCAATGTGCTGTCCGAGCCAGCGGTCACACAAAGATTCTGATCCGAAGGATGCCATGTGCCAGTCGCAATCTCCCCAACATGACCCTTGGTATTATTCATATCTCGCAGGTACATATCACCCTTGACGAACGTGGTGAGGACATCCCCATCTCTCGAAATAATCTTTGCCTGCGGATGCGCGCCTATGCAGAGGAACACACTGCCCGACAGACGACTAAACTCTGCATGATGGATTGGATGGGAATCGGATGACGCAGCTGATTTCTTGGCCTCCCAAGGGTCGACGGTCCTGAACGCTCTCAGTGTCGTGGGCGTCATGGCAGCAAAGTCGTGCAGCCTGACAGTGCAGTCGAGAGAGCCGGTGAGGAGTCGCGATCCAGACGGGTCAAGAGACACGCTCGTAATTGTACGCTCATGTGTTTTGAGGACAAGCTCGTGCGACACTGGATATTTGTCACCCTCCTCCGAATCGTCCGAGTCGTCCGAGTCGCTATCATCGTCGCTGTCGCTGTCGCGATTGGAACTCGGTTTCGGGGCGGCTGCTGGTTTTAATGGAGCTTGTCTCCTGCTCTGCTCAATCTGGGTCGCAATGTTTGATTCCTTCGTCTTCTTGCCAAACGAGGCAGGGAGAAAGGCGCGCATCGGGTCATCGTCAGCTAGGACAGGCTCTTCAACCTCGTAATCGTCGCTGCCGCTCATGATCGTGTTCTTTTCGGGTTTAAAAGGAGCGGAATGTTCGGTGGTGTATGCGCAAATGCGTAATCGTGCAGCGCATGAAGGGAGAACGTTTTGTGTGTTTTGTTGACAGGCGACAATCTGGGGAAGTAAAAGTTTAGACCAGAATAATATAGATACCAGATGAAAATACCGCTATTTACAACACAGCCCCACTCACGGGCCTGTGACGTATAACCGTCACAAGTGCTTGTAAGAACCTCTACGGACACCTGACAGCCTTATCGGTGTACCTATTTGTTAAATTAGAGCATGAGATCCGAAATACGAATAACACAAGCCCCATAATCAAAGGTGATTGTTAATGACAGTTCTATACAAATTCATCTCGGTTTCATTACAGTGACTCTCATATTCAGTCCGTCTTCTTTTCTATCCAACTGTATGCGAAGAGCCATACCCAGTCTGTCCTGAGGTCATCCGCGAGCCTTGCTTAAGTTAAATCGGACCACATGCGCACGAGAATAGTCACTAGTGGAGACTGTTCGGGTTCGTTTGTAGCTGGACACTCCTCAGCAAATGAATTTCACACCTGCCTTTCCACGGCTGAGGTCTCGGTGAAAAAGAGAGACCGAAGAAGATACAGCAAAAATATGTAACCATAACGCCTAATACCCAATGAAGATGCCTTAATAGAACCATATGTACGGTTCACGTTCAAGTTTATACAACTTCCGCTCCCGACATATTTGCAAGTCTTTCCCCATACTAGTTATGCTCAATCGGCTCCTCGGGCAGAAGCTCTTCCACCTCCTTCACTTTGAGGAACTCAAAGGGAGGCTGAACAATACCGTTAAAGAGGAATGTAAAGTAGACGAGCAGAACAAAGCCGACAACCTGAAGCCACTTAAATGTCTCCCAGCCGAGGCCAAGGGAGACGATCCAGATGAAAAGAGTACGGCAGGTGTCGATGGTGGAACGCGAGGTAGCGCTGACGCTGCGGGTAACTGATAGCCCGAAGAAGTTGAATCCACTACAGCAAATATTCCATTAGCAATTAACTTCAACCGACGGATAAAAGAAACGAGACTCAACGTACCCAATACTGATCATAATAAGAATACTGGAAATGAAGACAGGTCTGTAATTCCAGAACTGTCTCCATCCCTCCACCATGTCGAAGGGACCATAGCGGCCCTCCGGTGTGCGGCCGACAGCGAGATGGAGAACCACCATACCCAGCAGGGTCACAGTGAATCCGAACAAGCCCTCCCAGCCAACAACACGGATAGGTTCGATAGGCGAGCGCTCCAAAATCCACTCCTCGAGGACGAACTGCGAGGCAGTGAAAATCTGCGCTCCTGCGATCATCAGCACGCCGATGAGCACGCGAAGGGCGCTGGCATCGATGCCGGCAGCTTCGATCGACTCTGGACCAGTGGCATGCTTCTTGTCTGGTTGGATCGCACCTGCGAGCCCGACAACGGCCACGCCGGTCACGACACCGACTAGCGACAGCCATTGGAATAGGTGCAGTTTTCGATGGAGGAAAACAACGCTGAAGACTCCAACGAAGAGAACAAGGGCACCACGGGTCATTTGGTAGATCGAGGCGACGACGAACAGCAGGCCAGTGTTCATCAGTGTCGTGCCACAGATGTCGCAGATGGCAGGAAGAGCAAGGAGAGTAACCTTCCAACCCTTGAGAACCGAGGTACTCTTGGTGCCATTGAGGGCAGTGGTGGAGCGGATACTGGCATCGTCTGGGGCTGTGCCGTCATTATCGGAGGTGTTGACAGGTTGATACGAAGCGCCTCCCCTTGAGAAGTATCGCTCGCGCAGTTTCAAGAGACCAACGACCAACCAGCAGCCCATCTCGCCGACAAACATTTGCAGGGTCTGGATAACGGGTTGCTCGAAGTGTTTGGGTTTGGGACCATCGCAGTCACGGACGCATTGGTTATCCTGCGATTGCCGGTACGTCAGTATGATTGTAATAAAAGGCACAGTGAAAACAACAGACGGCCAACATAGCAACATACCTGATACTTGGTTAGGAGGGTGTTGCAAACTCCTGTCAATAACATCATCCCGACCAGGAACGGGATAACAGCCCGCGCGGGTATTATCGTGGACGCCATGTTGGCGTCGGGATTGTCGCCCAAGTTGAATTAATTGTCCAACTATTTGATCCGACGTTGAGAAGGAGTACGGAGTCGAGTGAACGTTCTCTGGGATGGATGTGCCTTTATCGACGTAAAGGTAAGCGAGGCGGGAAATGGTGTCCAGACAGCGCGAATGGGTATGAATGAGAATGAGTGGAACTGATCAAAGAAAAGAAAGACAGGGCGGGCGTTGATGGGTAGTCCGAGCCAAAGAGGTGGCTTTAAAGTCTGAATAGAATGCGCTTCGTTCCGCAATCTGAACGACTCGCCCTGACAACTGTTCTTTGTATGACTATGGTCTGAAGTCGTGGAGTGCCTGGCTGGATGACATGGAGGGACTGGGGAGTGCTGGGGGCGGATAACAAGGCCCGCTGGGCAATCAGCAGTTGCACACGCGGTCAGACTTGGGCAGGTGACATCTTGGGTACAGCGATACCTTGCCCACTCCCGTCGGTCGCTACGTCCCGGACAGGCTACAGCCCCTCTCTTTCAGCCACCTACCCCGGACCTTGGCAAGGCGGTTGATAAGACACACCAATTCATCCCCACCTGACGTTGGAGGAAGCCGTTGTTCGTGTCCTGGTGATCCGAGTTCCCAGCATGCCGTCGGTCTACACTTTCTCCTGATATTAGCAAGGCAGGAACGACGGTGATTCAAGCTCGACTTCCGCCTACCTAGGTATCCGGAATGGACAGTTAGTCGGGACTGGAATTGGATGGCTTCCAAGTTATCACAGTGGGGTAGAGACATCTACAGGTAGGTAACGGATATCTTATCAGTTTTAAAGAGCCTCCACTTCAATGCTGTACAAACATGATTGTGACGCTCTTCTGTTCAGTCCACACGTACCAACTACGACATACCATGTACCTCTAACTTATTAGTAAGAGGCCATAAATGATGATGATATTTGGATATCCGGGTCCAGATAGCGGTCGTCTTGCGGCTACGGGGAATGCAGTAATGCTCTCTTATCACTTTTCTCAGAGGATTGCATCCAGAGGAAGGTGCGGAAGAGTGCGTATGAACTATCTCAGCAAAGCGCTCCCACGCGAATTGAAATGCAGCTGTCACCACGGACCCAACTTGTCACCGCGAATGATTCAAGGCAGAGGGCATGGAGTGGCGCCGTAATAATCGCCCGAGGTGAGAAGGTCTTGGATCTAGCTTCAGATAAACCGAGAGCTCGAGGTTTGAGATGCGCTTATCGCAGTTTATCGGCAGCTTGCTCGAACCCACATCCTGTGAGGGAAGGGGTCTGGGCACCCACACAAACTCATGAGAAGGAAGTTGATTTCACAAAATTCTCCATTGGGATAGCTGTGGTTAGACTGAGAGTGCGACGCCTCTACAATTCCTGCAGCAGAAGAAACAGATTTGGGCGTCGTTGTCGATTCCTGGTTCGCGATATCGGGTCATATGGCAGGGCCAAAGGCTACAAAGACAAGGGAAACAGTCGAGTTCACAGTAGACATATCACAGGTGGGGGAGATGTAGTTTGGTTTGAAGCATAGCTGCCATGAATTTTCTGTGTAAATGTCGTAATTCCAGATCCACATTCCTCCATGTGCAAAGATAGCTTCCAATTGTCCGCAAACGCTGCCAGTGTTCACTCAACCAGGCTTGACAGGCAATCAACCAATGCCGACCCCATTTGACTCAGACTGTTCCACGCAATAAATCCCACCGGTGTGTTCTGGGTGGATGTTCTCAGAACTGCGGATTTGACAAATTTTCGGCTTCAGTTGGCGGGTGATGGTGGGGTGACGAGCTCCGAGACGATGACGGAGGTGTGCGCTCGAGCGTCATCGTGCTTGTGAATAGGGTTGCTCAGAGGATTGATTGAGGTCGAGAGAGTAGGGCGTTTATTTGCTGTTGGACGGGTTAGTCGCTGCCCCGCGGTTGGGAGAATTGGAAGGCACAAAAAATATGACTTACGATCTAGCTCTCATCTTTCTTCTCTTGCGCTTGAGGCGACGAACTCTCTTCTTTCTCCACTTAGCTCTCATCTTGAATGACTGCTTAGTGTTAGCAAGATGAGTGTAGATTGGTGGGTGTTTGGGTGTTGGGCTCAATCCTTACCTAGTTCGAGATGAGGTGTTGCTTTGTTGGTTGATGGAAAAGGGCAAGAAGATGATTTTCGGGAGGGGAAGCTCTTAACTACCCAGCTAGGGCACGAGGGCAGGAGCCCTGTGGGGCAGTCAGGTGACGTGTGCCAGCTTGTGCACAGGCCAGAGTGGATCCAGTTCCTCAACTTTAACGGCAGCGATGAGCGTTTTGCTTGGCGGACATCATTCCGTGCTTAGTCATCAGAGGCATCAAGAAAACGAATGTGTTCAGATTAAGGATCAATATCGAGAAAAGCCCCTAATAAAAGCCTGATTGTAAATATGTGATTATGCGGATCTTGGACAATTGGTCCGTCTGTCAGATAATAGACTGCTATTAAATCACCTGAATATCGACTGCACAATTCCAATGATTCAAAGCTTGGCGCTATCAACCCTCTGCCCTTCATCGTCCTGTTCCTTTACAGTGAGATCCGGGAGCTCGGCGGGCATGATTCTGCGTGGAGAAGTCCCCGGCACGACCGAGTACTTGGAGAAATCTGTGACATTTGCATGCGTCCTCAAGAAATCTTCGTCAAGCTCAAGCTGTCCGTTGACCGTCTTGGCAGGGGCGGCGAGCATGGCCAGGATGCAGTCTGAGAAGATTGTTGCTTTGCGGAGGTCATTTGCCATGGACGGGTCTTTCTGAGTGAATCTCCCTGTGGCTGCAGACTCGATTGCCTATGTTGTGCGGAATCACCGAGTTAGAGGTAAAGAAGTACGAATAACGGAGATGACAGACCGGGAACCAGAAACTCACCACAGCCGGCCAGATACTGGTTATGGCCAGTTTACCGTCCAAGCCTTGCCTCTGAAAGTCCATAGCGAGCCCCTTTACCAGAACGCTCATGGCAACTTTGCTCATTGCGTACGCTGTCTTTCCCCGGAAGAAGCGACTGTAAATTGGCGGGCTGACGACTATGATGCGGCCGCCACTTGGTTGACGCTTGAGATGAGGTAAGACAGCTTGGACTGTGGCATACAGGCCCTCAACATTGACACGCTGCATGAGCTGGAATCTCTTCAGGGGCGTCTCTTCGACCGAGGCCCACCATATTGCGCCTGAGTTGTAGATTACGGCGTCGAGACGGGAGAATTTCTTTTGTGGAAGTCACGTCAGAGATGGATGACAGGATATTGGTCTTGATCAACTGGCTCACCTCTATCGTCCTGTTGACCAACGCGTCTATGCTGCTAGGGTTGGTTGTGTCCACACGGATGGCGCTAGCTTCCCCGCCCGCTTCTTTGATTTCCCGTTCAACGGTGTTGATGGTCGAATGGTTTGAATTGGGGTCCGGAGGAAACGGCGTGGTTTTGGACGCATCGCTGCTTGTTTTGGCAGCGACAACAACTGGTTGGGTTTTAAACCTTAGTATGTTGCCATATAACCGGTTTGGTAAACGGCTTTGGCATATGAGCGTGGCATTCATACAAGAACAGGGGCCTACTTACCAATATATCCATTCAAAGCCAAGTCAAGCGCAACTTGTCGACCGATTCCCCTTGATGCACCTATCACGAGAGCAACTGGCTTGTTGCCGCTTTTCTTGGTAACAATGCGACTTGCCATATTGTCCGTTGGTTCTTTCCAAATTACTCTGATTGTCAGACGTACAAATGTTTGAAGTTGCTGTTTGACGAGTTTATATATGGTGAATGAGCTTTTCGTGAGACTGTGAACCAAAGACGTGGACAGCGACGAGGAAATTGGGGGTTCGTTATAGATGAAGTTATGAACTGCATGTGATGAGCAGAGAATATGTCCAATCAGAAACAGCGACTTATACGAATACAGCAGGGAGAAGTCCGATTTACTATGGAGACAGCCGCGGATTGGTGACAAAGCCGATAGATTACTGATCATGGTAAACTAATAAAATGCCACCGCGTTCCCGATGCGCTACGAGATATCCGTCCCGGTATGGGGAACGGGAAATAAGGGGAAAGCGGGTAAAGAACTAAGGGCGATCATCAAGGGATGTGTTGAAGCCAAGTTACCGAGGTCCAACACAAGCCAAGCAAGCGAGTTTAGGTAGTCCAAACTCGAGATCGATCGTTGTACTACCGGTGGCGGTTACCCCATACCCCATACCCCGGAAGTTGTCCTAGGTATATCAAACAGCCATGTCCCCATAAAGTCGGGGCCTGTATTGCGTCACTGTTTTCAGTCTGTTGCTCCTGTTGAGTTTCCCTTTTCAGCACCTCATTTTCGTTTAGAGGCCCAACCGTTACACAGGCCAACGTAAGCTTTCGAAGCCCAAAACATAATGGGTGGCCGAATCGACTGTTATCTGGACATTGGTGAGCGATATTGGTCCTGTTAAACTGTTGAGAGTAAAGCAAAAGCAAGCCACTAACACATGAACAGTGTCCTATTACAGTTACCTGGCCTTCCTTGACCTGGTCAAGAACCGTGAGGCGCTCGCTTCTCATTCGGTCGAGGTTGAGTGAGTGCCACTTTGTCTGATCTCAGGAGAGTGACGAGTGACTTATACTCTTCTCACCAGGTTTCACCCCGTTTTGCTCGGCGGTATCAACAAGGGATCAGGTAAGATAATACCGCTACACACACCTCGCTATAATCAGAAACAAAGTCGACTTATAATATTATTTCTCAAGGAAACAAACCACCATGGACACTCCCAGCCAAGGCCGTATACGGAGCTTATGACGCCAAACGTGCGATTGACCGGTTCCCTGGTCTGAAAATCTCATTTCCAAAGGACCTCATGGCAGTGGCACACTCCGTCGTGGTGAGTCCGCTCTCCTGTTACATGAACAAAGCAGATCAACATTGAAAGCTAACAGCAGCACAACCATCATCATCGATACTAATTATAGCCCCTCCGTGCCCTTCACTTCATCAAGGTCACATACCCCCAGCAGACCTTTGAAACGACCCTGCACTACCTGATGTACCGCTTCTGGTCAGCACCGAACTTGGATCTTTCCAAAGCCGAGAACGTCGTCAAGTCTCTGTCCGAAATCCCCGCAAATTTCCGAGGATATCTTGACGGCGATATTGCATCCACCGTTCGACAGCCTATCACTGCCGAAAATTCATCCTCCAAGCCGTTGTTCTCCCCCGCTGAGATCCAAAAGATCATGCAGGCAACTTCAGAATCGGAGTTCAAGGACCGACTCAAGGACAAAACCCAGGAGGCACTGGATAAGGGTGCTTTTGGTGCACCCTGGATGTGGGTGACCAACTCCCAGGGCAAGGGTGAGCCCTTTTTTGGGAGCGACAGGTACGTGGGGTCATGAAGCCCATACCCGTCCTTCCTCTCACAGCAGTTGCTGACCTTATCCCTTCACCGTGATGTCCAGATTCGATTTCATCTACAGATATCTTGATCTTCCGGTTCAAAGACTGGCGCTCCTTCCTGCCAAGAACGAAGCCAAGCTTTGATGGAGTAAACGCCGTACTGCATATTTCCTGCATTGACTATGGGGTTCGACTTTTGGTAGTGTATATATTATGATTTCGGGCCGCCAAAGGGATATGGGGAGTCGGGCGGTGACGTGACTCACCCCTGCATATCTCGAGTGTATATATTGCCAGAGAACAATATTGAGTCGAATCAAGATTCAGTAGCAACCACCAAGATGGCTGAAGGTTCAGATGACCTTCCCAGCAAGCCTAACCTTCCTAGCGTCCTCCTCTCTCTTTGCCTCGCTTCTTGCCAAGAAGTCCTGCCGTGCGGCATATGACTCCTTGGACTTGCCAGCCAGCTCGAGCTCGTCCTTGATGCCCTCTTTATCCACGTAACCTGCCCAGTCCATACGACTCTTTTCGACAGTATTGAGCTTCTTGGCATTCGCCTCGTTGGCCAGCTCCCGAGCACGTAGCCGGACCGACACGCCCAAGCTCAAATCTGAACGCTGTGATGCAGCGTCCGTAATGGGCTCGAACTTTGATCGAAACGCCTTTTTAAGAACCTTCTTCGGAGACGTAGATTCAGGCGCTCCTGGCCCATCCTCATTCCCTTCTCCGAGCGAGGCAAGGTAGAGCTTCGCTTCTGCCGAATCCCGCGCAACCACCTTTTCTTCGGTGTGAACCTTGCCAGCAAAGTTGTATGTTCGTTTGATCAGGATCGTGTCGGGCTGTTTGGTGCCACTCGCATCCGGTACCGCTGGGGCTGTTTTATTCGCTCGTGCTGGTGAACTATCCACCGCGGTTTCCTTCGGCTTCGGGGCGACGTTCGGTACAACCGGTTCACTGGTCATCTGTGCCCAGAGGGCGTCGACGTCAATTGTCACAGGACCTTTGGGTAAAGCTGCGCGTTTTTCCGATTTCCTGGAACGTCATTCGTTATAAGTATACAGTCGGCCCTTATGAAGGCGATCAAATCCGGAAGGTGAACATACTCGGCAGCACGCATACTCCGTGTCTTGACAAGCCCGCCCTCCCCACCTTCATCCTCTTGGTCATTTTTTGCTTTCTTCTTCTGTCTCTTTTTGGCCTTTTCTATTATGGCCTCATCTCCGGACCCCAGATCATCTTGGGCAGGTCGCTTTGGTTGTCGCGGCGCGGGTGCGTCGTTCTTGCTGGGCTCGTCGTCGTCGGAAGCTGATAACTCGTCACCATCGGCTTCCGGTGCGTTTTCGGCATCGGGCGCAAAGTCGGAATCTTCCTCCGACGCGTAGTCGTCGTCCTCCGGGTCTATTTCTAACGGCGGTGGCATACTGATGTGTTTCGTAGTTGCGGCAGTCAACTGGTTATCGAGTGTAACATGATTTTTGTAATGGAAGTGAGAAGAAACTCAAATTATTCCAATCACGGTCCCCTGCGCCATGACCAGGGGCCCTGCATACGGTACCAAGCCTCTGGTCTCTCGGTGGAAAATGCCCCGAGCGATTGGCTGGCGGGTCCCTATCAGCGCCATAAACATCCCACCATCGGTACCGTTACAGTGGCACTGAGGTGTAGTGTACGGTTCAAGATGGTGGAAAGAATCACACAGGATACGGTATCCGGGACAAGGTCTACTTCCGTGGTTGGAATAGTAATGTCGATGTTCATGAGCCAATGAAAAGATGACAATAAATTTTCTATTCTACAAGTCTCTTCACTCTCTTAGGTTAGCCAGTCTTCGCCTCCAGCTGCTTCTCACATATGATGACACATCCATTCAGACATACATGTTTTTACGAGGTCGTGTCAGTCCCAGCCAGTAGAACACATCCCGATATGGGTCCAGACATACGGAATACAAATTCCGCACTCTCTCCTAAACATCTTGAACTGTTTCCGTGAAGATGACTGGGTTCTGCAGAATGCAACCACATCTACCAACGTGTAAGTGTAATAGATAGCGCACCCACCCCGCACTTACATCAGAAGTCTCTACCCGACTTCCCGGTCAGCGTTATGCTGAATGGACCGGCCAGCCGGATACAAGAAGGCCCAAAATACCCCATTCCCGCCGCCATCACCAATCTGGAAACCCGGCTGTAACGTTGGGAACCGGGATGGTGTCGAGGCCCTCCGACTACGCACTGGCTGATCCAATGATATACATCATGACCCAGGTAGCTGCTGTTGCTTCTCCGCATTCTGACAGCGGCGGCGGCGGTGGCAGTCTGGTTGGTCAGGTGGTGCCTCTACGATGATACCAGACTTGTAATCAGCCGATGGTCCTCTTGTCAGTAATTATATATATGCCCAACACCCATAACATGCAGAAAAAGAACTGACCAAGCCAAACCACCTATAGCTTCACTGAGGAATCACATCTCATCCCCGCACGACAAGGAAAACAACAAGTGATCGTTGCCAACCATGTCGTCTCCGCCTTCTGTCTTGACACCAGAGGAGAAGGAGCACTTCCTAACTCATGGATGGATCAAGTATGCACAGCTCACCAGAACCTCTCACTCCCGGCCACCTACTAACCATCTCTACCACAGAATCTCAGGGGCATGCACGATCGAGCAAGCCGCCGAGGTAACCAAGAACGTCTGGACCCGTCTAGGCATGTCCCCGACAGATAAATCAACCTGGCACACCCTACGGACCAATATGCCAGGCCACAATACCTTCCACGCCTCCTCCCTAGCCCCACGGGCCTGGGCAGCAGTAACAGAACTCTGCGGCGGCGCAGACCGGATCACGCCCGACTCAGCCCTCTGGAAAGACTCCCTAATCGTCAACCTCGGCACCCCAGAAGGTCAGGACCGTCCCATCCCGCCGCAAGATCTCGACGGCTGGCACGTAGACGGCGACTTCTTCGTGCACTACCTCGACAGTCCAGAGCAAGGCCTGCTCGTAATCCCCTTGTTCACCGACATCGAGCCCGACGGCGGCGCAACCTTCATCTGCCCCGACGCGATCCCCATCTTTGCCAAACACCTCCACGACCATCCCGAGGGCGTCTCTCCCCGCATGACCCCCCGCGGACAACCAGGCTTCAACACAGAGCCAGATCTCGCCTGGGCATGCAACGTAGCCAAGGGCTGCACCCACTTCGTCGAAGCCACCGGCAAAGCAGGCGACGTCTACTTGCTTCACCCGCTGATGCTGCATTCCGCCTCGAGCAACGCAAAGCGAAACGTGAGGATCATCACCAACCCCAAGGTGGCACTTAACGAGCCCTTCAACTTTGACAGAGAAGACGGCAACTACTCCCTGGTCGAGCAGGTAACCCTGCGAGCCCTGGGCAAGGACAGGTTGAAAGGCTGGAAGATCACCATGCCTAGGGAGGAGGTGATTCCCGAGCGGGTCCGGATACAAGAGCGCATGAGGCTCGAGGAGCTCAAGAGGCTGGAGGAGGAAGAGGCCAAGCGGAAGAGTCAGTCCGAGACTACGACGCAGATTAGTGCCGCTGCGTGAAGCGGTTGGTTTCTGGATCATCATGTGTAAGCAGACCAGACGGGAAATATGTAAGGTACTGTACAGAGGAGAGTAAAAGACACTCGGGCATCTTCCTACGGGGCAACATCATGAAGCATACCAGGACGGGACGCAACACACCAAAGGCGGTTCCGAGAAGCATACTGAAACAATAACTTTCCTAGCAAAACAATGGCACATAATATCCAGACGACACCTACATGATGGCAAATAGATAAAAATAAAACAGCACATACGTCTTAGAAACAAGAGAAAGTGGACGGAAACAAACCCCATGATCAATCATCCATAGCTTCACATCATTATGGCCATCTGTGCCGCCGATAGCAAAACTCAACACAAATCCATTATCACATTGCTCTCTCGTGCCACCAATTACTGGCTTGACTTTCGCCTTCCGCCTCCATCCCCTTGGCTGCCTCCCTGGCTGCCTCCATGACTTCTCCGTGGACACAACTCACAAACAAACATCACAGGCAAGATATAAGATGATCTCGTACGCCCCGCCTCAGCCATATTCAACTCGTCACCACATTCCAGAGGCCCCCTCTCCTCATCAACACTTCAAGGTCAAGGCAACTTTTGCAAACTCGACCGCCATAATCAGCTCGTATTATCACGGAATGTCAAACTTTGTCAGCCTCAGATGTGCTCTAGTAGGCGCGAGGGCATAGGTTGGCGAGCCAGATCCGTTAGTAAATAGGCAAACAGGAAAGCTTGGTGGAAGAAAATGAAGACCGTTAGAAAAATGTTACAATGAACCTGCTGTTCTGCCCCCCGCCCCCACCTTCGTCCTGCCTTCTCGAGTCGCAATCAAGAGCACCGACAATCAAAACAACAAAACGACATACTGTGTGCGCATTTGTAATAAAAGGAAGAGCAAGGAAAAAGATAATAATCAGCCGTCATTTGCCGTGCCAGGAGAAATCCCGACATGCACATACACACACAGACACCAGAGCACAACCCCAAGCCAAAACTACACCCATCTCCGAGACCTCGCTCTTTGCGTATCTATACCTCCCTGAACATCGGATGCGTAAATAGACAATGAGAAGTCGTCAGTCATCCATTCCAGAAAATAACCCTTTTCATCCCCGCATCAAGTCCTTTTTTCTTTTCCCTTGGATATGAGGAGAGGCATGGCTTCGTTCGGCGGCGCATTAGGAGGCGAGAAAAGCCGATATGGGTCGAGAAGAGGTCGTAAACGGACGCAGAGACGAGGCTGAGAAGCCGCTCCAACAGTCGGCAATCAAAAAAGGCAGAGCAGTATATTGAGTCGATCGTCGGGAATTAAATGTATTCGCCGCTAGCTTGTCGGGACAAGGAGCTTTTTATCGGCGACCGAACCTAGAAAGAGGGAATTGTTCGTATAAATTCAAAATTTCAAGTCTTGGGCTGCTTCCGAGGAGTGATCATCCTGGAACTGGCTCCAGGGCCGTGGACGTACTTTTGTTTCTTCTCTGCGGGTTTAAGGATCTGCAAGAAAGGGCAAGTCAGCAAAGAGCTCGGGATAGATATAAATGCACGAGAAAACACACCTGGAAGGAGCAGAGCAAGCTTTCATCCACGCTCATCATGGCACCAGCATTGTCGAATTCGCCGCAGTAGTTGGGTGCACTGAACAAAGTCACGAGTTGACGCTTGGAGAAGAACTCATATCCATCCTCGACGACTTGATGGGCGCGGCAGATGAGATCCATGTCGTGTTTTTGCAAGAAGCGAGACACGACGTCAGGTCCGAAGGTGAAAGAAACGCCACGATCATTCTCGCTCCATCCCGTAATATCCTTGTCAGGATCCGACCATAAGAGGTCGCATAGGAGACCGCAATCGGGGATCTGTTGTGTTTGGTCAGTTTTGCTCGAATCGTCGCCTGATTCGCTGGCATGAGGACAACAAGAAGTCAGTCTGGACATACATCAGTAGGGCGCATAACTCTGCGAATCTGCTCCATGGAGTTCAGGTCTGGACTCAAACCACCATGCATGGTAAAGATCTTCTCGTCGATGATGGCGGCGATAGGAAGGCAGTTGAAGCAGTCTGTAAACGTTTTCCACAGCTTGATGTTGTATCTGCGCTTGCACTCATCGTAGAAACCGTAGATGCGGTTGATAGAGGCGCACTCGTGGTTACCTCGGAGGATGAAGAAGTTCTCGGGGTACTTGATCTTGTAGGCAAGGAGAAGGCAGATTGTCTCGAGGGACTGCTTTCCACGGTCGACGTAATCTCCTAGGAACAGATAGTTGGCTTCGGGAGGGAAACCGCCGTACTCGAAAAGACGCAGCAAGTCATAGTATTGGCCGTGGATATCACCACAGATCTAGGGGAGGGGCAATCATGTCAGTTGGGCGGAAATGACGGGACATAACAAGGCGAGAGATGTCGGGGACATTGCGGACGGCAAGGCAGTGGGCGGGGTTGGCTTACTTTGATAGGAGCCTCAAGCTCGAGCAAGATGGGTTGAGAAATGAAAATCTCACGAGCCTTGGTGCACAGATAGCGGATCTCGGCCTCCAACAGCTGGACCTGCTTTCCTGGTCTGCTGCCCCTGACCTCCAAAAGGCGGTCGATTATAGAGTCGAGATCGACGTCGTGGTTGTCCGCCATTGCAAAGTCCTCACCAGCCCGAAAGATGGCGCGCACAGGTTACGGAAACTCGGTAGCGACCGACAAATTGCAAGGAAGTCAACAGGTAATTGGGTATGGATATGCTGCACGCGATGAAATCAGGGCACGATACACTTCTGGATGGCTAAAGCTTGAGGAAGAAAGGAATTAGTAATGCGATCATAAAGGACGATGATGGAACATGGATGGGGAATGCGGGTGATGGCGACATGCGCAACGAGACGCAGATACGGGGAAAGGTGCAAAAAGGAGGTAACTCACCTTTCAGAAGTGATCTCAGCGATTAGTGGGATGGTGGTTAGTTCCCGGAAAAGAAGCTTCCAGTTGTTCGAGTGTTGCAAACTTTCGCGGGGAAGTTTTTGATCGACGTGTTTTTTTGAAAAGCCGAAAAGCTAGCCGGCTATCGTCAGGTAGAATGCTGACCAGTCTATTTCTCGAGAACGCAAGGCAAGTGCTGAGGACAGTGTGCTCTTGTCGTCAGTCAAACAAGGTCCTCGGGGTGGCGTGCTATCGACCCGATCTCGAAATTACGTAGCGCTGTTTTTTAGCGATGAGAAAATCGTCTTTAAATCGTCGTTTGAGACGTTGCGTCGCTGATAAACCCGCAGAGAAGGGGTCGTCGTCGTGGCTGTGGGGGAAGAAAGTTGAGGTGATTGAAGGTTCAAGGGATTGTTATTTTTGGGGGGGAAAGAGAAGGCTGTTCAGCGCCACGGTCGGGGGGAGACCGAAAACAAGATGATTGCCAAGTGCAAATCACAGTGCTCGCCGGAATTCGCTGGTATCGCCTCAATTTCGGAAGAATGAGACAGAAACCGTCAGGTGCCTTACTGCAGGACTTTTATCGCCGTTTTGCAAAAAATGCGCGTCTTTGGTCGAGGAATAAATTCGTCGACGGTCACTTTGGGGATGGGTGAGAAATCGTGCCAGGGGAAAAATCAGAGTTGGCGGTGCTCTGGTTTGAGACTTTTTGGAGGAGAGGAGACTCGCCAGAAGCAGGGCCCGGGGGGTAAACTAGCGTCGAGCACGGGGCACGGCCACGCACAGGGCAATACGCAGCGCAAGAGTATTTTAGAGTGCAAAGGGATTTGGCGGGGCCGGCCAAAAGTCGAGAGCAGTCCTTTGACGCAGTCTGAAAATTGTAAGGGATTTATCAAAGCACAGCACGGTATTCTGTACGAACAAGAAGCGCAGTGTGCAGCGCTAACGCGACTACATTAGACATGCGCTGGGCAACTGTTAGTACGAAACCTCGTATGACCCCCCATCGTGGTTGCATGTTCTCGGCCTGGGATTGGCGGGAGCGACGGTGACTGCCACTGGACTGGGCGGCCCTTGGTGTCGATGTCTCGAGAGCTGTGGATTGTAAAGTGGGTGAGGAAGGGGTCAAGTCACCGATTCTCACCTAATTCCGCTTTTGTCCCTGACTCCTGCCGCGACATCCAAAACCCATCACTGAATTCAGCGTACTTGCCCCGTATGGTTTCTTTGTTCCTTGTATTTTCTAGGATGCAGCTCTCGATGGATATCCTCTTTGCCACTATCAAAGAGTCTTTGCTCTACGGATCTGAAGTCTCTTGTTTGCTACGTCCAGCGAGGGAGTATGTTTGTATCAGTTTGACTCTCCCACCGCCATCACCCCTCTCCAGCAGCAGAGGCAGTACCCGACAGTATAATTTTCCGGGAAAATGACAAGAGACAAGACTTTCCGTCAGCACTCAAGTCCTCGCCATCCGGCTGTTAAAAAAGCTAGGCAATCGTCTGCCGAGATTTCATACTAACCACTGAGACTTTGGAGTCCTAGTTCTAGCTGTCTTGCCAACTCTTTGCGCTGTGCTCTGTCTTGCGACACCTCATGATACTTTTGCGCAGCAATATCTCATTACATATCTCATCTCGAAATGACAAGCTCCAGAAGAAACGTGTCTGTGATACTCAACCCTCGTTGTCTTCCGCCGTCTCCTTTCCTCCCGGAATTATAGAAATTTGTCACATCGAGCTTGGTTGATCCATACCGAGGAAACCCCTGAGCAGGGGTCTCTTTTTCGCCCCCTACTAAGCTTCAGACTTCTCCCGAGTCCAGGCGACTTCATCGATCGAAACAAAGTACATACATACGTAGGCCAACCCCACCAAAGACCTCTCTCCGTCTTGCCGTATGCACCTAATGTAGTGCACGAGAAGGAAAATTTGTAAAAGAGCTCTTCTACATTACTTGAGAGGTTCACTCGGCGCTTGGTTTTCCTCGCTGTGCCACTGTCAAGAGGAAGTGAGTGAGAAAGAAAGGCCAGGCAGTGACCTCCTCCATGCCGCCTTGCCGCTCACCCCAGACTGCCAGCCCGGGACGAGCGCGACCCCAGCCAACGGAATGGAAGCTGATTTGTTGGAACTTACAACCGTCCCTCCTGAACCTACCAATGGGTTTGGAAACCGGGGACATGTTGGTCGAGTGTTGCGGCGTCTACGGAGTACGAATATGGAGAGAAAAAATATGAATCGAAGACCCAAGCAGGCGAGTTTGAACTGTCCGAAATAGATAAATCACTTTTTAATTTTGACAGAGGGCAGTGGGTGGGTATGACAATGACAATTGTCGTTGATATCAATAGACTTGCCGGTTCTTCCTTCCCCCGGGTTTGGACTGACTCGAACGATGTCTGTCAAAGCTGTTATTAGGCAAGCACATCCAATGCCCGTAGTTGCCTGAGTTTCTTACCCCGAACCACGCGGGATCGATGGAAGTGACTGACTGACCTCGGGCAACATCGTATAATAAGGTATCTCCTAGGTAGTAGTTGCCCCCCTCCCCACCTCTTTATCTCGTCCATGAGTTTGCATGTCGCAGGATACGATGAGAATTGGGACTTCGAGCCCGACATTTCCGCCGTATAGCTAATATGAATTGTACGACTTGTTAAAAAAAAATCCTATAATACTACCCCGCGCCGACAGAACAAACCCTCCACGGACTGTTACAGTGAAATTCCATCTTGGTGGGCTGGCTGGCGGTGGAAAAGGAGGGGGATGGAGGAGGAGGGGCTCCTCTCGTGAATCTTTTTTTTACACCACATATCGCAAAGGCGGGGCTGCTTGTGTACCCCTCCAACAATGGGACCAGATGTTGTCATCGTGCCTGAGTAGCGACCCAGCCGAAAGAGTTACTATCACCAATAGGGCGACATACCTGGTGATGGAGGCTAACGAGTGGTTACGTATACTCTTAGAAGCTAGTCACATGATCGCCCAACCTATAGTGATATTCTTGTCTATCCTTTGATCACTTGAGACTATTCACCGCCTTGGCTGAACAACTTGGTTCGTCAATCGGTGCTATCACGAGTACGGACTCGGTCAAGGACGATGATTATCATTCAGGAGAGCGTCATATGCTACGATCTGTAAACAGTGCACGGCATTCTTGGTTATTCTCTGACAGCTGAGAGGTACCTCATATTAGACTTGGCAAAAGGCATGTCCAAAGTCCATTTGAGAAATCACCAGGCATCGGAAAGATAGAGAAGTCGATTTATTACCGTCTCTTTCTGGCTGAATATGCGGGCAGACGAGAAGGAGCCGAACGATATACCAAGAAACCATACTAATTCTGGGTTCAGAGATAAGGCAGGTTGGGTGGTAGTACATACATACATCGACGCAAGCAAGACCTGAACACCCGACAACTCGTTGAAGTCCCTCCGAAAAGTAATCCCTAGGCAAAAAAAGATGTCCTCCCAATGTCCAGTCAAACCCATGATCTTCGCAAACTCCACTCGACACCACAGAGGAAAAGAGGATGATGAAGAAAAAGACAGCGAAAAAAAGAATCGAACCTGGGATGTTTGATATCAGCGAATACTAAACCCGATCTTCGCTTCCCTCCCATAAACCCCGACGAAAATAAAAACAAGGGACAACTCGAATAATTGCCAGCGATGAACCAACCATCAACCAAGAAACGGCCAGAAAAAAAATATAACCCTCCTTGGTGAGTCAGCTTCCAAGATGACATTGACCTATTCGTACAATTAATTAAAACCAATTGGTAGGGAAATAAAAGATGACACTCAAGAGCTTCCAAAACTCCGCTGCTCGTCCTCGCGCTTGTTCTTCGGTTTAATAAGAGTGTATGAGAAAAGGGCAGAAGATAAAGCCGCAAATGAAGAATAACGAAAAAGAAATAAATCGGTGATACGGGTATCAACCAACGACAATGATACCAGAGCTCACTGCTTCCTGGCAGAGGCCGATCGAGCAGACGTCCTAAGCCCCTTTCTAACGTTCAGTGGAGTTGATCGCGTCCTCCTCGTCGAGGTAGAGCCGGGCTGCGGAAGTTGCAGCGTATTGTTACTATTCCTGGGTGTACGCTGTGGCTTTTCGGGTGCGGTGGCATTGACGGGCGAAGCGGTAATGGTATCGCCATCATCCACGTCGAAGCCGAGATGCTCCAGCGTCTCTTCGTCCATATCAGTCAACTCCTCGCTGAGGCTGCGCACCGCCTGCCGACCGGTCCATTCTTCCTCGACGGCCGACGTTCCTTGAAGCTGGAAGCTTTTGAGGTACCATGGGACTCCGCCTTCGGAGAGGAAGTTGGTTGGATTGTCGACGTTTCTCCCGAAACTTCCGTTAGATTGTGGTGGGGTCAGTGGATCACCTATGCTAAGGTGAGTCGGCGGTTGTTGGGAGAATTCCGCGCCCGGCAGCGACGGAGGAGAACCAGAGGCTTTGCTGTTGAACCCGTTGGGAAGGTTATGATCCGCGTCGGTTTCAGCCACGGCAATCGAAGCATTGGACGACAGGGTGCCGTTTGTTTTCCCACTATCCACTCCCTCGTTCTCCGACGCGTTTGCCACTTCGATACTCGCATCGGCGTCGAATTTTTGCGAGCCATCGGCGTCGACGTCCATACGGTCCTCATCATCGATGCCGCCGACCACCATTACCTCCCCGTCACTCTGGTCAACATCGGCAACAATTATCTGCGCTTCCTCTAGGGCGTCTGCCATTTTGATGTCTTGATCCGCCTCTAGAGCAATACCGTCGTCGTGCGAGACCGTGATGGTCGGCCGCCGTTCCTCGAGACTTGCCTCTAACATACTTCCGAGCCTTTTCAGCAATGCATCAATAGGCTTCTGGCAAATCTCTGCCTCGACACGCAATGCTGCTTCAAGCAAAGGTTGGACATCCTTGAGAATCCTTTTAGCCAGTTGTCGTCTTTTTTTCGCCTCAGAGTTTCCATTCTTGGCCGGAGACGCCAAGATGATTTCAGGCTTTGTCTCAGTACTGGGCTGATCGGTGGTCGAAGTGTTGAGTCCCCCGCTGATAGCTTGACAGAAATCATGGGCGAAATGCAACGTGGTGGTATAAAACCGCCGATCAAGTTTGTCCTGCAGCTCCCCTAAACCCTTCTTGAAGATGTTCTTATCGAGACTAATGATTGTTAGAATATTACCAACTCGGACGGACATGGGAATTCAGGCACACTTACAAGAAGGCCCTCTCGACAATCGGCGCGAGCATCTTGTAAACAGGAAAGTAACAGCTGTCAACAAACTCCAGCTCCAACTCGGCTGCTTCGAGCTTCTGAGCTTCCCGTTCAACAACGTCCTCCGATAGTACTTTAAGCTGCTCAAGGTCTTTGAGCAGAGTTCGGGCAAACTCGACTCTCCTAGTCAACCGGGCTTTACCAGATGGTCCGATGGTAGCAAAGTTGCGACGCGTCAGCTCCATGGATGTGAATGTCTCCATCTGTAGCTGAAGCCGTTTAAGAAGAGCGGCTCCGCGACGAGCCTCGCGTTTGAGAGTCCAGTATCGGCATGCTTCGGCAACGAACTCCTTGCGCCTCTGTATGTTAAACCGTTGAAGTGAGTTCTCGACGATATCATACACAACCAGGGGGATAATGGGTGCGCCTGATGGCAGTTTCCAGACATTCTTGCCTGGCTGTCCCTTCTTGTCCCCCGTGACAGCCGATTTTTCGGCGCCAGTCTGTTGCGACTCTTCAGGGGGCCGCTCAGTGTTGGCGTGTTTATGCATAGCGGCCATTCGCAAAGCCGCAGCCGCGCTATCCGCCCACTGTCTTCCTTTCATCGTGCGCTTGTAGAAGCGCTTCGCCTGTTTGGTTGCCTGAGCTACGCCATTCTCTTTGGCATAGTCTGGAGGGCAATGCTTGTCGCAAAAGGCTTTGAGGGCAAGACTACCATCGAGTACAGCCAGTGCTCCTTGGCTGTTTTTCATTTTGAGGTACAGCCGGCTTCGCCTTGCGCACGTAACATGAAACGCCTGATAGCAGCTTTTGTTAGAACACTGAATGCAGGCACCCATGCGTTGGTTGCATATGTAGCACGCCAGCTTCCACCTCGTCCTGGGCACTTTTTCCACCTCCATAACCGGCTCCATGAAGGTGTGGTTTCCAAGGGACACCTCGGGTATCCACATGGCGCAGAGGAGATGTGCCCATTTTGATGAATTGGTCTGCTTGAAAGCGCCATCGGTGTTCGGGCAAAAGATGCATGTCTACACAATGATGTGAGTAACGTATAATGTGGGGAGTTGAACATTGTTTTTCTTACCGGAATCCCGCGTCCAATCAGCTGGCATTTGCGACATAGCCACTGCCCCTCGGGGATAAAGGGGACACCGTAGCACTCCTGGTGGACAGCAAGATCGCACCCATCACAAAACACTATCGCGTTTGTGTTTTCACAATCGCCATCATCGCAGATGGCACATTTGCTGTCCTGTTCTTCGCCCGCCTGGGGCTCCCCGTTGACAGCGGCCGCCGAGCTCGATCTCGGCCGGTGCGTCTGCGGTGGCTTCGGATTTGGTTTTGGAATCCGCTTCTCAAGAGCATGCCACTCTTTCTCGATCTTGGTTATCGTGATCTCGAATATTTCTCGTGTTATTGAAGGCAGACCAGCCTCTTTGCGCTCGGCGTTCATCCTCTCAAGCCACATGTCATCTTGCTCGTCCATGTCGTACTCAACCCGACCTACATTACCGGCGGGATGTTGCGCATGATCGCCCTGCTGCTTCAATAAGACCGACTGGTCGAGATCCTCCTCGGCATTAGCGTCCACGGATTTGATCAGTTTGCGATCAAGTCTGATGAAGTTGTCGCTCTCTTGGTATCCCACATTCATCATGGACTTGTCAACGTATCGTGCCTGGCCGAAGGTCTTACTTTCAAACAGGGCAATACGATCAGTCTTTCGATACGAGGGTTGCTTGAGGTCCAGGCGTTCTTTGGGTGTCTGGTTGTTTATTGGGAGGACCTGGGGCGTCTTGGGCGTCTGGCCTAGATCAAAGGAGCGGGAGGCGTAAAGCGAAACGGAGTCTCGTGTTGGCCTCCCTCCTAGGCGACGTCTGCTGGGCGTATCAATGGGTGACATCCCAAGAGAAGGCTTGCCCTGTCCACTTGGAGTATTGCTGAGCGCATTCAGCATGGCTGGATTGGACTCTTTGATTGGCGTGCCGGGACCAGTGCCGTGTAGCGAGCCGGTTGATGCTTGCACTGCCGGGGTTGGCGGCACTGATTTGCTGACTATTCCGTCCACCTCATGGGCATGAAAAAGCATGAACGTGGCTTCTATGTCCAAGTTGGGGTGGAACTCTTCCCATCCGCGTTCCTCTCGTGGTTTGTATCCCTCGCTCTGAACAACAGCTGCCGCAACAGCTGCCGCTGAGCTGTATTGCATGTCATCGAGTTTATCGCGATTCACGGCGGTCCTGATTCGAGTGCTTCGCTCTCTGCGTGGGAAGACTGACGGGGTGTCGTTCGATCGGTTCGCAGCTGACGTCCGTTGACGGGGTGCGGTTGCTCCTCCTAATTTGGGGGCCGGGGTTTCGACGCCATCTTCATCCACGAACCGTCCACCTCCACCAGGACCACCGGGGATGTATCGTCTCTTCTTAGGAGGGGGTTCGGAAGCTACCGCATCTGACGCTGCCTTCCTCACGCGAGACGCGCTGGCAGAACCACGAGTCTTGGGACGTCCTCGGGGACGTCCCCCAGCTGCTCGCCTGGGAGTCGCGGGCCCCGGCGGCATCCTGGGTATGAGTTGTCGTGAATTTTGTAGACAAGATGCTGGGTAGGGAGGACGAAGGAAGCTGTGGGCTGAGGCTAGAAGGGTGATCGGGCCGGAGTCGCGGAGGGCAAGGTCATGCAAGGCGGACGAGCTTCTGGTTCTCGCATCGGAAGAAGATGGGTATATACTCGAGCCAGACGCGACCAAGAGCCAGTAGCCAGCACAGTGCCTTGATGCGACGATGGTAGAAAGTTGAAGGGTTGGGGAGGGCAGTCAGTTTTGACGACGTGACGTTCTGGAAAACGCGAGGCGCCGTGTGGCGCTCGGCCAATCAGCGCGATTTAAGCAGGGAACCCCTCGCTCGCCAGCTTACGTAAGTGACAGCCGCAAAATGCCAAACTTGCGCTTGACAAGGAGCTAAGCTCGGATCAAGTGGGGCCGCCTACATCAAGCATGCTTGTCACGGGCTGAAGCTTCCAACATTAAAGCTTCATGCCCCTCCTTTTGTTCTCAAACAATTGCCAGAAAATGTTCTTTTGACCATGAGGGAAGGAGCAGCACACATATGACACATCACCTTACTCCATCCAAAACAATGCAACTTGACCCGTACCTATTTCTTATATCTTTGGTTTTCGGATTTCCTCCGTACATCTGATCTTTCTTGGCAGGCACGAGAACTGTTCAGGGCCAGGGACAGCACTTCACCACTTCTCCACAGCAGCGGACCCCCACACTGTGGATTCCAAGTTGAAGCCCCTTCTCACGACCAAGCTGCCGAGTTTTGTAACTCATCGCCTTCGCACAGTTTTGGAGACTCATCACGCGATCTTATTGAGATGATGGCGCTCCTTAATGACAGTGTGATTGATTACCGCGGTAGAACGAACAAGAGGGATCCTTGTTGTTGATACTCACCTACCTTACCGGGCGACGATTTACAGACTTCTTCTATGAGTGTCCGGGCCAATCAGAAGCCGAGCGCATTCCTAAAAAGGAGATCAATACTGGCACCCGAATGGATGGGTGGCCGATGGACCCTGGCCTGGCCGGCCCGAGCCCGATTGACCCAGTGGGTTCATCTCCAATTGACAGGCCCAAGATCCAAGACGCTCTGGAGGCTCTCTGTACCCTGCCCGTTCATCCCAACCCGGGAAAGCTACCCGTGACTTGAATCGCTCTACTATCCGGCTACAATGAAATTGAGTGTATTGGATAGATCTTGAGGTGAACCTTGACAAGTACTAACAGTATACTCAGGGATGTTTGAATCATTGAAACTACAGTCTGAACATACCACGATATCAGTAGGTCGATACCTTCCTCTTTCCGCTGTTCAGTTCCTGCTAGGGCATCATCCTCGACGGCTGAACTTGCCTACCTGTCGACTACCGACAGTCTTCGACACAGGACAGCCCTCCTAACCCTAATCAACGGCCGTCGTCTTCTCCAATGTCACCACACAAGGCATGTTAGCCATCTGTAAATCAATCGCATGCGCCGGGCCGCCTATCCATGCGCACACCCAGTATTTACGCCATGACTCCCTCAACTTCATACCCCAATGAACAGTTGGTCCCAAATAATGCCCGAGACCCGCCCTCATCAGAAAGAGACGAACGGCGCACAAAACGGCTGCCGGTGAGAAGAAAAGAAAGAATGCGTCTCGCTGAAGATTTTTATTCTCACTCTTGTTGTCGCGCCTATTATTTCAGCCGTGATGCATATCACAAGACCCCAGGAAGTGCCTTGCGCCAGGATGAATGTCAACTCCGTTATCAGCGACTTGGTTTGGTCAGGCACAATCACCAGTAACACATACTTGGGACTGCTCGGCGGTTACTACATCATGCTGGCTCCCGACCAATGCCAACGGTTTACACAGCAGGGACATGCTTCCAGAAGCCGAAACGGAACAGAAGTATCAACGATCGATCGGCTCATTCTCTCTATCTTTAGACATCCTCTCATTGCCGTCCTGTCGATCAAAGTTCTGTGCATAGCTTGGGAACACGACACATTCAGACCCTTAAATCCGGCCTGGCAAAGGGAGTGCCTGGCCAAGCAAGCAAGGGAATCCCCCAGCGCTTAGATCACTTCCAATCATTTCCACCTCCAATTCTGCCAACCGAACTTACTGATGAAGTGATGAAGTCATTTGCACTTACCGAGATCAATAGGGTAACTGGTGGTGCGACTCAGCCATCCCCTCGAACAACAGATAATGGATGGATGAGCTCCCCTTGATACTCGGAGGAGAGGAATGCGTACGCAATCCAAATCTCAGTGTCCCACCAGAAGAAAGCACCGCTTGGTAGCTTTTATGTTGTCATCAGGAACACACATAGACTAAATAACTAAAATAAGAGTCCGCCTCGCTGTCCTCCCCCTCAACAACGACGACCACAAGACCTGCAAATTTCAACAATGCACCTGATTTGGATAAATGCCCGCCCCGTGAAACATTGATATATATGATTGTGCCTGGCTTGTACACCTACTCCTCTTGGTCATAAAGAGATCTTTCGTCATTGACGCTCTGTCCATCTCACATAGTAAGTCAGCGTGCGATGACTGATTACTTTACTATATACCTGTACATAACTAGAACTCCGACGAATGGGTATATTCCTTTTCCCCGAGAACACCCGAACAACTGGTAGACTCCCATTGTTACATGAATACTGAATCCCCAAACCTGAGGCAGGCAGGCACGTCATGGCTCACCATGAACCACGTGCTGGGGCTCTTTCTAGAAGCATACATTCATTCCTTCCCCCTCCTCAGAGACGAGATGAGACGGACAAAACAGGGTAGTCGTCATGAGAAAGAATAGTCGAGAAAGGAGAAACAAGAGAAGTTGTGTCATTTCACACAAGCCCTGTCGTGCAGCAGACAGGCCTCCTTCAATTCCAATGGAATCACTTGATATCACGGCTTTCCAACCCAAAATCGGTCTAGTCAGTCTCCAGAAATCAGCCCCGAATGATCACTGCATGAACAATCGCGGCCAAAGTCATTTCACAATCTCGATAGAGACAGGACAAAAGAAAAAGAAAAAACAAAGGCCGGTCATGCTGATGCTTACGCTTATGTATGGATAGCACAGAGCCAGCCGGTTAGAAATGGCTAATACCTACCCTACTTACCAGGTAGTCACAAGGCCTCTGTAGAGAGAGATGTACAATAACAAACCAGAAGATGTCAGAGGAATAACGCACTACCTTGGCGAGATTCACGCTTCCGCTTTGGAAACACAACAAGAGAGAAACGCAACCAAGATATTATTACCCTCATATTCAGTCAGTCCTTGCAATCATGTCAAATGTGTCGCCGCCGCTAAAACCTCCGTATATATAGCTAAAATCACCGTCTTGGCCTTCAATCTAGTATCGTAAGGTCAATACTATAGTAAATTTATAAGTGAATACCTAATTCGAATAAATGCCCTGACAGGCTCGAATAAATACCTTGACTAGCTTAAATAAATACCTTGACTGGCTCGAATAAATGCCTAGATTGAAGGCCAGACGGCGGTTTTAGCGGCGGCGAAATGTGTAGCTCATTCACCACCCAGGCATGACTACTATCACGGTCACATCTTGAAACCAATGATCGTGATCTGATCCAGTCCACAAGACCGCTGCTGGAACAAACCAAATCATCCATAGCTCGAGCGTGGTGCGGACGTGTAATGGTATCTAGAGCCTACTATGCGCTCGTGACACAAGCGGGTCATCAACTGACTTACCGGTAGTCAAGGTACAGCTGGAATGAGGTTCATCTACGACAAGATCACACACACTTACACATACAAAGCAAGATAGCCGAGAGGGAGGTAGTTGAAAGAGGTCATTTGAGAGCCTGCTCTAGAACCCAGGATGAACAAGGAATCAAATGTGCCAACCAGTACGACCTCGACAAGTATCTAGTAAATCACTCATCTCGTCCATCCATCATTGACATGGGGGCTGGGTCTCCAGGCGCTGGGCAAGACACCGCAAACCGGCACCGTGATCAATGGGGACCCACAATTCAAAGCAGAGAGAACACCGAGACTGACTGGAGGAGGAAAGAAGAACCTTCACGTTTCCATTTGATGGCGACGCCTCTTTACGTGCCGCCGCTAGAAACCAAGAACGCCGGTACGCTATGCTCCCTAATGATATCTTTAACAAACACAAAATGCAAACAAAACAAGCCAGACCCAAAAACCCCGACGAAAAGTAATTGCCAATGCCATTGAACCATAATGCCGATAAAACAAAAAGTGGGGATAGGGGTATTCCAACAGGGTGATCCGACAAACATCATTCATACATTGTACGTATATAATGCCTCTCCAGGGGCCAAGATGTAATTTCAAGTGCAAAGCCGCAAGAAAGAAAACCGGGGTATCTAAAATTAAGACTTTAACCAAGCGTTCGACCACTATGAGCGGCGTGTACACTGGCAGCTCTTGGAGTAGTGGGGTTTGTATGCAATGGTGATGTACCTCCAAACTCGGAGGCAGTCTGGTGGTAGTCTGGTGGGCAGGAAGCAGGGTCCCATCCCTCTTCGTTCAGTACACTCAGATAACCACTTCCTACTTTATCGCGGAGAGCTTCTACCTTACGCCGGTAAAGCTCTCCCCCAGCCTCCCAGTCTGGACCCGTGTTCCATAACGGGGCGCCTCCTTCGTCTTCAGCTGCCTGGTAGACAGGTGGAAGCTGAGGTATGACGCTTGTGTCAGTTCTTGGAACATTCGCCGAGACAGGCGTGTTAGGCAGAGGACTGTCGGCAAGTGCCTTTGGGGCCGTCTTCGGCTTTGGAGGATGCTGAGAGATCTGATAATTGGCATCCGTGGCGGGCGAAACTCCCAACTCGGCGCCCCCGACCGCATAGCGGTCTACAGGGTGGGCGAACGGAACTGGGGTGTCGTTCGTAGCGAGGTCCACGATCCGTCGTTTAGGAGCCCGGCGACGTCGGCTAGAGCTCGTATTAACCTCGCTGGAGGCAGTCTTTGGAAGTGGGCGCTCTTTTCGGAGAACAGCCGGTTCCTTGGCTGGCGTGTCGTAGATGATGGCCGGCTTGATCACGTCCACCGCTGGCATCTCCTGTGGTGGAGGCTTTATGACAGGCACAGCTGGGGGCTCAGCCGCACGCTCTACCAAATAGCGTTTCTCGGCGTAGGTTGGTCCTGTACCGTCGATTGTAATGTCCTCGGTGTATCCAGGTGTTTTCCTGAAAAGATTGAAGATGGTAATGCGGTAATCGCGATGAGTCCGCGTAAAAGGGTTGCCTTCGACATAGACCTCACGAATCTCCGGTATGCCTGTAAGCCTTGCAAGTTCCATCGGGTCCGTCAAGCGATTGTCCCTCAAATCAAGTCTCTCCAGGGGATACAACTTTTCGATGCCTGCGATCGATTGCAATCGATTAGCGCGGAGGTTGAGAGCCGTGATGGCAGGAAGAGGATTGCGGGTCAGTGAATGAAGAGAATCAATCATGCAGTGAGCCAGATTTAGAGCCCGCAAGGCCGTCAAACTCGCGAGACTATCGGGAATCTGGGTGAACAAGTTGTTCGAAAGATCCAGGGAATGGAGAGTGTTGGACAGCGGCGTGAGACTGGGAGCAGCTATCGAGGTTAGGGAGTTATCCGCCAGGCTTAGATGCTTGAGAAAACGCCACTTGGAAGCCGGCAGAATACCCATGCTAAGCAGATTGGAAGAGCTTCCCCGGGAATTATGCCACGAATCCGAGAGGCTAGAGTGTGAACTTCCAGATCCCGATCGCCGTATCTTGTAGGACCCTCGAACGTTGCTCGAGCCATTTCTGGAACTCGTTGGCCGACCCGGAGAGTGACTCCTAGGTCTCGAACCCTTCGCGGGCGATTTGGGCTCATCGGTGTCAGCGCGGACAATCGACGGCCGCCTGAGATCACGAGGACCCGGCACTTGTTCAGCTCCGGCTTCACTGCTGAGAGATCCAACAGGAAGATCTGTGGTCGACCGCCTGGCCTCAGGAGAGCCAGGTGCGGAGGTGTGCTTCCGAAGCTCTGTCTGAGGGATCGTCGGGCTTCTCCGTGGGCTCGAGGCACCGGCCTGGGTTTTAGAGCTGCGCCGCCGCCGCTTGTCCATATCGTCAAGGACAATGTCAATCAAGATATCGGCCGGATCATCAAGACAGGCACGTTTGACCGTCAAGGAACGGAGCTGGTCGGCAAGCCTGTCCCAGCCGAAGAACTGCCTAAAGTCGATATCGCTCACCTCAAGTGCCTGGACATTCTTGAAAACGTAAAGAGGCACTGCAGAGTCAAAAGGAAACTCCTCGTAGCCTCGGATGAGTCGCGCACGCCAATCCGGAGCAAGTCTCAGACAAGGAATCTTGGTAAACGCCGAGTACAGATACTTCAGCTCGGCCTGTATTAACGCCTTGTGTCTCTCCGTCCGGGCAGCAGATATGCTCGAGCCGATCCCGAAACTAGCCCAGAGCGCCGACATGCCTGTCATGACACTGCGTATACTAGAGACAGAGCGAATGGAACCGACGTCGGAGCCCCGGCTTTTGGATCGCTGAGATTGGCCAAGAAATGAGACATAGTTGGCCGAAGTCGTGCTGTCGTGCAAGTTTTCGAGGCGAACCTTCATTGGGCCGACGGGAATGCCTAGTTCTTCGAACCGCGAGAGCATGTAGAACAGGTGATGAGGTGTGAGGGCCAGTTTTGCTGACTTGACATTATGCGAGGTAAAGTTGAGGGAGCTGCCCAGGGAAAGGGCGGCCGCTAGAGTGCCAGAGGTGGACGCCGAAGTTGAGGGCCGCTCGGGGATTGTCGGTGACGACGGGATAGCGGCGGTTGAAACCGACGATACGCTCTGGGACGAGCCATGGCGGGGTATACTCTGTCGTTTGAACTGTAAAGCGTTCGCAAGTGCCTTTTCATGCGTGCGCACAAAGCTGGCGAGTTGCTACGGAGGGAGCGGACGTCAGCCTCGTCTGCTTGGCAGAAACGTGATTCGTTAGACAGCCTTACCTTTATAAAGAACTCCCCGTCTTCCGAATCCATTGTATGTCTAGCAAGAATGCATTCCGGTCGGGAGATATTCTACGGAGTGTTGGATGGATCCGAACCTCGAGTCGGAGAAGATGGGTAATATAGAGTTCGGCAAAAGCCCGGTGATGCTAACTGTCTGTCGTCGGAGCGGCAGATGCTTCTTCTACTTTCTCGGTGAATAGTTTGTCGTGGCAATAGTCGGACAGCAGCCTACGCGGCGTCATGTGTTAGTTGAGTTGTCAGATCGTACACGGCTCTTGTTTGCTCGTATGTTCTTGAAAAGACGACCAGCTCCGCACACACGAAATCAGATGAATGTTAGAGAGAGTTGGCCAGTCGAACAAAGTTGTGGAAGGAAAAATCAAAGATTGGTCGCAAGTTGGCGCGACAAGGTTAACCGGCGATCATCCGAGTCAAGTAAGACTATGCTTGAATTCGAAAGTGGGGGAAAAGAACGAGCGATCTTGTGGCGCATAATATAAGGTGGGATGGACGGGTGAGTGGGAGCAGGTGGTTCTGATTGCGTGCGCCTAGTGTAAAATTGGTGTGCTTGTCTGTGTCTGACGGCTGCCACGGCGCCGGGTGGTGTGCGTGCAACAGTGTCGTTGTTCTGATCGATAGGGGGGTCGATGTGTGGTCCAGTCGTTGCGTGGCCGAGTGGTCGCCAGGCCTAGCTCCCGACCTCGACGGTCCTCCAGTTTCAAGGCTGCTCGTCGGTTTCAAGGCCGTGCAGACGTCCACCGTTGGCACAAAACGGTACCGGTACCGGTATTGGGAAGGATCGTAAGAGCTGAGATTTCTCGGGAACCTGGCCTGCAAGTTGGATGCCCTGGTTTTTTGGGGGGCACGATAAAACAAGGCCGTGTTGCCCAGCTCAAGACCGGCCAGTCCGGCGATGGGACGGTGAGCAGAACAAGGGACGGTGAGGCGGAGGCGGAGGCGGGGGGCAGATGAGGAATGAGCAACTGGATCACGCGCAGGCAGGCACACTTGCACAGTGGTGTGCAGGCGGGCATGTGAGGCCAAGACCGCCCATTTTTGGCGGTAGCAAGTCACCGGGACAGTGGGCAGTGGCGGCGAGGAATGCGCTGCCCGTCTCGCCAACTCTCCTCTCGTTCGGAACACGGACGGTCGGACAGATGCCCACCTGGCACCACTGCAGCAAAAAGTCTCGGGAAACCACGGAAATGGAGACGACAATGCGAGCCGGGAGCAGAGCAACACAAACCGTAGGAGCTGGCCAGAACATCGAACCATGTGAAAAACGAGGTTGAGGAAACACAGAACTTACTTTGGGGAAAAGTCCAGGTGCAATCAGTGAGCAGGATCGACTGCTCACAGGGTCTTCCTGAAGGTTTGCGCAAGCACTTTCCGATTTGTGCCCCTGCGAAACGTGCCCAAAACAAGTACCAACACCACGGCGGTCGACTTCGAAGAGAGTGGGCGGATGTCGGCGCTAGCACGGAGCAGCAAATTAAAAATAAGAGGTGAAAAATAAGGGAAGGCAAGAAAAGAGAAACCCAGTATATCGAGACGTGAAATATCGTACCCGTTTCCTTCCAGTCCTCTCTCTCGCAACTCGCTGCTGGTGCGGTTGCTGCTTCCAGTCCAGCGACGACGACAAGGACGGGAAAGGGGGAGAAGAAAAGAGTCTTTCAGGTAAAATCGAGCGGGGGCTGCTGGCGACTAAATTAAATTTCGGTGGATATTTGAGCTGCGGGTGCCAGTTGGGCTGGCAGGTTGGTAGGTCCTTGCGTGCGATGGTCTGCTGGTCTTTCACGCTTTCATGGGTTTCCCATCCAGAAGGGGCGGCGCTAGGATTGGTGAAAACGACACCAGGAAGCGCCTGCCCTCTTTGGTTGTTAGTGAGGGCAGGTCTCCAGTGGTATCCAGCGGCCCACCTCGCTGCTTGAGCTGTGACCCCACCATTTTAGCGACCGGTAATCTTGCTTCGTCTGGACGATGCCCCTCAAAAGATACCATATCAAATCTTGTTTTATATCCCCGTGATATGCACTGATTGTCGTTTCCTTTTACGCTCATAAATGAGTCTGACGATTGTCTTTTGTTAGGCACGTCTTTGCTGTTCTTTGTTCATTTCCAATCTGTTATTTGTACATCTCAAAGCAAAATGCTTCAGCCCGCGCATTTACAGCCCCGATGAACGGTATCGGTGTGGACATCACAGGCAAATTTCCAGAGTTCCCAAGCCTGCAGGGGTTCAAGTAGGGGTAGGGGGCAGGAGGAACTTACAATTTCAATTCCACAACCACTCACAGGTCACTAACACGACACCCAAGCAATTCTTACCCCTCTCCTTTCAGCAACAATCACGACTTCGCAAGACGAATAAGTCCGGTAGAGACGTGTTTAGAAGATCTTCGAGACAAAGGCAGATGTTGTGTGGCCTGAATATTCTGCAACAAGTGCTGATCATCCGTCATTGTTTAGGCTTCCTGTCTTGTATCTGCTCTGGATTATGATTCGGCCAAGGCCCAGCATATCCAATGCAGAATTGCAGACCGGCATCATGATTAGGGGGACGAGGGAGCCAATACCCTTCGAGCAGCGGCAGCCACTATACAACACCGCCTGGGCGTAGATGCCCTCACCGTTATTACGTGATTATCCTCGAAATTTCAGCGAGACATGGACTTTCACTTGGACAACTCGCTTTTACGTGGAAGGTTTTTGCACTTGCTGTCTATGGATGACAAAGAGAAGGAAGCACAGATATTGAAGCAAAACCCCAGATTTTAGATTTTCAAACTCAGGTGAAGAAAACTCCAAGAGGTCTCCGATAGGGCATCGTTGGGCCAATAGAAGGTTCCGAGAAGAGCACATCAAGCTGATGCAGCGCTTCTGCATGTTAATGCATGTCTCAAGCTGTCGCTGCCGTCAAGCCCGAAGCCGAGAAACCTACTCCGTAGTTCTAGCAGCCTATCCGTCCTTGCCAACCGAACGAGCTTCCGGGCTTTTTCGGATTCACAAGCAGACAAAGGAAAATGCTCAGCGAGATGCCAATGATGCAGCCAGTTTACGGTCTACTTAGCGTGGCGGCGCAAGTCTGGAGCTGACATCACAATGGTCCTTTTGGGCTCAACGAGACGGATACTCGGCTGTCTATCACGCCTTGGGCCGTCTTGCGGATGGATTATCCGTCGATTAGTCGAACCACCACGGGGCCGATCGCTGCTGCGCAGTTTTGGACATGGAAAACAGCTGTCTCGATGTTTTCTTCTCTGTGAGAAGTCATTACAAGCCGTGCCGCTATTGTTTGTTTACTTCCGCTCTGGGTGACATTTTCCATCGCCGCCGCCGTTTCTCCCCCAGGAAGAGGTGACTGAACAGACTGAACCCCGAAAAGACCCCAGTCTCCACCTATAACGGGGTACCGGCTATCGGCCAAATTGGAGCAGGGGTTAGTTCGTTCCCGGTGTGGTGTCAGATTCTCAGCCCGGTGATCACGGGTGCTCGAAACCAGCACTTTTACGGGTTATTGCTCTTGAATCAAATCCGAACGAGGCGCGGCATCCTGAACAAAGAGGCTGGCTCCACTTGGGTTGGGGGACTTGGAAAACCATCAGCATAGCCAACGGGGGTTGACATCTTCGGCTCGCCTACGCCGTACGGATATATCCCGATGTCGAAAAAGCATGTTGACTTTTAGTCTCCTACCAACATCAGACACCTACTAAAAGAGTACACGAGACCGGTCTTGATCTGTATTTCTGAACCATGATCACTCGGCCAGCTTATAGACACCATCCAAGCTCCATCAGCCTTCAGAAGTCCAGACGAGACCACGACTTTTTCGATCGATCGTCTCTATGCCTGAGTTGGAGATGATCATTGTTGATCTTCTACCCGCGATTCCTTCTTTCGTCATTTCACAACCCAACTGAGGAGAGAAAGTCTTTCTCCAAGGTACCAACAAGGCTGGCAAACTGGACCGACATTGATGGACCGCCCCAATCCGCATCAAAAGGCCGGTGGGATGGCTCGATGTTTGTTAAGCGTAGATCGGAGACCACGTTCCTCTCCGATAAGCCCGCCCCGCGATATCCGATGCGATAAAAATTAGCGGAGGGGAGCCGCATCCCATGACCCGGCTGCACTAATTTTACAACGTGTTTTTACGGAGACATCAGCAGTTATTCAGGGCGTTACCATCGTCATTTCATCCGAGACACGAAGTCTTATCCTCCGACTCAATGTCAGATGCCTTGCCCTCGGCTGCTTTTCTTTCTCAAGTCGAACTGCAGTTCTTCCATCGAACAACGAGATGTCGTAACGTCAATCCCGGTACTCCGTACAGTACCGAGAAGTGGGATTGCGGCGTTGAAAATTCGGGGTCCAGGGAGGCTCAGTCCCACGTAAGAAGTGTACCGTATCCGTATACCCACCAGCGCATACCTACCTGTCAACTGCCCTTCATCACGGAGGATCTTGTCGTTCCGTTGGCTCTGGATGTCAAAGTCAGTTCTTGAAAGATTGTCACCGCGATACAACCAGACGGGTGAGCGGCTCAGCACAATTATGTCATAGCTCCGCTCTTAACAGTGGACATGCACCAACCCCCACAGTCTCCATCAACTCTTCTTGTCTCCAGCCTCGGCGCCATGACCCATCATGATTGGTACAACGGGTATGGGATCGGGCTTCGGTTTCTTTCCACCACATCGCGATCCATGTGCCGTGATGATTGTGTTAGCTTCACATCGGACTTTATCAGAATCAAGCAGAGATGCAACTGAAGCTCAGTACAGGTCTCCCGCGACCCACGCCGCCGTGACACACGGGCTTGGTATACTGGTACCTATCAGATCACGAGAACCTGAATGGTCTCCAACAAGACTATATTCTCTTCTTCACACCACAACTAGGACCAACTACCGAGCAGAACCCGAATCCGACTTACGTTACTTGCACGTCGAAATCCCACCTGACCGAAATCTCGAATCTCAAAACCCTTCGAGGTGGGGGAGGGGTCATCCAAGCCCTCACATCCAGGATTTCCATCAAGGCAAGAAGGGTCCTCTTAGCGTGATCGGATACCTGCAGCTTCTCGTTCTCAATCTCGACAATCTGGGCATCGCTTCTTCACCCTGCTCTCAATGTGTAACATAGCACGACCTTTACCCTTCTTTTGACACGGGCGAATCATGTTCAATCGCGATCGTTGCTCATTACCCCAGGGGCCAACTCCATCGAGGTAAAGGAGGGCAGCTGCATTGCTTGGTCAGTTGCGTGAAGGATTTCTTTTTCGATGTTGTGCTGCAGTTGTTTCACCGCTAGAAGTTGCAAGTGAGAATGTAGATACGGTAAGTAGATTGGTGACATTCTTGACTCTTTTCCTAGCTCGTGATAAATTGCCTCAAAATGAACCGTGGTCCAACAGCAAAATGAACTAACCTGGTCGAGGGATCTGTCTGTCAAATCGATCGAGGAATTCCTGCCTGTACGAAGATATGTCTGTACGCCGTACGTCTGCATTGCCACCGCTTGGCCTTTCCAAAATCCTACCGGTGCTGTACTCACCTGACTTTACCTTTGGAAGCCAGACTGATGCCGGCCGGGAGGCGGCATGATATTCTGCACAGAGTCGACGGCGAGGACATTGAAAATAGACAAAGAGAGATAGCAAACACACGGCTCGGGATGATATGCTCCTCGCCCATCGAATCAGAAGCGCAGGAGCGGATTCCTCCTCCCTCCAGAGACAATGCAGATATGAATGGGCGGTGGAGGTGCAGGACATATGCAGCCGCCACACCCTCTTTTAATTCACTTCAAGCCATGAGGTCGGAGTTGTAGGAGGGGAAATATTGCATGGCAGAAAAGTAGTGTGCACTCAACCCTCCTTGGTGTTATCGTGAGTTGGAAGTCTCGAACGATCGCCGCCATAGCTCTGATCTCTTTGTGCTCCTTGTCTGTGAGTAGGTAAGTGGGCACCTCGGTAAATCCTCATATCTGTCACCGTGGCTTAACCCTTGGATCATCCTTCCTTGCGGCCCTTCTCCTTGGGCGATCCCGGGGTGAGGTTGAGCCACGGCAGCCACCTCCGTGTTGGCCGGCCGGTCGGCCGGCCAGTCAAGGCCGCGGCCCGGCTTAAATCGGCTTCGCTTTTTCCCGGGCGGCGCTTCAAAAATGGAAATTCTTCATGGCGGTCGGGCCGTGGTCTTTTAGAGGTCCGAGCCGCGCCTCAAAGGAGTACTCCGTACACTAAAAGAAATGCTACCCGAGCGGTCAAGCCACAGGCAGTTGTTCCTTCTGCAACATGTGGCAGTTTCCTTGACACCGCTTTCCCGTCTCGGTCAGAATGTGACACCCCATTTGAGGAAAGCCGAAAATGTGGGGAGCCAGTGATAACTCATCCCCATTATACCTTATGGTAGGAACTACCAAGTCCAACATCGTGATGGAGGTTTAACGGCACCTTCTGGCCCCTTTCAACAAGAACCAAACCGTCTCAAACGCACATCGGTTTGAGGATTAAGATATATATCTCTCCTGATCTCATCGGTCTTGTAATATAAAATAATTCTCTCCCAGGCCTGGTCTCATCCTCCTGTCTCAAGTTTAACAGGGAAGGCAACTGAATCATGTAAGGGAAGGCAAATTTGTGGTGATCCTAGTAAGCAAACTCTTGAGGTCCTTTACCTTACCTTACCCTCCGCTACTGGCCTCACCGAACTTCAGTCGATAAGCTGCATCCACATCTTGGGAGATTCGCGAACAGACCGGTGGACAACTTCCAGCAGACGACGCGAATGGAAAAAATAAAGTTGCGCCAACGGCGGCAGGCATCTTCGCTTCCCCGCGCTTTCATTCTTCTTTACCAAAAAGATCATTCTCGTCTAGTGTATTCCATCAACCTCACCAGCCGCAGATGCCGTTTGCCGGCGTAAAGGACCCTTCCTGCGGCTCGACTGCCTTGGTTCGAGCCCCCTCGAGGGCGGGGGCGGGGAACGAAATACACCATCGCGTAGAGTAGCGTGGTACCGGCACGAGAAATCTCGTCCACACAGAGTGGCATTCGTTGGAATTATTTGCTTCAAACCACGGAGTAAAAGCTCACCTTGCGGAGTAGACCCCCACTCCCTGGAGGATCAGATTACCATCGTCTCGACTCCACAAGCTAAGTTTATGACTGCACTAGGACGAATTGAGTGTAGTGTAAAAAGAGCATGTGTCGTTGTTTCCCGAGCAAACAACGAGATTTTTGAACCGAAGCGAAAAAGGGTCTTCTTGTTGACGATTCTTTCCCCCGACCGGCTGACTGGACTAGGGTGTAGTCTTGGCGTCAAGAGAGTCTTGCAAGGATCATGGCGCTTGGGCCGATGCTCAACTTGATAACCGCCCAGTTTCCTTTTTTATGCACTTCCGAATATGGGGTACGGACAGATGGGATATGATTCAGATGATGTCCATGAAGGTGTTTTCGTTCACCGCCTTGTCTTGAGTTTATTCCGAGACTTTGTTTACAGATGCAGCCTGCAAGTAAAAGAGGCTCTTCTTCTTCAAGTCCGCCTCGATGGGTGGAAGGACAGAAAATCTTTTCATATCTTCATGCGTCCCGGACGTGCAGCATGCCAGTCCTTTTCTTGGAGTTTTACCCATTGGCCACTGGCCAGGCTCGCTTGCCCTTTTTCTCGAGCACGGCACTGTACTATACCTACTCTCCGGTTACTAGTCAAGACTCCCATCTGCAGGATTCCTCTGTTCCGGTTGTAGCATGCTGCCTTTCTGCAGTAGAGAGTGTTTGATGCTGCGAGGTAACATGTTTCTCGCTCCCCATTAGCTTGCCTACCTGCATATCTTCTATTATCGTGCGCAACGACATCTTGTCAAGCCGCGATCTTCCCTGGGGCGATCTCATCTGAACCTTTTGGTGAACACAAGGATATGGGCGATCCAGATGCCCTCTCCCCTTGCCCACACCATCAACCCTGTATCAAGCTCCTCACTTACTGAACTGCACCTCCATGTCAAGTTGAGTCAACCATATCAACTCGAACTTTTTCTTTCCTTGACCGCCACATTCGGTCGTTACGACGCAAGTCCCGAATAGGGATAGTTCGGCATGTGGTTTCATGCGAGGATGGAGGTACATGATGATGTGCGTCTTGTAGACCAACTTACATACATGATGCATATAACAGAATACCACCTAACTACATTCTTCTCCTCCTCTCTTCTGGTCATCCTCTCAACTTTACTGTCTCCTTGGCGCTTCTGATACAGGACAGGGAGGGACATTGGTCAATGCCAGTGAGTAACCGACTCACCGGAACCCTAGCAACAACATGGACGGCAAGAAAAAAAAAGGAGGGGTAAAGTAGGTCGCTTGAGTCAAGAATCACAAGAAAAAAACGTCCCAGGACCGCTTGTCCGCTCCAACAAGGACCATCCATATTCTTCTGGGAGGTGAAATGGATCTACAGGGAGCGAGGATCATGGGGGCCGTTGAAGATGGGACCATCCGGTACTTGACAAGGGGAACCTAGGAATCCGTTCAATACCCAGGAAAAGAGTCAAATCAATCAAGGATCTTGTTCATCTCTTCTTCACTTTCTCCATCTTTGCTTGCCGCCTTTTCTCCGATAACTTACATATTTGTTCTAAAGATCAACCCGGTGAGATATGATCCATAATGCCAAACCTGGCGATATGGATCCCATGTTTGTTGACCCCTCCCCTTCTCTGCCATGACGTCTTTATCTTAAGATTTTTTCAACATTCTTGAGATATTCTACACTACCGAGAAAAAAACGAGAGATGAGTAATTCATGCAACGGGCAATATTGAGGCCGTGTGTCGTGAATCGTCTCATATTCCTCTGGTCCGATTAGTATGATTCACAGCAAACAAGAACCTTACCGGTGAGTACTACAGAAAGGACGTTATTTCATCCAATCTGACCTCGTCGGCTGCACCCCGCAAAAAGAAGAAAGACGGGATGGAAATACAGACTTGGGATAAAATAGTGGAGTCGGGTGTGATGAGAACAAGGTGTAAGACGAATGACCTTGGTGCCTCACCAACACGATAATCAGATTTCAAGATGAGATCTCTATAGATGGTTGGTTGGTTACCAAGCAATGCTCACTTGATGTCCAGCTATGCCTCTTATTCTAGACCCCAACCCCCCACACCGCGGAAGTTTGACTAAGACAGCACACCACCACTTTGGTGAATACGGTGAATATACTCTCGGTGACCACACCCACTTGCCCTCGATTGCTGAGGTGATCCCATCCATACGACAAGTTGACCTTATTCAAGAGACTTGCATTACTACTCACCACACCACTCACTGGGTTCTAACTCCAGGGCAGTCAGTGGACCGAGAGAATGATAAACCGAGAGGGGCTTTAGTTTACTGAATAAGGCAAGGTAAGCAAACCTGGGAATGATAATGTGGGTGAAAACGCAAATACATAGCCCGAAACCGGACCGGAGAATATTCGCCCCTATCGTATCTCTATAATTACCTAACATGACAAACCACCAGGTGTCTGAAGCGCGCGCTACTTACTGCCAATGCTTGTGCTTGTGAGCATATAATGTACATGTGTAAGTTCAAGGATATATAATCGACCGAGAGAGATATGAGGAGGTAGGTGAGGTAATCGAATGTTCCTGGCCAGATAACCATTGTTCCACCGTACAGCTGGTCGTTCGTCACCGTTCATCGTTACCTTGCGTACCTCTATGGACAAGCTTATATAAGTCTACATGGAAACTTACTAAGGTAGCAAGGTAGTCATGTTGGTTGTCGTCAGTTTGATACACACGAACCACCTTGTACTGGATTTGTGGAACCCGAGGGGGGGAGGGGGAGCGGTTCTAGGACCAGGGAGACTCGAGCAATGAGAGAAGGACAAGCGGGCGGCTAGTTTGGGTTCCGGGCATTCGATGACGACGACGTAAACGTTATTTCATGAATTTAGAACGGTTCCACATAACCCCATAACCCATTCCTGCTTATGATGCGTGGGAAGGAGAGAGGTGGTGATCAATGCGAATAGTTTGTTGACTGAGGATCGAACAAGGTTCTTTTCATGGTTACTTAGCGAGCTTGGTGGCTGTTTGAACATTACTGTTATACAAGGGAAATGTGGCTTCAGGGCCCAGCTCGGGATATCGTCAAGTCCACCAGATCTTGTTCCGATTACGAAAACAAAACCCCGGAGATATGCTGAATGTCTCGTAGTTCGGTCAAAGAGCGCCCCGGGCCATCACTTTGCTCAAAAGTGCAGAGAAATCAGCCCGGATGGTACATGAAAACCTGGACACGACCAAAGAATTATGGGTCGATATAAAGGAATACAGAATGAACGTTTTATACGGTTCAGGTTAGTATGTACGTTCACAGATAATAACTTTGACACGGAGTCTCGCCGAGAGATAATTATACAACTTGCACTTGATCTGTTTCCTCTCACGGCCAAGGTGAACGCCTGGCTTCCTGGAGGGCGCCTTCCGGTCAAGGAGTAGAATGACCAAGTAGCAAGTACCCAAAAAACTAAGGTTCTGGATATGTTTCATATTCTACGCTCCTGCTCCTCAAACCGATCGCCATAACCAAACCATCCTCAGACTCGCCCCAAGTCGGCTAGAATGTCACATCCAGCCCCCCTACCTGCTCTTTGTATTGACGGCCATGACGTGCTACTTCCTCCTGGGCCTATTATTGACTTTGTCGCTCAGCGGTGAAGCCTGTTGATGCTTGTGAAAACGCGTTCGCAAGACCGGGTGAATCCATCAACTCTCAGATACCGAGGTCTTTATATATTGGATTTCTTTCGTCAAAAGGCGACATGTAGAATTGTATCGTAAACCATCCCACGGTATTTAACCAAGTTGGGCCTGTTTCGACCAGAGGGCTGGCCCAGTAAGTGCCTTCTATCAACGCCATTTATTGTAGAAATGACGCCTATAATCAGCTCGTGAGGGCTATTAGTAGACATTATTGAGGCTTGTAAGAGTTGTGAATAAGGTCTTAGATTACATATCCTCAGCGAGGCCCTTAAAAATCGTGAGGAGGATCTTTGTTAATGGTTTGCAAAGCCCTCAAGGTTGTGAGCAGCCTTGAAAGCTGCAAACTAGACACGTGGATGTCATTGAAAGGTCCTGGTGAGTCGATAGCAAGGCCTTCAAGCTTCTGAATACGGGCCTTAAAAGTCTTGTAAATGTACGAGAAAGTCTCACAAAGTATGTCCAAGTAAAATGCCCCCAGACTCGTATATAAGACATTTGAAGCTGCGAAAAAAGCCCTTTAAAGTCGTGAGTGAGGCATTTATAAGTGGTTAGCAAGGCCGTCAAAGCTGTGAGCAGTGGCCTTAAAAGTCGCAAATAAGGGATTTAGATGTCATTAGAAGGCCTTCAATACTCGCGAGCGGGGCCCCTCAAAGCTCGAGAAGGCCCGTTTAGGTAGCGTAGGTTGATAAAGTCTATTCTGTAATCCTATACTACATCAAACACACTCCAACTCCATTCATCAAACAGCCCACCTCAAATAACCAGCCTGCCAGGGTCCGTCTCCAGCACAAGCTTCAATCTCTCGAGGAAGACCTTTGCCCTCCTCTCCTCTGCCTTAGGGACGTGAAGACTCAACAGGTTGGGCCCGGAGGCTGAAATGCCTGGCATAACAGCTTGCTTCGGTTTCTGTACTGGACGTGAAGGACCAGCCGCCAGCAGATCGATAATGTCCGACTTCCTCCCCGCAGGCTTACGCGCAGCAAACGAAGCCGGCTCGAAAGCCGCAATCTGGGGCAGGTACTGTCCCCTCGAGGCCTTGGGACCAACCTTGTCAAGGCCCAGGATCTGGTCAAACAGCTGGTCGGCTGTCGGCTGAGTGCCAGCTGGCAGGGGTAACTCATCGTTTGCAAGGTCCGAAGCCCGGCTGATAAAGGTGGAAAGAGGCAGGAAGATACCCAATTTCTTTTGTATCCTTGACTGAACCTCAATCACGGCCCCCAAAGAGACCGATAATGAGACACTGGTCTTCTCGGGCGCCCGGGGAGCAGCCGGTGCTGGAGCCTGTTCGACCTTCTTAACCTCGGGGGCCTTTGCGACCTTGATATTGCTGAGGTCCAAGTGCGAAGCATGCTTGTACCTCGATTCGATCGCCGAAGGAGTTTCAACATTGATCTGGCCAAGATGCGCGAGCACGTCACCCTTCAAGAGACGCCCGTTAGGTCCTGTGGCGGGGATGCTGTCTGCCACACTTGCGTCCAAGCCGTTCACTTTGAGCAGGTGGGCTACAGAGGGATACAGAGGGTATGTCTGTTTCTGTGCCTTTCCTGAAGACTTGGCCGAGGCCTCGGACGACGACGACGAGGACGTCTCAGTGGGTTTCGGTGCTGAAGAAGCGGCAGGCTCGGGGGCCGCAGCGTCGGCTTTCTTGGATGCTTCGTCGGCTGGGATCTCGAGTTTGCTGATGTCATCACCCTCTTCCGCAATCACCGCTATCCGTGTGCCGACCTGGACGCCTTTGCTGCCGTCTTGCTGCATTATTTTCATCAGAATACCGTCCTCTTGAGCCTCGACGTCCATGGTAGCCTTGTCGGTTTCAATCTCGAGCAGTACGTCGCCGGCCACAAACTTGTCGCCCTCCTTGACGCGCCACGTAGCGATATTTCCCTCAGTCATCGTTGGGGACAGGGCTGGCATTGTGAAATTCTGGGCCGCAAGGGCAGCGGCTGATGTTCGGAAACCTGAACGGACGAACATTTTAGGAGAGCTCTATGACAAGATAAAAGAATATGGGTTTGTTGAGTGGCACTGACCTCGACCGGCGACATCCTGTCGCAGGGCCCTTCCAGCCAAGCGCGACGAGATGCGACATGTTGCCGCGAAGGATGCCATGACTGACGGTCGCTCACTCGCTGGGAGGAGTTATTCGGACCCAATTGGCTTTTGAGGTCGATTGCGGGACTAGATGGGTTGGAAAAGGGTGGCGGGCTAAAGGTCTCGAGGTACGAGGGCATTCGGGGTTGGTGGTTGCAGAACTCAGTTTATCGGTTGGGGAGGGAAACTGGCCGAGAAGCTTGGGCCAATTCAACATAAGCTCCAAACCGTCAGGCTGTCACTCAAAAAGTTCGGACCGCAGGCGGGTCCCTTCCTAATCGATCTGCACTAAACCGCCAAGTCAATCCCTGTCGTTCTTCGCGACGGATGCCCCCAACTGGAGGCTGTCAAATGGATTACAAAGACCATATCCGTATCGGTACGGGTTAAATAATGAACATACACGCATACCATCCATCTCTTGAAGGCGTTTAGAGAGGACTAAAAATACGCGTAATGAAGAAGCACATATGGCTTTAATAGTATTTGTACCATATCTTCGGCCCAGGTGCCCCCCACGTCCATGATTAGCTAACAGCAAGCGTAACCTTTCTGACTACCCCGTTTTTTTTTTCTCAATTCGCTTGTTTGAAGTCACATATACGCCTTCATCTTCAAACTCTCGATGTCGATTTTCGAATCTCTCATTCTCGTATGGGCTTGCCTTACTGTCTCTCGGACCTGCTCGTCCGATTCCTTGGCACGCCTTGTGGTCTCCAAATTCCACAATTGGGGCTCCGGTTTGCTTGAACAAGGGTCCAGAGGGGTGCCAAAACCTTAAATCAGCCCCAGTCGCTCAAACATTGGACCGAAACCGGGCAGCAGGAACCCCTGCACCTTGACAAATTTGGAGCCTCGGGCCTGAAGCTCATCGCAGCAGTTTGGACGCCTACAGCGACGTACCTCACACACTGCTTAGCTTCCTGATTGCTCGTGACACCCGCTCAAAGCTCAAAGATTCCAATGGCGTCCCTGCCACAAAGAATAGGGTCTCAGTTCTTTCTCCTGACCCGACAGACAACAACATCAACATGGCATAGTTGCGCTTCAGCCTCGATATCAACGCCACCGACCCGCTTCCTCTTCCAGAGCAATGGCCCCGTCGCGACGATTCGGACCCGTCTCTTCCACATCACGCGCCGAGCGAAACCGTCTCCGTCTCCGGCACGGCCCGCTCTTCGCCGAAATGCCTCCTCCTCCGCAGCTCCGAAAAAGCCATCCGCCCCCGTCGTCACGCCGACAAAACCCCCCGCAGGCCCCCGCCTCACAGCAGCGAACGCCCTAAAAAGCTACGTCGAGCGCCTCGCCACAAAAGGCTCGCGGACCCTCCTCTACGAAGCCCCCTCCCACTTCTGGTACCGCGTCTCCTCCTTCGCAGCCGGCGCCTTCTGCATAACCTACACAGTAGTCCAATACTGGGAGGTCTACCTCCACCCGCGCGAGGGCCTCGCAACATGGGTTCCCCACGCCTTCGGCCTGATCTGTATCTTCATGACGGCGATGGGCATCTACTTTGTCCTCGGAACCCAGCACATCATCCGGCACATCGAGGCGGTGCCCACGCACATGCTGGCAAAGAGGCTCTCCCCCGCCGCGCAGGCAAAGTCGCCCATCTACATCGAAGTAGCCATGCAGCGGCCCTTTCCCTTTCTCCCGATGAAGAAGCGCCTCTACACGCCCGAGGAGATACAACTGCCCTTTAGGATGTTTGGTGTGCTCGGGAATCTGAGTGTTTTAGGGAAGCAAGCGCCCCCGTCGCCCAAGAATAATACCATGGTCGAGGTTGTTCGTGCCGAGCGGGAGGCGAGGGAGGCGAGGGCGAGGGAGATTCAGTACCGGAGGGATCATATCATGACTGCGCCGTTCCGGGATGGTGCCAAGGTGGGCAAGCAGGTTGCGGGCGGCGTCTGGGCGAGTGTCAAGCGACCGTTTTTCAGGGAGGGCTTTGCCAAGATTTTGTTGGGAAAGACCGAGTATAAGATTGATGTTTCGGGTGGATGGGCTCTTGAGGATGGGAAGGCGTTGGATCGGTTGTTTACCATTCGCCCGGCGCCGGGACAATAAGAAAGCTGGATGTTGTGTCGATCCATCTTGTCTTCCGTCCCTGTCAGAAGGGACTGAACATGTGACAATGAAATCTAGGGCAGGAGAGAGACTGTCTTTTGGTTTAGTCAACTACTGTAAAATAGGTATATAAAATGTAAATCTAGGTACTGTACATTGCCAATAGAGAGAACGTTAATTTCGCACACCGAATATTGAGGAGTTATGGTGCGAAAGATCGGGTCTCTTTGAAGTTCATCATTTGAGACTTGGTAACCACAGTATAAGGGTGCAAGACTCATCTAGAGTTTTAAGCGTTTCCTGTCTCCGATAGACCTGTGGACGGTCCCATCTCACGCAGGTTTTCGTATTAATCCATCGCTCGTTAAGGGCGTAGTTTGTGAAATGACAGAACATCGCTGGCATAAAGAAGTCAATTTCAGTGCTGAATCTGACGATAGGGAAAAAAACAAAAGACTTGATTGATGCCTGGCTACCGTAGGTAGTAGGTAGGCTAAACAATTTCTATTGAAAAAGCCAAGCCGCCATCTCGAAAAGACAATTGCCTCACCACCTTTGTGCCCGATAGAAAGATGATGTCTATCTATCTATACATCGAAGGTACCCAACGCCGTGACAAGTTGAAAAACAAGAAAAAAAGAAAAGAAAAAAAGAAAATCGGTGGCATCTAACCCTGTCGCGATGATGCGATCAATGGTTGAGCATCGTATCAGCATCAGGAGCACTCCGGATGCCCCTTGAACAGACCAATCTCCTCGGCCATTTTCTCGTCCACCTCCCAACCATCCCAGCTAATGATACCATCATTACCCGAGTCAAACCCATTATTCCTGGCAGGACGAACATGACCAACAATAACACCATCCACCTCAATAGCCTCCCGGGGCCATTCGACCACCCCCTCCTTGAAACTTTCACTCCTAGCCGTCTGCATAAGCCTCTTCTTGTCCCGAAAGATATGAGGACTATTCCGTCGCATACTCTCCAGCGCACGCCTGCCAACCTCGTCAACAGAGTCATTATGCCGCAGCCCAAAGAAATCAGACTCGTCAGAAGAACCAGCGTGCTCCTTGCGAAGGCATTTCTGCTCTTCCTCGGGAAGCTCGCCTAGGTTCATCAGAAAGACGTCGTATTGGCACAGGCTTGTGCGGCAGACCCATGTTCCGCCCTGAGTCGCCCGGCGGAACAGCCCAGCCATGGCAGCGATGCACCCTAGAGCACCGGTGCCGTAGTCAGACATGGGAAAAGGTGGAATCACCGGCTCGTTCAAGCCCATGAATCTGCCCTGAGCCCAGGCGACCCCCGTCGCGCAGTCGGCAATCTGCTGCCAGCCTCGACGGCCGGCCCATTCTGCGTCGGAATGTCCGATCCCGCCAAAGCAGTCCTCGGCGACGTAGACAAAGCCATACCCCCGATCCTTGGCCATCTGGTCGAGCTTCTCGACGCCATAGCCTAGCCCCTCGAGAGCTCCGTGCCGGTAGCCATCGATAATGACGTCTGCTTCTTTGAGCAGCCTTTCAAGGATCTCTCTGTCACTCTCCTTCTTGAGGTCGAGATCCACACAATGCTTTCCCGTGTTGACATCGACCTGAAAGAATGGCACATCGGGTAGGCAGGGTGATGTCACCTTCATGACAGAGGCACCATGGGCGGCGAGTGAGCGCCCAATCGTCGGCCCGGCAATGACACGACACATCTCCAGGACCTTGATTCCGCTAAGAACACGGTGGTCAGAGACCCGCTCTTGTTGGTTGCCATTCGGGAACTCCGCTTCCGAAAATGCAAAGTTTGGCCGTCTGTTTTGGGCATCTGTCGGAGATTGCGGTTGTAAAGAGAAAGGAGTCTTCGCGGAGAGCACCTTCCCGTGCTTGGTTTCCCGAAATTCATGCCAACTTATAGCCTCAATTCCTGCACCTTTGGCTTCTCGATTTTTCGCCTCCAGCTCCTCTATGGTGAATTGTGCCACAGCTTCACCAATGGCATTTTTGCAGTCCTCGTAGCTTTGGAGTGCAGGATCGAACGGACGAAGTCCAAGACTTGACATCACAGCCGTGGCGTCAAGCGAGCCATGGATATGATAATATCTGTCATCTTTTGTCTTGTATAAATTGGCCGACAGGCGGCGATACAAGATCGACTGGGCTCGATTCAAATCAGTGTCTAGGAATGGTTAGCATCTCTGAAGGCTTTTTGGAGGTATCATAGGGCCAACCTTTTATTTTCGCTTTCACATCAGGATCCGTTTTGTCCTGGCCGTCAATAGTGGTCAGGTATGCCGACATGAGAAAGCAGGCGGATTTGTCCAGGTCGACCGTTATGCTTCTTTTGACACTTTCTCGCCCCGTCCAGCGGAGGTCTGCGATAGCGGCTGCCGCACAAGCTTCGAGGGCCTTGATGGCCGCAATGGCATCTTGCTCCTTGAGAGGACAAGGAAAGACGACTCCTTCATTTGAAGATGGCGAGCTGAAAGTGACCGAGGTGTGGTGCTTGACGAATTCCTGGGGCACCACATTCCCGCAAGTCTCTATCAGTCTCTTGAGGGCTTCCTGGGCCCCGCGTGCGACAGAATATCGCACTGGACTTCCTGATCGAGGGGGAGGCTTCTGGGCTGGTTTCATGACGTAGAATGACCAAGATGTCGAGAGCGATATAGGCTTGAAGATGGGGTATGTCGGGAGAGACATCACCTTCTGCCCGACATAGCCTTTTAAACCTCGCCTTGGCTTCTCCATGGAGTGAGCCAACTCGGGATGAGAATCTCTCGTTGGCCATAGCTTCTCACAAGCCAGTGAGACATCAACAGTGGTTGTGGTGGTGAGTTGCGCCATGTTGGAATCAGACGAAAGCTGTTAACAAAGGGATCTAATAGCTGTATAAAGAACTTTGGCCGTCCAAGTCGACCAACTTTATTGCCTGGGGTGCATTGTGGTGATACACGGAGGGCCAAGGTTATCGTCAAGACAGTCACAACGTGACCAAGAAGAATGATATGAACGTCAATAAAGAACGCCAGGACGGAACCAGGACGGAAGAAGTGCTGAGACAGGGCGGGGAGGTCCGCTTTATGTTCTTTGTATGTTTACAAACCAACAGTACCAACAGCCACAGAGAGTGGGGGATGGCAAGGTTGAGGAAACGCCGAGCCATACTCCGTATGGCCTGCCCTCTTGCTTTCCCGAGTCCCAGACATGATCGACTAACCGGATAGGACGAGGCGGACGAGGCGTTTTGAGGCTCCCAACACCAATTCACACAAGGTAACCATTCGGTGACTTTACATAAACAAGATATGTGAGGGACTTGATAGTCCGCGAACCCCCTCAGCCGCCCTCGGCATATTGCTGCGGGACCTGGCAGGATGGCAAGCCTCCGTTTCCCAAGATAGTGGCAGCACTAGCCTGTGATGTCAACGGAGCTGGAGGCGCCAATATCTCCAAGTGTCGTCACGGGGCAACATTGTGCGCCCTTGAGAGCATGCCAGGGTCTGCGGAATAAAGCAATGGACGCGGCTCTTATCTCGTGCGTCTTGATTGGTAGACATCTAGACGAACTGTGCGGGGGGTACCGGAGAGGTCGAGGAGTTCTTCAACAACATCCATGTAAGTGCTCCGCAGATCACGAAGCTGCATATCACGGAGATGCGGGGACTAATGTAGGTGGCGTTCCGTTTGGGACGAGGAGGCCACCGGATATAGCTAAGAGGTGAAATCACCAAACTGCTGAGATGCGATCTGGCTCCTTCGCCTCTGCAACCACCAACAGGATACCGGTACCATGCTACCCTCGTAGAGAGTTTTGCCCGCCAGACCAGACAAGCCGCCCCACCATCTGTCTCGAGGGCTTCCGAAGAGGCCGGAAATGGAGTCTGATGTGTGTGTTCGGGGGTCGGCATCCCGTTATTGCTACCCACTCACGAGACGATTCTTGGGTCCATGGAAACCGTCATCTCCTTGCAATCTGAGACTGGCTGCTTGGAGGAAATCGGATTTGATGGATAGTGACCACCTTCACCGCGCGTCGTCGTATACGTCTAGCTTTTCGGGGTCACCTGCCCGTATGTTGTGTCACCATGGGCTGGTCTCGGACGGATTCTTTTGCGCTCTTCTGCCACTCCCGCGTTCTGTTTTGTCGGGATGGGATGCCAGATGGTTGCCGGACGAAGCCACCACAGGGGAAAGCACCAACCCAGATCCCGGACAAAAGGCAGCCGAGTAACACCGCCGACTTCACCGACCTCCCAACTGACCGTCTCGGACTTGATGGTCTAGGCGGACCGAGAACAGGGAGCTATGTGACCATTAGCCAACTTGTCCCAACAACAAAAAGACACCTCGGTTATTCTTGGGAACGTCCCCATTCACGCCGGCGACTAGGCAGATACCAAGAATAAACCACCACCATCGAGAAGGCTAGCTCGATCTCTGTTCCATGCAGGGAAAAAGAAAAACCAACGAAAAGAAGAGGGCCCGTTCATTGGCTGGAGAGGCATGCCGAGGGGTTAGCATGCAATGGATTCTGGATCCGGCCTTGATCTCCCGTCCCGCAGTCGATGGATCTCGAACGTAAAAGTATCGTAACTATCGTTGCCACCTTTGTGTGTCATTGTCATTTGTATTATAAAGTTCCTACCACTATTTTGCAACGGTGGTGGAGAGAAGGAGGCAGAAAGAGAGGAGAAGATGATCCAAGAGCGAAAGCGGAACCGACCAGCCAACTTGGTAACATCATGACGGCGCGAGACGGAAGACGGAAGTCGACGAATTTTTGGGACAGACGGCACATCCAAAGTGTCGCCCGTTCCTGCCGGCAGACTCGCTCGCCCGTCCCTCCACCACCTGTCCCGTGGAGACCTCTACTCTTTCCTTCCCCCCGTTCGGCAGGTACTGTACCTCTAACGAGGCCGGCTTTATGGTTCTGACTCAGTCTCACGACACCATCAGTTGTGCCTTCCTTTTTGGAGAGAGCATGTTCATGTTTCATCGCCTTATGTTAATAACTCTCCACCCCAGATATGTGGACCGATCAAAATTCATGTTGATGATGGCAGGTGCATTACCCGATGGGAAAGAGGCAATTAGGGCATTCTGTTGTGCTCCAGGCTCTCCAATTCTGGTCTCCGCTTTCGACTATTTCCCCCTCGGCCCTTATTCCTTCTTCTTGCCCCCCAAACTTGGAGGAGTCCATCTCGACTCGTGATGAACACCACATCGCCCTCAGCAAAATGATGTATCACGGAACACAAGCATTCACTCGGCGTTTCTGGGGTCCCGCCTGGGGTCCGCAGATCTGGGGGGCCCCCCATTCCCCCATTCCCCCAATCTCTTGTCTTTTGCGGAGTAGCCCGCCTGGCCGCACAACCCTGCTCCCTGTAGGACTAGTGCACGGAGCTCGCTAGCTCGGTGAACTCGAGGGATCTCGAGATCCACTATCAACCACGATTGACACCTGACAAACCCCAAGCTTCCTGCTGCAGCTGAACTGTTTTAGCCCGGGCACGAGCATTCATCTCGCTGCATCAGCAACAATATCTTGGCCAGGATTCATCCAACAGGCGCCACATGACAAGGCCAAGTCGCAACCAACGATCCAATGCGCACATATTCCTTCTTTTGAATGGATTCCATGATCGGTCATATCTCACTTGTTCCCGGCTCCCCGGCTTCCCGTTTCCCCGTCTCTGGAAAGCTGATGAGCTGAAGTTTTTCTCCATTGCCGTCTGTGACCTGGCCAGTTGTCCGTGTTCGGCGCAATCAAGTGGCCGGCCTGAAGAGCCTCGAGAGGAGGAAAACCTCTCATGTGGTGTGGGGCGTGTTGCTGCAAAAGAGGTGCAAACAGGCCGCTTTTGCCTATTCTTGCTGCTGCTTGCCTCTTTGTGGACGGCACTGGATGGGACTCGACTGACGGGGAGAGGAGGTAGGGGTGGAGCCCAGGACTGCCGCGGTGGTATTTTATTGGGCTCGATAGCATTTTGCCCTCAAGCCCTGGCCCTCGTCTACAGGCGCGCATCATATTCCCTGTCCCTATTTTTCAGAGTTGCTTGCTTCATGCAAGCAGCTGCAGACGACGTTGTGTTGTCTGAGTAGTTTTTGCACCACGTTTTTTTTGCCTGTTGCAACATGAGGCGACCTGTTTTCTACCGAGGCGACTGATCTGTTTGCTGGCTGGCTCTCACTGCAGTCTGCCCGACTGCTAGTCTGCTATCGTGGTCGTCCGTGCCCAGACGTGGGAGTGTTGGAGTGTTGGAGATCTTGGGTAGGCTTGGGCACAAAAATCCCATCTCGCATTTGGTGCTTTCTTACAAGGGTCTTATGTCGCCATGTCGCCGTGGTGGCATTATTAGTGGATGGGTAGTGGTTGATTGCTTCCAAACGGGCTTAACGGGCCAGCAGCCAGCCTCGAGTCCAGTCCGGCGATACATCACAAATCGACCGCTCTTTTGGGCAACATTCTGGGGGCCGCAAAGCAATGGCGGGGGACCTCCTAGTCGTCTATGAGAAGCACGATGCCCCCAGTCCCCCACCCCATATCCGACGACCTGCTTTCTCTCCATCTTTTTGATCAATCTTCACAACTCCTCTTTTCCCTGCTCCTTGGAACCATTATTTAGCCCCCCTAACGTCCGAAGCTGCCGTTGGTCTCAGCGACTGGACCGGATATCAGGCTGGTCAGACGAGACCCAAGCATCAGTCCTCCACAGCGCCGTCCCTTTGGCAGAGAGGGTCTGAAAAGGCGAGCGCTTCCACTGCGAACCAGAAACAAGCACGGCATATCGGATCGTGCCACCAAACGTGCCCCCCGGCACTAACCCCCCCTTCCAAGCTACTCGCGCTGCCGAACCCGGGTCAGCGTGCTGCTGGACTGGACTGGACTACTCCGTATACATACAGCTTCCGACAATCCATTCCTAGTCCCGGCCCTGTTGCCGACGTGTCGCGTTGTGTCGTGCATCATCCGCTCCGTTCACCCTATCCGTACGGCGGCGTTGCTTCCGATCGCACTAGACCCGCGACCAGCCCAGAGGTCATTTGTCCATTTTGCCCCTTTCTCTTGGTTTTAGCTCTCTATTGTCGCACCCACTGCTGGCGGCCGTGCAAGGGCCCAGCCCAGACGAGGTCTGCTACCCGATGGCGGGGCGTCTTGCGCTTGACTGTCCCTGTGTCCATGAGCCCATCTCCCTCGACGGCCCCTCTTCCTCTCCATCATGACGCGCCCCAAGGTCCCCGACGACAAACGTCAGCGCACTGCTCAAGCCTGCGAGTCTTGCAAGCGCCGGAAGCAAAAGGTCAGTAATACGTTTCATCTGTTCAGTTTCGGAATCTGGGCCCTGTAGCTTGCTCTGAGCTCTGCCTGGCGGAGGAGCCGCATGCCTTGTCGCGACCTCTCTGCCCTTCCCCACTCTCGCTGCTCATAATAAGCACAGCTGTTCCTGCCAAACATCTCTATCAACTCTCCACCACTTCTTGACTGCCCCTCTCCAGGATCAGCTGTCAGCTTGGCATCCCTGCGCAAGTCACGCAGGACGAGTGTTGATATCGTCTGCCAAGACTGCCGTGGGTTTAGTTTTGTGCCCGCTGGTTACCAGACACAAGGTTTTAGAAATGCCGGGCTCTCTCAGGGCCTAGTGTTACGACCCAGGCTGTCTTGGTCCTGGTAAGGAACGGGGCATTTCGAACTCGGACCCGCACCGAGTCTGATTAGTATCGCAACGGGAGGGGAATCACTTGGCTTCAAACCACTTGACCTTGCTTCGACAGCAAGATATCGGCACAAGGTGCCTTTCGTCATATCCTTAGCTCCGGGATAATATCGGCCGACGTTTTGTCTCCACCACAAGCACAAGCAATCGGCGGAAGAAGCCACCGGCTGTCACGGGAACGTTAGCTGACGCTCGTCTGCTCATAGTGTAATGGTTTGAAGCCGTGTCATACCTGTGTCCGGAGGAAGTTGACGTGCTCGTACGCCCTCAACAGTTCTGCTCCTGAGCATGCTGCGGGCGAGTTATGCGGGTCACCCACCAAGCGAAGACATATTGAGACATCACCGTCAGCCATTCGATCCACAACCGAAGTCTCTACCTCACCTTCTCAAAATGCCAGTGGTGACTCAACACAATCACAGACCTGGGAAGATGTCCGGGACGGTCAGGTAACGGCCAAAGGCTCACCAAGGCCGACATCTCCACCAGCACGGTCACTGCATCCTGCCACTATTCCCAAGCATGCTCGAAGGGGTTCTCACGATTTAGAGACCCAGGCTAGCCGCAGCCAAGCAGAGGAGGCAACAATATACACAGAGACGAGGATGTTGCAGGACCAGACTGGAAGGTTGCGTAGGTCCTTCCCACTGCCATTGATCAGAATCAGTCATTGGGCTAACCTGGCTACCAGTCTACATGGGGGATGCATCCACGCTCTCCATCTTGCAGCTGATCCGCATAATAGTCGAAAGCACGGCTGGACCAGAAATAGGAGCCCGTTTTATAGAAGATCCGAAGAGACACCGTATCATGGAGAACCTAATCCACTTCCCCGCGGATACGGTGGTGCCTTGCCCCCTGCCGGATAGGGAAACCACTGATGTTTTGGTGGATTCATACTTTGTCAATGTCAGTGCCCATTCCCTCCACATGTCTTGATTGCCCTGCTCACGTTTTGTTAGACTTGCGGTCTCCTTGAAGTCATGGACAAGAAAATCTTCATGGACAAGATCGATTCATGCTACGCCGATCCACTGACTGCCACGAACTATTTCCTTTGCCACTTGTATCTTGTTCTTGCTCTCGGCCTGGTCCTCTCGGCGCCTATCTCGGGAAGCAGGGAAGAGGAGGTGATGAGAAGATTACAGAATGCGCAAGCCAACAGGGCCGAGCACTTCTTCCGGAGTGCTAAATCCATGTGCAATCCTGATAGTGGCTTCGAAGACGCCGATTTTTGGTCCGTTCAAGCATTGTCCTTAATGGCGCTGTACATGCTTGCAGTTTCTAAGAGAAATACGGCATATGCGTATCTTGGTCAGTTTTCCTTTTATGGACTTCAAGTAAATCTTGCTAAATTGTCACAGGTATGGCTGTCCGGTCCGCCTACTCCCTGGGCTTGCATAGAGAAGAGACTATGAACCCGGTTATCTTCAGAGCCGAGGAGATAAGCGAGCGTCGAAACATGTGGAAGACTCTCTTTATCATGGATCGATTCCTTGCTGCGTCTTTGGGCAGGCCTACTGCCATCTCCGAGGATGATTGCTCGCACAAAATCATGCCCGAGAAGGAGTTCAGCAACCCATACACCAGTGCTGATGTCGACATTGCCGACATACACAGCAAGAGCATTGATGCTTGTGTCCGGTCGTCTCACATGATAGGCGTTACTCTCGGTGTGTTTTCACAGAGGAAGATATCAACCACGGTGGTTCAAAAGATTGCAGCCACGTCCAAAGACCTGCGCCAAGCTGCGCAGACGGGCCTGTTCTCGCGACTTGCCAGTGAAATACCGAGCAGCGCAGCACAGGGAATCGCCACGCTCCATGTCCACCTCCTCTCTCTTCACTCTCTGATTTTGCTCACCAGACAGCTGTTCATCATGCACAACTGGAAGCTCGCAGAGCAGCGCTCAGGCATGAAGAAACCCTACACCATCAAGGAGTCTCCCATGGCCAAGTACTCGGAAGCTTGTGTCATCGCATCCTACCACACCATTCGCTTGGTTCAGAGAGCACGCGATGCTGAGTATCTGCCACGAAGGAATCCATTCATCATGTAAGGCCCGAAATGCCCCTTCCCTGGTCTTCAGCGTTGGCGCGTCTAACCATATAAAATAAAAAAAGATACTTCCTCTTTGCCGCAAGTCTGATCGTTTTCATGAATCGGTTTTCTTGCTTGTATCATACGGATTTGTATACACAGACCGTCACAGATGCGATAGCCATCATGAGATACTGTGCCCAAACCGACCCGCAAGCCGAGAGGCTCCTCGATATCATGGAGAGATTCCACGAGGTGGTCGAGAAGTGGACCAAAGACCACACATATCACGCGCCGACTCTTTCATCGGACCTCGGTGGTCTCTATGCCCCGCAACCGGGCAACTCGCGCCTTGCCCATGACCACTCTGTGTGGGTGGCTAATATGAACAATATGAATAGTCCGCGGGAACAAGAGCCCCCGCAGCTGGGTATTCCTCACCGGATGACGCCAATGAACAACATCTTGCCGCCGCTCTCGGAGTTGGTTGTTTCACAGTCCCCTACGATGGACATCAAGATGCACGGCATGTCACCGCAGCAGATGATGAGCCCGCCGTTTGCGCCCTCGATCCCTGCCCGTCCCAGTGTTTCGTCACACTCCATGTCAGACGGCTCCGAGTCGGCGAATGGTCATATTGAGTTTAGTTTCGACAGGCTGTGGGAGAACTGGGAGAAGACCGGGCACTCGCACCCGGGACCGTCCGTCCTTCCTAGTCCTCCCGGCCATGGTCCTACCACCAATCACATCACGGTGGCAGGGCCAGGAACGCTATCTGCGGGGGGGGCACCTCTCCATAGTCTCCCGAGTCTCCCGCCTACACCTCAGTTCCCACCACCGCCCACACCGGTCCAGCAGCATGCCCCGGGGGTCCCCGTGTCGTCGCCTTCGCCGGCTTCATTTGCCGCCTATCAGATGCATCCGGGGTCGGCTTCGCTGTCGGAGACTAACCGCATCCCGCCGATATCTTCCATCTCACCGAATATACCGTTATACCATAGCACGAACTATGGATGAAGAGCAGATGTGTTTGGTCGATTCCTGGCAGGGCGCCTCTTTTTCTTGGTTCATCTTCTTTATATTTTTATACAGTGGTATTATTACTCACTGAGTTGGGGACAGCCGCAGGACCTTCAAGGCTGTATTTGGTCGGGCGTCAGAGCATAGAGAGGGCATTTTGGCGTCGAGGACATAAGGGTCCAGGCTTGCCAGCAAGGCTGGCACTGTCGAGAGAACCACAATACCGAGATTCGTCGATGATCTAGCGGTCGTTTATTCACGAGAAAAGCTACCTACTCTTCCGAGTCTGGCTGTTTAGAAGAGTAAAAGACGTTGAGGTTGAGTGCAGGAAGAGGTATCGGTGGGAATTGGAGTTTCCGCGTTATAAGAGTGATTGATTGATACATTGATACCTAGTGATTCTTATTTTTGAGAGCAGTAAGCGAGAGATACCAAAACAATATTGAGCTGGCTTGATATTAATACTAAACAGTCTATATATACACATGTGTCGAGAAAACTTGCATCCATACTTCCACATTCATCGTTTTCACTTTTCGTAGCCTGTACAGACATCCTGCACTTGTTAACTCTGGAAAGGTATAGTATTCCACGGTAAATAATCAGCCTGCAGTACCTGACCAGGGCCCTTGCTCCCGTCGCCATGTTTCTCCAGTCATCCAACTCGTCTAGTCAAGTTCAGAAAAGACCAGCGAGGCATTCGTCCCGCCAAAACCAAAACTGTTGGACATGACGACCTTGACTTTCTTTTGCTGCGCCTCGAGGGGCACAAAGTTGAAGTTGGCGCCGACACTTGGGGTATGGAGGTTCAAGGTCGGGGGGATAGTGCCCTATATCATTGTTCAGTCAGCCGTCACTCCCTTTCCAGCCAAATCCAAAAACAACATAAAAGAAAAGTCACAACATACCTCCCTCAAAGCCATGACAGAAAAAACAGCCTCAACAGCCCCAGCAGCACCAAGTAAATGTCCCACCGCCCCCTTGGTGCTACTCACCACCACCTCTCCCTCCCGCTCAACCCCATCCTCCCCCAACATCAACGACCCAATCGCCCTCGCCTCGGCAGCATCCCCCACCGCCGTGCCCGTAGCATGGGCATTGATATAATCCACGCTGCCCGGCTTAACCCCCGCATTCATCAACGCGCGCTTCATGGCCAAGAACGCGCCAGACCCGTCTTCCCGGGGGGCAGTCATGTGAAATGCGTCGCCCGAACAACCATATCCTCTAATTTCCGCCAATATATTCGCCCCCCTGCGCTTGGCATGTTCGAGTTCTTCGAGTATCATGACAGCTGCTCCTTCCGCCACGACAAAGCCAGCGCGGTCGCGGTCAAACGGGCGACAGGCGCTCTCGGGGGCGTGGTTATATGCTGTAGACAAGGACCGGGAACGGCCGAATCCTGCAAATGTTAGGGGGTGGATGCATGATTCTGAGCCGCCCGCGACCATGACGTCTGCGTCTCCGAAGGCGATGAAGCGCGAGGCGTCACCTATGGAATGCGCTCCGGTGGTGCATGCCGTCGTGGCGGAGTGGTTTGGGCCTCGGAGGGAGTGTTTCATTGAGATATGGCCCGCTGCTAGGTTTATGAGGATTTTTGGCACAAAGAGGGGGGATACTTTTTTGTAGCCCTATTAATATCTCACCGTTTTAGTTTGTCATGTTGTTTTGTGATGAATAGGGGGGGTTACGAACGTCTTTCTCATATGCCAAGGCGGTGTTGTATAATTCTTCTAGGTTGCCGATTCCGCTGCCCAAGCAGACACCGGTTGCATCTTGATCCTCCGGGGAGGTTGGGTTCCACCCTGCGTCGGCGAGGGCCATCTCCGCCGCGGCGATGGCGTACTGTGTGAACAGGGACATGCGTCTTTCTTCGGCCGGTTCGAGCCAGTCTGATGCTTTCCAGGTGTGGTGGTTGTTGATACCACCACCGGCGGCGGCGACACCATTACTGGCAAGAGTGCGAGGAACAAGACCCGCCACGGTGCTGGTGAGATCCCGCCATTTGTTCTGCGGCTCGAGATGGGCGACGCTCGTGATGCCCGAGTCGCCGGCTATGAGACGTCGCCATGTCTGTCTTGCTCCAACACCTAGTGGAGTGATGGCCCCGAGGCCCGTCACGACTACTCGTCTCATTATGTTTCCATCGTTCCTTTTGAGTTTTGGAGGCAAAATGTGAATGAGTCTTTTGGCGTAGGATTCCGCTTATGAGATTTTAGTTTGATGCTATTCAGAAAGAGTGAGCAGGAGCTCGTTAATATGAAATTATTGATGATGTTCAGGAAAGATGCTTTCAAGCAAGTCAAAGTGAAAGTGAAAATCCCATTTGGTATGGTACGTAATGCGTACTGGGCGGACTGGCGAGGCTCAGCGGATCGGCCCGGAGTTAACGAGCAAGTGGGGCATCATTACCGTATTTTGTATTACACCATACATATGTCGTTACACCAGGTGCCATGTCTCATTATGATGTTTCGAACATTCATCAAAGTTCAAATTGGATAAGTCAAGCTTTCGCTGCTCTTGTTTTCCAGGGTAAGGAGTCTTTGTGAATATAAGTTAGGTAGCATTTGTACATTATAATTCAATGCACATCTGGCACGGAACCTATCGAACAGCTAACCAAAAATATAGAGACCGGCCATTTCCCATAACGCCGCTATGTATAGATCCTCCTGACCAAGGATACAAGTACTGTTTTCACATTACCCTTTCTTCTCTATCCATCCCTAATCTAGAAACAACAAGGAAATATGGTACCGTCCTCCTCAATGGCCAGCAGGTACAGGAGGGCAGGCTGCAAACTGATCTGGAGTCAGGCCAGGCGACATGGACTTGCTCACACTCCCGTATTTGGCTTGCCATGCATAAAAGTACATGAGTGCGGCTAGGGGTTGGCCAAGGATAGTGAAAGACACCCAGAAGATGGTATTACCCAAAAGCTTCCCGTGGGCAGATTTCATCTTTTCCAACGGCGCCGTGAGTTGAATGAGAGGGATCTGGAAGAACATGCCCAAGAATGCGACGCCTGTGATCAAAGTGTTAGATTGTCGGACTTCAGAATCAGTTGAATGCAGGATGAACGTACCAATGAGGTTATGTGTCGGCACTCCCACGAGCAGCTCGTGCAGAATAGCAGAAACGGTAAATACCGTGAAGCTCGCCGTCTTGTGGCTCCATCCTCGGGACCGCATGGGCGAGTAGACATGCCGCTTGAAATATTGATACACGGGCTTGTTCCATGTACGCCAGTAGACGCCCAAACTCTCGCTATTCCACCACTCGTCGTAGAACGAACGATCCGCGAACCTCGTCACCTCGGCCAGGGCATTCAAGAACGACTGGAATAGCGCAAAGAATCCGGCCAGCCAGATGACGAGCGAGATGGTCGACAACTTAAGTAAACGTTCCACGATGGACGGAATATCCAATGAGGCAATCTTGTCGAGCGAGTTTAGTAGAACTGGTGCAGCATACTGAGCACTGGTGAACCAGATGAAGACGGTCAGACCCAGGACTTCGCCGAGACGCTTCATGACAAAAACCCATCTGATCTTGTCGGTGCGTGGGTATACCGGCTGATAAACGAGGGTCGGGGCCCACCAGAAGTAGACAAGGTTGTTCATGGTGATGTTCTCCGGGTAGGGGCACTGCCTGTACAGCTCGGGCATCGCATCGAGCTCTCCCTTGACCGGGTGCAGGTAGGCATGCCGGAGGTCACGGTTGGTGAAGGCATACGAGGCTGTCTTGAGCCACACTATGACGGCGTGGATTTCTGTGAGGGTCCCGATCAGGGGATGGTGAATGTGGTAGTAGACCATGTAGGTGTTGAAGGCCAGCGCAACGGTGATGTTGATGGCGTGAGCGACCCATATAATCTTCCACGCAGCCAGAAAGTTCTTGGATTGATCGACCGTGGGACTACTCGTCCCATCTCGTTTCTGCAGCATCGCTCTGGTTGAACGAGCATGCCGGGCAGCAAGAAGTTCGATGACATATGCAACCAGAAGGTGACATGGGACGAGAACATAAAGAGCAAGACCTAAGAGCACATCGTGTTCTCGAAAGTCGTGGCACCGAATACATATCAAAACACCGTACTGAGGTAAGACGTTAACTTTGGTTCATATTCTCATCAAGGATGTGGAAACTGTACCTTTTGAATATTTTCAATCACCAAGCGGAGGTTGCCGACAACTAGTCTCAATGTTAGTGACTTGTTCCCCCCTTGACTTGCATTTCTGTGTGTCGTAGGAGTGGGGTGACATACAAAGCACAATGACCATGAGATTTCGAAATCCCAAAAAGCTGGGGGATTCAGTTGTGTCATGGCTGAGACAAGACGGTCGTGACTCTGAGTGAACTGCTACAACATGGCGGTACTTGGTTCGAAGCACCTTCCGCAGTTGATCGTCCACATCGCCGTTGTCGCTTTTTTCTTGGTTCTGAGGGGCAGTTTCGTCGCGACGTTTTTCACTGGTATTAGACCGGCGATTGACGCCATTGCTGGTGGGGTGTGAGTTGGGGTCGAGGCTTGTCGCCGTGGCCGTGGTTAACGAGTTCATCTTGTTCACATTCGTCGGGTCGAACTGGTGAAGAGTTGTGTACAGACGAAATAGGAGAACAAAAAGTATAATACGAGGTATAGAATTGTACAAGAGAAGCTTGCGATTGGCAAGAAAATATCAAGGGACTCCCTGAGAGCAATGGTATGGGGCCAGAAAAATTACGGATCCGTACGCTAGAACTGCCCCCCAGTTGGCTCGGTGGCGGCAAAGGGGTTCGCCTCGGGTGGTGCCGCCGGATATGACACCGTCCCTGTGATGGACGACGGGAAACAGGGGCTGGGGCAATTCTCCGATGCCTCGGGACGGTAACACCGAGAACGAATTTGGGGAATTCGTGAGAGAGAATAAGTGAAAACGGTGAAGCGAAAAGGAAAGCAAGAATAAAAAAGTCAGACGAGGAATGCTGTTACTTAGCAAGTATCCGTGTAGGCCGTGCAAGCCGTTCAAGTGGGTGCCGCCTGCGTCAAGGCTTGGATTCCAGGGTCAGGCGTTTTGATGGGCACGGAAACGGACGGACCAAGATAAGAGCCAAGAGATCCAGAAGTTTCAATCTCATCCCTTGCGGATATTCCAGTTCCAAGCAAACAACCTTGAATTTTTAAAAAGGGAGGGAGGCCAGGTATGATAACGGATTAAACGCCTTGATAAGTTACCGTAAATACTTAAAAGTGGAATTCCCCCAGACGGTTTCTAAAGTCAAAAAAGAAGACCACCTTCGCAGATAGTCTTCGGGTATTTCGACGGGAATGGTCGAATGGAACAAACCTTGGGATGTGGGTCAATGACGAGATGAAGATGCCTTCCTCGCTGCATATCGATAACATGCACTGAAGCTGGCAGCACATCAAGCACATGCAATTGTGCGCAGCTCTTCACAACGGTCGGCCAAGGGTCCATGGTGGTGGGGTTGCCGTCCTTGTGGGGCTCATGAAGTTGGGATGTCCCGTGGAAGATCTCGCACACGTGACAGCGGGTCGATGACAAGCACCAGGCTGATTACATAAGAATGGGAGCTTGGGGTCTGGAGCTGGTTGATTGGTTGGAGCCAAACAGTTTCCATTCTTGCGCGACCGCGACAGTGCAAGAGCGTTGCCATCCCAAGTCTCAAAAGATTTGAAGCAATTGCATCAAAACTATAGAAAAGGTCCATCATACCATGACGATCCGAAAGTTATGAGACGAGGGAAATACGCCATTCATTAGCTTCCATGAATTGAGTTTATGTATTGGGAAAGATAGGCAACCAGACGTTGTTCCCGGCCTCATTGAGGATTCATTCGCTGCACATTTGCTTTAGCTGGACTTGAAGCTGTGTGCGCTTTATTATGGCCTACGAGGCTCGAGGAGATTATAATGATCGGGGGTATGGCGGTGGTGGTGGTGGGGGAGGAGGAGCTGGGAACCACGATGGTCCCCCGAGGGCCAGAGGACGCCGTAAGTCACCCGCTCGCCATTTATCATCACGGCCATTGTTATTCAGTTCTCTGTGAATCAGGATAGTGTGGTCGGGAAAACAACGGCCTGAAATGCTTGACATCGTCTCTGCCACGCTGTCTTTCACAATTCACACTCAGTTTTGACAGCCCACTCGTCTTCACATCTTTGCACGAAAGACTTGCTCAACATGGCCGGTACCGGTTACCATGTCAAGAACAGTCAAACGAATAGATACAGAAAGCTAACCACGTCATTACAGGCCCCGTCACCGACTATGGAGCGACTGTAGTCCACTGGATGCGCCGTCGCCAACCTCGTTACAAAGGCTCATATACTGGCGAGGCCGAGAGACCAAGTATAAGCTACATTGTCGATGTAAGAGAGCACACAGGCAAAGAATGGGAAAGCAAATATGTGCTGACAATTCACCTAGATGCTGCCTCCGTCTGCTAGGGTATCGAGTGCCGCCGACACTGTACCAACCCGGCACCTTCATTCATCACTGAACAAGATTAAGCACCCAGTCAACGTGGTGAGATGGACCCCAGAAGGCCGCCGGCTCCTGACTGCCAGCAGCAGCGGAGAGTTCACCCTGTGGAACGGCACTGGGTTCAACTTTGAGACCATCATGCAGGCTCACGACTCTGCCATCCGTGCTCTAGCCTATTCCCACAGCGACGACTGGCTCGTCTCTGCCGACCACGACGGCATCATCAAGTACTGGCAGCCGAACTTCAACAACGTTGAGAGCATCCGGGGGCATACAGAACCAGTAAGAGACCTTGCCTTTAGCCCTACCGATTCCAAATTCGTCACTGCCTCAGACGACGCAACCTGCAAAATTTTCGACTTTGCCGCTGGTCAGGCCGAGTCGACCCTGACAGGACATGGCTGGGATGCCAAGTGCTGCGACTGGCACCCGACCAAGGGGCTCATTGTTTCTGGCTCCAAAGACCATCTAGTCAAGCTCTGGGACCCAAGAACAGGTCGATGCTTGACCACCATCCGTGGCCACAAAAACACCCTCACCAGGACCATCTTTGAGAAGGTTCAGGGAAACTGCTTAGCGACTTCTGCCAGAGACCAGCTGGCGCGTGTCTTTGATCTCCGCATGATGCGTGACATATGTCTCCTGCGAGGCCACGAGAAGGACGTCTCCACGCTGACATGGCACCCGATCCACTCGAATCTCCTGAGCACCGGCGGCTCAGAGGGAACCCTCTTCCACTACCTCCTAGACGAACCAAACACTCCCCCCGGGGCCGCCGTCACGCAGGCACCCTACGACACCGCCGACCCATCATCGGCAACAGCACAAGCCATCTACCCAGCCCACAAAATACCCTACGCCCACGACTTTGCCATCTGGTCGCTAGACTGGCATCCACTAGGCCACATCTTGGCATCCGGCTCCAACGACAGAATAACTCGCTTCTGGGCCCGCGCCAGACCAGGAGAAGCAGACAGCTTCAACGACAGGTACCACATAGGCGAAGCAGCAGCCGAGGCTCAAGGAACCTGGGACCGCCGCGGAGGCCGCCACATGCGACAAGTCGAGGAAGAACAAGAGCTAGAGGACGAGATGGACGGCCTAGTCGACCAAAAGATGCCCATCAAACCGGCCCCCGGCGCTTTCCCCGGCATTCCAGGCTTACCGTTGCAACAGCCCGGAGCTCTCCCTCTGCCGCCACCACTCATCCCCGGAGTGGGCGTCGGCGGCGCCATACCACCGCCGCCTCTTCCTTTCCCCCTGCCAGTCCCAGGCATGGCGGGTGCCCCACCTTTGCCCAAGAATCCGGCGGAATTGGCAGCTCTAGCAGAGATGATGAAGAAGGCCGGCATTCCGCCGCCTCCTCTGCCCGGTGCTCCCCTCCCGCCAGGCATGCTGCCGCCTGGATTGATACCGCCTGGCTTCCCGCTTCCACCGGGATTCCCGCCACCACCTCCAGGCATGATCGCTGGCCAAGCCGGTGGATACGACTCGGAGGCAACGGCAGCCCACAACGAGTCCATCAGACGACGAGGACCGCTCCCTAGTCAGGAAGAGAGTTTGAGGATGGAGCAGACCAAGGGACATTATACACGGCCTAGATAGGCGGCTAGACTAACTATGAACTGTCGAGTGGGTGAGGGGGGGGGAAATCCTAATACCCGGCGTTTATTTTATTTACATGAGAATAAAAAGACGGAAAGGGATCTTATCGTGCGCCACTGGGGCTTGGGCTTGTTGGTTTTGGTTTCCTTTCATCCTTTTCTTAGCGAACTTGGGCATTTTCCCCATCTCATGTACATCTATTACCTCTTTTTATACACAGACCCAAAGCGCTTCTTTTGGACTTGTTCATCATTAATAACCATCTGGAACCTACCAGTGAGGCATGTGATGTGAGTGCAGTGTCCGGGACGTACAAAGATGGAACCTGGATGGATAGGAAGTCGTTTATTTGATGGCCATCCGGGGCGGCACAGAATCAATATTGATCAAGTCTACCTATTTCGCTTGCAAAGCAAGCACTTGAGCTCCCAATTTTGCTCATCAACGCTCCTCCCTACTCCCAAAACATCCAGCTCGCCCAAAACAAACTCCACAAACCCAACATCCCAAAATCACGAAACAAACGGAATCAAAGTCCCAACCCTCCTCCGATAAGCCACATACTCATCCCCAAAGAACTTGACCAGAAACTCCTCCTCATGCCGGATCCTGCTACTAAAAAACTTCCACAAAATCCCCGCATACAGGCAAAAACTAACCACATTCCCCATAACAAGCTGCGTCCCCAGCGCCCACCAAAAGAAGCCAAAATAACTAGGATGTCTCAACCGGGCATAAATCCCGCTCGTGACCAATACATGCGACGCTCCACGCTGGTGCTGCACCTGGTGGTTGAAGCTCGGCCCGGCCTGGACCATGGCTACGCTGCGCGCTGTTTGCCCTAGAACAACAAAGAGCACGCCGAGGAGGCAGAGCAACGAGCCACCACCAAGCGGTGCCCATGACCGATCCGGCCAAAAGAGGTTGACAACGAGACACTCGACCGAGGCGAAGCTGTGGGCTATGGCGTAGCTTGGCCAGTTGGCTGTCAGGAGGAACGACGAGATGTTGGCCTCGCGGGTGTTGTACGCCGCTGTGGTGAAGAACTCGAGGAAGTGGAATAGAGAGAGCGAGGCGAGGAAGAAGGGCAGACGCCAGAGGGGACTACTGGAAGGAGTCTGGAAGAGACCGACGAGCGTCAGGACGATGCCTATTGTTAGGGTGATGCCTAGACAGAAGGACCGGACGGCGATCCCGGCGAGGGATTTGGGTTGGTGGAGGTTGTATGCATTTTCTGGGCTGTTGTTGTTGTTGTTGTTGCTGCTAGAGGATGAAGATCCTATTGCATCACTTGGTGAAGTGTGAGAACTGAGAGGGTCAAAGTTAGATCAAAGTTACTCATGATACATATATGCACCACGGACATGGGAATCACCATGGCGGGGTGGAACAACATGTCGTGGAGGGAGGACAAGAGGTTTCGGAGAATTGATAGATGGATAATTCTTACTTGAGCTCATTCCGCAGCCGTTGCCGCGATCGGCCATCCAGTGTGTCGTCCATTTTTCCTCACGACAAATAGTCGATTGAGGGCGAGTTCATGAACCGAGTAATATCAAGACCAGCAGGTGTATCGTGAATTCGTATCGTGGTGGGGTTAATGGAGCTCGCCAGCTTCACGAAAACAAAATGTGGAAATGGGGTATTTATGCAGACTCCTGAAAGAATAAGTTTATTTGTTATGTTTTAGAAGCTTCTTGACCGCTCCCTTCCAGATTCTTTCCCTTTGTTTGGACATTGGCTGAGATGAACAATAGTAATTCGTTCTCACTCAGCTCAATGACGATCGGAGTTTGAAATTGGATCGTTTGCCTTGTTCTCGTCGCGCTGGGGCTGAGCCGCTAAGATACAGCGTGCAGGGGTCGATACCGTACTGATTGCGTACATAACGTCGCATCATGTATCAATACTGTAACGAGTTTATGGGTGTTCGACCCAAAGAAAAGACTCGGTGAGAGGTGGTGCCAGTCGTCGAAAAATCTTGAATGGCGATAATAATGATAGATGTGTACTTCAGCTGGATCCCATGAGTCTCTGTAGGTATAATTCAGAATGGGAATGAGTTGCCGCGATACGCACCCAATGACCGTGAGACTTTCTGACGCAAACCGCGGGTTGACTCTTCTTCCATGTTCCGATATTCAGTGAGTGGACGACTGAGATATGAAAGAAGCTTGCCGCTGTTATGAACTAAACCGTAACAGAGATACGTCGATATCGATCCTTTGCTCCGGAACCTCAAGGGGCATCGGAACATGGTCGTGAAAGGCTTCCGTGTCACCCGGGTTCGAGACGTTTCATAGACCGCCAGATATTCTGAAAGAAGATACTATCAAAACGAGAACGTTGACCCAACCCCAGACGAATGGGATCCAGGTGGACATGGTAAAGTGGCCTGCGATATAAGTTGCCCCAACTCTACCTCACATTAGCAGCTGCCGAACAAGTGAACGTGATACACGATGAAGAGCAACTCACACCAAGCCAACGACACTGCCAGCCATGATAGCCTCAACGCCGGCAACAAGGGCGTAGAGCAATGGGACCGTCCAAAGAAATTTCCAATTGGACTTCCTCCTACCCAGCTGCATCAGCAACGCAGTCCCAGCGGCTCCAAGATGGAACAGGCCAAATAATATGAGTGTCCAGAGCAGGGTGAAGCGCCAGATATCCCCAAGGTAATAGAGGTTCCATTTTACGTTGCTTGGCTCCCAGAACAGAGATGGAAACGGAGGCGTCACATAACCAGGAGGAGCGTCGTTTCGGCGAAGGGGGCTGTTGATACAAGTTAGTGGTCCATGTTTCCGCTGATGAGAGGAGCCGGAAATTGGCCCGACGTACGATAGGAAACCCATTCCTGCACTTCTGCTTCCAGCGTCTTGTGGCAATCGCAGATCTTTGAGCTCTCCTTGTTTATGATGCGATTCGTTTGAGATCCTGAGATCTCAGTTCAGAGTTGACGTGAAGTAACCAACAAAATGACCGGCCATGGAGTAGCTGAGGTGATGTTGAGGTTCCGTTACAGTTCCGGCCCTTGGCGTTTTGCTGTGAAAGCGCCAAGGTCACACCTTACGCGTATGGTACGCGCCGGTATTCAGTGAAATACAGGGGTCAAGCGATGCACTACGTAATTTCTGGGGACGGATATAACCAACCGAATGGCGATGGCATGTGCCTCGGCCCAAACATCATCATCCCAAGTTATCTTGGACAGCCATGCGCCAGACCTCACTTACGGTATTGCAAACAGGTTATGAGTTTATATCAACTAAAGGTTTGAAATAGACGAACTCTTTGTTTATCAACCTATCGCCATGTCGGTCGACCGCCTCCTCACATCCGTGCTGCGACATTACCAGGACGTGCACGATGATGTACAGACGGAGCAGATCTACGGGACCACCACGACCCTTCTCGCGAATCTATCGAACCCATTGAACATCACATTACTCACCTCGCAACTTTTGACTGCCCCCGCGATATGGGGTCGCCGAGATGGCATGCGCACATGCTACCGCATCATTAGCATATACAACACCGCCGCCGCCCACGTCCGGAGATACGAGCTCGAGAACGAGAAACAAAAAGGGGGGCCGCGGGCGGGCGGCGGATTGAGCAGCAATGCATGGGCAGCAGCTGTCATCAAGGGTGCAGATGATCAGTCCAGCAGATGGCAGCATGTTTTGGTACTGTGCGGTGTTTTAATGGGCCTTGAGAATGGAGGGCGCCGGTCACTTAGTCGGAGTATGCGCAACACGCTCGAACAAGCCGTAGTCACCGCGACAAATCTCGCTCTTCGGCCAAGGGGCCCTGAACCTCCTGCTCCCCCCGGACCAGTGGTACTGGCGCTCAACTATGCGTTTCCGATGCTGTCCGACTCGTCCCGCAACTCGTTGGATTGTGATGCCCTCGTCCCAGCCGCGACGCAGGCAATGTTGGGAGCAGACGGCCTACAAGACGGCCTGTTCCTTGGTGCCATCGACCTGGACGTCCGGCAAGCTGGGCAAAAGTTCGACTGGCCGGAAACATCGCCTTCATTCCTTCATGCCCGCCAGCTCGAACAGAGGCCATTGGTCTCGGGTCTGGGTCCTCTTTCGCGGCTGTTGACATTCTCCATCGAGCGGGCCCGGGATTTCAACGTCGTGGTACATGCCCAGGAAGATCTTCTCGTCTTCACAGAAAAACTCTTACAACAATGGCAAGCCAACAAGCTGTCAGAACTGGAAATATCAGAAGAGGCCGTCTTCCTAACAGCTCAAACATTGCGGAGCACATGGCCAGCCCTCTGGCAGCTCCTGAAGAAAATCATGTACGGCATTGTCGCCGTGCTGCAGTCCATCACTGCCCGTAGTCTTCTCGACCCTCGGCTCAGAAACGACGCAATGGCTCCCACAGTGGCCATCACATCCCTCAAAATCCTCCGAAACCTCTACTTTGTCTCCTCCTGGAACGGAAGCAGCGAATTTCAGGTCTACAAATTCACATACCTCACCTCGATCGACAATCTCGCACGCTACCCAGCCGGCTGCGAGTCATATCTGCGCGTGACCAAACCACCCACCTCGGGCACCATCCCTCAGCATCCTCTCCACAGGACTCTAGACCTCTTCTACCTAAACGTCGCTGAGCATCTGCCCCTTAACCTCCCCCCCGAGGCGTGTGATAGTCTCATAGTCCAACCAGCAATAGCCTACCTCACCCACGCAGCTCCTATGTCCCCGCGCATGATGGAGCTATTCGAAGCAGCCCACAGCGCGGTCCTCTCCGTCCTCTCATGTCCCCAAAACAGCACCATAACAGTCGAGCTAGCCCCATTTTACGCCGAGACTTTATTCAAATCCTTTCCATTGTACATCTCCCCGCGGCAATTCCGCATAGCCTTCAAGACAATGATGCAGATCCTCTCCCCGCCGTACCCGATAGCAGCTACACACCCCCAGCTGGCAGAAACACTGTTGGAAATGGTCCGCTTCAGAATCCCCATGGCAGGAAAGGTTCCCATCCCGCCTGCTGGTCCGGATGCTGCCACTGCGACAGCATCCAATAACAGCACACCCGAGCTCTTATCTGAACAATGTACCTTGGTCATGACCTTGATCGACTCGTTGCCGTTTCTGAACCTATATATTTTCGAGGACTGGCTGACCCTGACTGCGCTGGCGTTGAATGAAGTTGCGGATGTCGCCATGAGAGAGTCGGCCAAGAGGCGGTTCTGGGATGTCTTAAGCAGCGGCGAGATGGACGTCGAACGCGCTGCTATCGGTGTGTCGTGGTGGGGCGCCAAAGGAGGCAGAGAAACAGTATTATTTGGGGCTGATCCTAGGGGCGGCCACCCGCCTGCGCAGGAAATGTACATGATGAGCGGGGCGATTGTTGATGATGGCGAGAGGGCAAGCAAGTTATAATTGTGACTAAGAAGATGTTGACCATTAATACCCATTGTATCTAGCTATCACTGTCGTGTATTCTTTTTTCTCCATGACGGCCTTTTTTAGTCGACCAGCGCCTGATGACCTGACCATGGGATGAGCATCTTAGACTAAAAGGCCATAACTATAAACCGCTTTTTAGGTTGAAGCAGATTTATTAAACAATAAATAAAGAAATAAAGGAAGGATAAAGTCCAACCGGGTATCTAATAACTGTTCGCCGCCCAGTCTCCCTTTTTCTGTGCCTCTTTTTATTAACTCCGTGAGAAATAACAAAACACGCCCAAAAATCGGTTTCAGCAAGACATGACCCATATAAAACCCTGTCCTTCGAAATAAGTCGTATACCTAGCTAGCCCGCCCAGCCCTCCACGAGCAACTGGACGTACTGGTACCTTCATGCCCTTTTTGTATCTCAGCAATCAACATCAATCATAACTAACAAGCGGTTGCGTGGCCCAGTGGTGCAAGGCGTCTGCTTCACACGCCATCTGGGGGCTCGGCCTCTGCAGCATCTGAAAAGGGACGTTGTGGGGAGATTCCCTTGCGGGATAGTCTTAGCTGATGCTCCAAAAGGTGACGAATTAGTGCCGCGGAAGATCGCAGGTTCGAACCCTGCCGTGACCATAGTTTTCTTTTTTTTTTCCCGTTATAAGAGGGAGTGGACATATGTGTCGTCGATACATTTGTGAATCCACGTGCGTCCATGGTTTCCCATAGCCAGCACATCTCAGTCAACCAACAGCCTCATCTCAGCCCACTCTTGAGGGTCAAAGGTCGGCGTGGGTTGTTGCGATGCGAGATTGGTATACTCTTCCTGAGTGAACCAGAATTCTTGGTTGCATGGCTGCCCATTACCCGTGCTGGTATCCGTAATATTCAGCCCCTCGGGCAGCTCAAGTAATGGATCGATAGCAAAGGGTACAGGTTCGTTAACCACGGAAGCTTCCTCGACAGGTACAGCGTCTTGGGTTTGCGACAGCTTCTCGCCAAGGGCTGCCGCCAATCTTAAATCGTCCATGATGTGCTCGTTCTTGATGTGTCTATTGAGATCGTGATGGCGAGTGAATTTCGCATCACAACCCAAAAAGGTGCATGCTATATCCCGTGGTAGCCCAATTGGAGCAACTTCGTCCAGGGCATTCGCAAACGCCGCCGAGGTGACCATCGGGGGCGGCCGTGGCCGACCGAGATGTACAAATCGAACGTGCTCTTCAAGCTTGAGCTTGCTGACGAAATCTTTGCCGCACCCTTCTTCCATCCAGTTCCAATCCGCAATATCCGGGACGTCAAACGTGTTGACCTGCCCACAGACGAACCGAATTCCCTGGTGGGCCGACTTGATATGTGTGTTGAGATTAGACACACGCGTGAACTTCTTGTTGCATCCTTCCCAAGTGCACTCCACCGTCTTGCGCTCCTCGACCGTGGTCCCAGAGTGGTGGAGGTCAACATGGCGCTCCAGATCGAACCGCGATCCGCACTTGGCGTCGCAGAACATACAATTAAGGTGTTCGCGTCGCATATGCGTCTGGAGCAGAAGGAGGGTGGTGAACCCGACCCGTCGAGGCTCGTCGTCGTCATCCTTGTCGTTGCTGGCACATTCATCACACCAAAACTTGAGCTCGCCGTGCTCCCGATTGATGTGTCGTTTTAAGGCACTGGCTGTATCGAAGCCACTGCCGCAGCCGTCATTACCGCACATATAGGCAGATTGTCCGAGGTGGGCGGTACGAATGTGTCGTTGTAGAGTCTGATGCTTCCTGAAAGTCTCGTCGCAGCCTTCGTATCCCCGGCAGCGAAATCGCTCCGCACCTGCGTGCACGGCAGCATGTCTCCTCAGTCTCGTCGCCGTGACGAATGACTTCCCACAACCCGGCTCGGTACAGATGTATTTCTTCTCGTGAGTGTGAGATCCCTTGATGTGCTGTGTCAGGTGCTTCTCCTCGAGGTAGTCCTTGTCGCAATCCGGGTATGGACATTTGTGGGGACGATCGTTTGTATGGGATCGAAGGTGAGCTGCCAGCCGTGCTGGGCGATTAAACGTCTTTGGGCAGCCGGGAATTGTGCATTTTATAGTCTTGAGATCTGAAGGGAACCTCCGATTGGCTCGAGAGCCCGGCGAGGAGGACGTGATGGAGGTTGCGGCACCTGTTTGCGTGGGTTGCGCTGTCGAGGTGCTACTGTCGGCGATTGTAAGCGTGTCTGCCTCGGTATCATTGAGCTCGTCCGGGACCGCCCAGTGCGTCAGCAATCTCTTGGAGGATTCCTCTGGCCCTTCGAGAGCCTCGTCTTGCGACTTTCTCTTCATCGTGTTTGCCGATTCATCCGCATTGGCATCGACGACATCGTTTGCTGAGCATCAAGCTAGATGTCGGTCAAGCTGTAACCTTTTTTTTGTGGGCTTATCGAAACTTTAGATCTTGGCTGACGGCTTATCGGCGCAGCTTATTGGTGGGGTTGCCGGCCGGCAACCTCAACCTAGCTACCTCTGTCAAGTGGCTGGAAAAGAAAAGTTACAACAGTGGCGCTAGACACCAACGCCAGGACAAAAGTATGTCACTGCCGAATTTAACTTCAAATAACTGCATCGGCAAGAGTCATAGACCGACGAGTCACTGGCTGTTTTGACTTCTAAAATCGTAAATTTTATCGAGGGAAGCAGTTATATAAGCGTAGGAAAATCCAAGATCGATCGTTTTCTCTTTCATCAACAATTATACAGACAACAGAGGACTCAGCCAAGGTATGTACGGAGCTTTCTGCAAGGGGAAAAAAAAGTTGCCAGCCTTACGGATCCGCCCCACTCTAGCGCCCCCAAATTCTAAACTCTTCGCGATCGAACAAAGCAAGACCTTTTGCTCATCGTTGCAAACCGTCACTTTTTCCACCACCGCTAACTTGCATCGCTACTTCACGCTAGCCACGCCAATCTTACCGTCTTCTTCTATTCTCTCTTAAACAAACAACAGATTCAATCATGTCTGACTTTGGTGACGACGACGTCCAAGATGGCTTGTACGTGGTTTTGTCTTTGCGCCTTCCTTTTTACACCCCGCTACCCTTCCTTACAGACCTTGAGACCTCGGGACAGCAACCACTAACCAACAAGCAGCGATGATGCCGGCGTCTTGGAGGATGAGCAGGAGGATTACTATGAGGGGGAAGTCGACCAACAAGACGCCGACCAGGACGAGGCGGGGAGGCCAGACGGAAACAACCCCGAGAACGACCATGTCATCACATCTGGCGACCCGACTGCGACCGCAAACCAGGGCAAGGGTAACGACAAAGCGCACAAGGACAAGAGAATCCCGGATAATGAGCGGACCACGACGCCCTACATGACCAAGTACGAGAAGGCCCGCATCCTGGGCACGCGCGCTCTGCAGATCAGTATGAACGCGCCCGTCCTGGTCGACCTCGAGGGCGAGACGGACCCGCTGCAGATTGCCATCAAGGAGCTGCGCGAGAAAAAGATTCCGCTTGTTGTGCGCCGGTACATGCCCGATGGAACGTAAGTCGTCTGCTTTGGAATGAAGTGTACTTTGCGTCCAAGATAAATGTTGGCTGACGTCAAATCTTTGCAACAATAGCTACGAGGACTGGACTTGTGAGGAATTGCTCCAGTAGGATGACGAGGACTTGCAAGGAGGTGCTCCTCCACCAGGGTGGCCAGTGACGTCCTGATATCTCCGTCTATGGTCTACTCTGCCTCCTGAAGGAACAGTGTGCCAGATATGACCTGAAGCCAAAGGAAAGAAGGAATCTGCATTAGCGAGGGCGTTTATGGTTTTGTTTTTATTATTTGCGAATCATAGGTTTTCATCCCATTTTCTAAATTGCAACTGGTTCCAAAACTGAAGTGTGAACTGATTTATTGTTACCTTCAACAACCTCTTCATACCATATAATTGAACTATTAGATGCGTTGAAAGAGACAGCATAGGCCTTATGACCTTCTCTTCTAGGGTGTACTTTTGTCCTTGTTTACAACTATAAGAGATATATTATACGAATAATATTTGTTGGACATAGGCCTATGTTATTCATTTCACACATGTCGGATCCTCTTGAGAAATTCTCTGCCTGTGATCCATACCAGTACGGAGTACTTTCCCACCAGTCAAGATCGTTCTATCACTTTGCCAATCTCCATGCTACGCTACTGGCAATCCTCGCACTTTTTGATACCAGTCTCTGTGCCTTCGAAAACAGGCCCCCGTTCCCCGTCCTTGGGCTGCTCATCAGTCTTCTCAGTCTTCTGGCCTTTATCACCGGGCCTAGCATGATCCCGATCTACGTGGCCCAGGTCACGATCCGGCTGAATGACATCCCTTACTCGCCTCTTGAGCTCTTTGGTCTCGGGGAACCCGCCATCAACCTTGCGGTCCCAGAGCACTTTTTGGACTGTTGTTGTGGGCGTGGGGGACTGGACGGTGCTGCTGTCTGTGGGGGCAGTGGCAGTGATCTCGACAATGAAGACGCCGCCTGTGCTGGGCTGGAGGGCGACTTCCCCTAGGGCTGTGGAGAATGTTGAGAGGAGTTCTTGGGCAAACTATGATGGTAGGTTAGGGATTAGCATGGATATGTCTATGTTCTGTGTCCATGTCTCTGTGTCTATGTCTCCACCACCTAGGTATTGACTCTCAGACCGAAGCAAAGAGAGTCTGTTTGATAAAACCCAAATCACATCAAGATGATAACGAAGAACTAAGAAAATAAAAGGAAGGAAACAAAGAGGGCACTGAACACATACATACGCCGCCCTCAGCATCCACTTGCACTGCGTGCAAAACTTGATGGTGACCCGAGGGAGGGGGAAGGAAGAGGGGCTTCCCGCATCACCGGCCGGCGTTGAAGCGTCCGCCATGGTTATGAGAACTAAAGTGCCCACGGATAGAGGTATACAAATGGAAGGGACGTAAGGTGAGTTTCCGGTTGAGATTCCCCGCTGTCGATGTGGAAAGTGTCGGTATCTTCTGTGTTCCTTCCAAGTGAATGTATTAATGAATGCAGGTGCGGGAAATGCTCACCATAGTGGAGAGCTGCGCATCTGAAAGCCCGGTGGATGATGCGTCATGGCAAGAGCAACCGGTAGCAAAGAAGCCAATCCTTTCACAAAAAATGATATTACCTAGCTTTCTTACCAAACTGACCAGTGGTTACAACATCAACGATTTTCTCTAGGTTTTATTTTCTCCAATACAATCAGATCACTTTCAAAGGTCACCGGCACTGACTCAGGACGAACGATTCGAGCTGCCATTTTCACGAGGTCCAGTGTCAAATGCAAATTCCTCCAACTCTGCATAAGGGAAAAGGGATATCAACTCGGTTTATCTTTAGACTTCATTTGCCAAGGCTATCATTTCATGAATCCATCTGAAGCAAAGATTCTGGAAGGAAAAAGGAAACAGAGAAAGAAAAGGGAGAGATAATAATAAACTGCGCAGAGAGCATGCGCAACATGATGGAGACATGATATACACAACGGAATGGGGGGAATAGGTAGAATAAACGGAATAAAAGTCCCAAACAGACTTGGAAAAAATATAAGAATAAAAGTCCCCCCATAAGTAAACAGTAGAGCCAGGGTGGGGGGGGGGGGGGGGGGGACAGAAATAGAGAGAAAAAAGACCATAAAAGGGAATATTACATGCTGAAGAGCTCTCCAAGGGCCTGCGTTGTGACGCAACAACGAGGGCTGGGGGAATAAGCATAGCGTTGATCGCAGGGTCGCCATCGTCCCGGTTGTCCTGAACTTGCTCTGTGACCCATCGTGGTTTCGTTTCGTTTGCCGAAACCTTTCTGCTTTGAATTTGCCGACGACCAAGACGGTCAAGAAAGTGACCATCGGCTGTCGATATCCCCCCGTCCTCAGAAAGCCCTGAATCTCGTCAAGCTTTTTTATTTATCACCCCCTTTCGCTGCTTTCCCCACTTTTGTTCTGGTTTTGTCCAAGGGTGACCGTTGATAGCGACAGGAGGATTTGAGCTGGGGCAATCTATTACCCGCGACTGCAATGCTTGGAAAATATGTCTGCCTATCGCCTTGGGTTGATGTAATGCAATGGTAGAGGATGGTCACCCAGCTTCCAATCGAAATCTCGTGTGTAGCTTGTCCTACATGACTACACAGCACCCGCCAGTCTGTGGCGGTGCGTAGGGATCTTCACCTTTTGGTAGAGTTCCATGGACGCTCGGCACCATATAATCTTTGGTGGTGTTGCAATAGTTGATTATGCTGGACGAGTAGATGGGTCAGCAAGACAGTGGCGACGAGATGGGTTAGACCAGAAAGTTCTCGACATACCTCCTTGCGGCCACGCTAACGGGAATACGTTCCCTTTCCAGGTCCTCCCGTAGTCGGTTATTGAGCTCTGTCAATCGGCGAAGCTTGAGGTCCGCCATACTTTGCTTGTTTTTCTTAATCTGCGACGGGTCGCCAACATCCCGGGACGTGTACTGAGGCATTTCGGCCGCGGAGGATGATACTGGTTTTGATGATTTGTGTTGTTGGCGTGATCTGGATGTCGCTGACGATGATGGCCCTGCTGCTGAGGGAGAGGGTTGGTCTAGCGACTTGGGAGCTTCCAATTGACTGGTCCCGCTCTCGTGTTTCTGCGACGCTCCAGGAGCGGTCGGCCGCGGCGGCGATGTCTGCTTCTGCTCGCTCATAATGAATCAGTCTCTTGATCGCGCCTGGACGTTGAAATGGTATTGAGAATGCGTGGTGATGGAAGTCGGCCGTGGTGGCGGCGGCCGTGTGGGAGGTGCCGACTTCTTTTCCTCCCTGGGCCAATGGTTCGACGTGAAATCGATCAAGGCGGTTGACGGGCAGAGCCTCGGGGCATGCTTCAATTACGCGTGACGTTGGATGCGGCAGGAAGATGGGTGGGAGCGGAGAGCATAGCTCAATGCTTACCTTTGAAAGAAATCGATTCGGGAGACCTGCCAAACGGGCGTGAGAGAATGCGATTGACGGAAATGTGGGAATGCGATGCCAAAAGGGCTTTGTTGGAATGGACGGATTGGTGAAGCGAGGCGTCGGGGCGGGAAGGGGTTCGTTCGCAGGTCGATTCAGCGGAGTCCAGCAAGTAGCACCAGCGACCAGAGGATCAAGGGGTGGCCAGTGCGTGGGGATCCAGTTTGGCTGCAAAAAGCAAATGAGACCATCAGGGGTTTTTATATTAGGACCCCGTTTAGTGGCATAAACGACTGCTACTGTGGAGATGGATGCAACCTGATGCATCTACAGAGGCCTTGTGGTTCAACTGTTTGTTTTGCTCTCCGATGCACCGGTGCATTTTGTGCATTTTGGCCGACACGGGATATTTCATATGGTTCGTCTATTGGCGGGTTTTGTCCTATCATTGACCATGAGCAGCGGAATCTGGAGAAAGTGGGCATTCATCAATAGACGTGCATACACAATGTGGTGCCACTGCTGCCAGTCATGAACCAGCTTTCTAGCTCGAGGCCCCAACTTTATCAGTTGAGCTCTGGCCAATTTTTCTGCTTCCTCCACTGTCATTTTATGCCCCTCATCTACCGGATTGGTGAGTTGATCCGCAAGTTGCATACATGATCGCTCTAATGATAACAAATGCTGAAAACGAGTTATCTTCTCTCCAAGTTTGCAGTCCGAGCTCCAAATGGGACCTGGCTGGGCACGGCCCGAAAGGCGACGTTCTCCGCCCCAGCTCCTTTTTCCCCCTTCCTTGACATCTCCCGAAGAACCCGCTTTGAAAAAAATCCTTGGGAGAATGATGGTATCGACAGACTTTGGGAAAAGTAGATAAATTTTATGATTCTCTCTCGTCAACTTTATCACCGTTAGGAGCAGTGATATAGAAAGTTCAAAATAAAACAATTTTTGCAAGCCGGACTTTGCTTATCGCGTGTGCTATTCATTTCATCTGTTCTCAGTGACGGGGATTAGCTAATCACGTGATCCCAACTGAATTTGAACCCACAAATTTGCGCAAAACGTGCACCAAAGTGTCTTTCCCTGGTCAGGGCTTTTGTAGGTTTCGTCAACCTCCATTTCTCCACGAGAGGCGAAAAATCTCTGGACAGCGCCAGCCAAGTAGCCAACAGCATCCTGACTGACTGTGCGCTTGTGCTGCCTCCAGTGTTCAATAAATTTCCCCCTCGACAAGACTGCATTTTTGCAGCAGAGGTCGCCCATCATGGTAAGTCGTGATTTTGTGTATTTCTAGGGGTCAGATTGGCGCCACTTGCCGAAGTCTCGATGCGCACTCTACCCCTCCTCAGCCCTCCGTCGCCTCGCAGTGCTCCTGCTCAAAGGACATCGTCACTGTCCGCTGGAAACAATACAATATGGTCATGCGGTCGAAACTAACAACCATCTCTATAGCCTCCTCCACCCCATCAGAAGCCCGAGAATGTTCTCAAGCGCGCCAACGAACTTATCGGCGTCAACCAGGCTTCCGCCGCCCTGACACTGCTTCACGAGCACATCACCTCGAAGCGATCCCGCAATGTCCCCATCGCATCGTTGGAGCCTGTTATGCTCCTCTTGGTCGAACTGGCCGTGGAACAGAAGAAAGGAAAGCTGGCCAAGGACGCCCTTTACCAATACAAGAATATTGCCCAGAACACCAATGTTGGAACGATAGAGGTTTGTACTCGAGATCTGCGCTTCCTCGTCCCAGCCGGGCTAACAAATGGCAATAGTTGGTGTTGAAGAAATTTATCGAGCTCGCGGCCGAGAAGGTCACGGTTGCTCAACAAAAGGCCGACGAGGTTCAGTCATCCATCGAGGCGACCACGGGGTCTGCCAGCGTCGAGGATCTTGAAGCCAGCGAGACCCCCGAGTCCATTCTCCTCGCCACTGTTTCCGGCGAACAATCCCGCGATCGCACGGATCGTGCCATTGTCACCCCCTGGTTGAAGTTCCTCTGGGAGGCTTATCGCACTGTTCTCGACATTCTCCGCAACAATGCCCGTCTCGAGATCCTCTACCAGGCGACGGCCATGCAGGCTTTCGACTTCTGCCTCAAGTATACGAGAAAGACCGAGTTCCGCCGTCTCTGCGAGTTGCTTCGTAATCACGTCCAAACTGCGGCCAAGTACTCCGCACAGAGCTTTGCCATCAACTTGAGCGACCCCGAGACCCTTCAACGCCATTTGGAGACTAGATTCCAGCAGCTCAACGTTGCCGTCGAGCTGGAGCTTTGGCAAGAGGCCTTCCGCAGCGTCGAGGACATCCACACCCTGCTCAACCTCAGCAAGCGCCCGGCCAAGAATATCATGATGGCCAACTACTACGAGAAGCTTACTCGCATTTTCCTCGTGGGAGAGAACTATCTTTTCCATGCTGCTGCCTGGTCGCGTTATTACAACCTCCTCCGTCAGTCCTCGGTGCTGGTTGCGGCAGGACAGAGCAAGAAGGCCGACAACCCCCCAACGAGCGAGGCTGACTTGCAGAAGGCTGCTACTTTCGTCATTCTCTCGGCCCTTTCGATCCCCGTCATCAGCACTTCCAGATCTCGTGGTGCCATGGTTGACTTTGACGAGGCTCGCAAGAACAAGAACTCGCGCTTGACCCACCTGCTGGGCATGTCCCAAGCCCCAACTCGTGCTGGTCTGTTCCGCGATGCGCTATCCAAGTCTCTTCTGCGTCGCGCCATTCCCGAGATTCGGGATCTCTACAATATCCTGGAAGTCGACTTCCATCCCCTTTCCATTTGCCAGAAGATTTCTCCGATTCTCGCTCGGATTGGTGCTGATGAGGAGATGGCCAAGTACATCCTTCCCCTCCAGCAAGTTATTCTCACCCGTCTCTTCCAGCAGCTCTCTCAGGTGTATGAGACTGTGGATCTTGAATTTGTTGAGAGCCTGGCACAGTTCCCCGAGCCATTCCAAGTTACCCGGGGCACCATTGAGAAATTCATCATGAACGGCAACAAGAAGGGTGATCTCGCCATTCGCATGAACCATGCTACCGGCGTCCTGAGCTTCGACGCTGATGTATTCTCCTCTGCCAAGGCTGCCCACGCTGGCTCAGGTGCTGGTTCAGCTGAGAGTGAGACCGGCTCCGTGCAACGTCTTCAGAGCACGCCCTCCCAGATTGTCCGATCTCAACTCACTCGTCTTGCTGATGTTCTCTACACCACCTGCCGTTATATTGACCCCACCTTTAACGAAGCCCGCATCAATGCTCGCGATGCCGCTCTTGCTCGCGCTCGTGCCGGCGCCGAAAGGGAACATCTTGAGGTGCTTGCCAGGAAGGAGGTGATCCAGAAACGCAAGGAGAAGGCTTCCGAGGCTCAGGCCGCTCGGGAGAAGGAGAATGCCCGTAAGAAGATGCTGCAAGAGCAGGCTCTCCAGCAGGCTGAAGCCACTCGTCTTGCCGAGGAACAAAGGATCCGCGAGCTCAAGCGCATGGCGAATGAGCGTGAGCAGATCAAGCGGAAGGAAGTCGAGAGCATGCTCAAGGACATGAAGCTCGATGACCTGGACGGCGAGGATATCGAGAACCTCGACAGCAACAAGATCCGCATGATCAAACTCCAACAACTGGAACGGGAGAAGAACAGCATTGCTGAGAAGCTCCGCATCACTGGCAAGCGTCTCGACCACTTGGAACGTGCTTTCAGAAAGGAGGAGGCTAAGAAACTCCCCGAGGACTATGCCACGCAGCGCGAGCGTGACTTGGCTGCTTATGAGATTGTCAAGGAGCAAACCCTGCGTGATGCGGAACAGCGACACAAGGATGACCTCGAGCTCAAGCATCGTCTGACCCGCCTGATGCCATTCTACGAGTCTTTCCGATCCAACCTTCACGAGCGTCGTCGTGACGAGTTCGAGAAGCGTAGACGTGATGCTGAGAGAGAGCTGGAGAAGCAGGTGGCGGCCCGCCGGAAGGAGTACCGGGATCGCAAGATTCGCGAGAAGCGCGAGCGTGAGGAGAAGGAGCGCGCGCTTCGTGAGGCTGAGGAGCGGGCTGAGAAGGAGAAGGAGGAGGAGCGTCTTCGCCTCGAGGCTCGCAGAGAAGAACTGGCCAGGCGCAAGGAGGAGATGGAGAAGGAGCGGGAGAAGGCCAAGGAGATTGCCGCTCGCCAGCTACAACGCGAGGAGGAAGCCATGGCGAGACGCCAGAGAGAGAGGGCTGCCGCTGCTGCTGTTCCGCCTCCCATCAGGAGAGAAGCGCCTGCCGAAACAGCATCATCCGGCGGACCGCCTCGCCTCGCACTTGCTGGCAACAAGCCCAGCTGGAGAGAACGCGAGGCAGCGTCGCGCAACGCTTCGGGATCGGGCCAAGCTACCCCAGAACCGGCCGCGGCTGCAGCAGCCCCCCCTCCCAGCCGCGCTCCTGCCATGGACCGAGCAGACTCTGGCGAGAGACCCTCTGCCGGGCCCCCTCGCCTCGCGCTTGCCGGTAACAAGCCCAGCTGGCGTGAGAGAGAAGCTGTCAAGGCCTCTTCCGGCGGCGGCGCTCCGGTCCCCGAGAGAAGCCTGCCCGAGAGAAGCGCACCTCCCCTTCGGGTTGCATCTGGTCGTGGTGTTCCTATTGAGCGTGGATCATCTGGTCGCGGTGTTCCCATCGAGCGGGGAGCATCTGGACGTGGGGAGCCTAGGGAAGAGAAGGAGGCGGCTCCGGCCGAGCCATTGAAGCCGAGCGGTGCTCCAGGGAAATATGTGCCCAAGTTCAGACGGGAAGCTGGCGGCAATTGAGAATGATGAAAAAAGGTGACTGTCATTTTCCTGCATGTTTCTGGTTCGTCATTGGGAGTTTAGGTCGGTCCTGCCCCGTTTACGAGATTTATGTAGAAATAGCATCGCGTAATGAGGGGGGGAGCTTGCAGTTAGGCACGTAGAATGGACCAAAAGAGATTTCTATCATGTTGTGTTCTTTCATATATATATATCTGTTGTTAGATTGCATGACAATGAGCGTTATGGCAAGGTTTGTAGGTTCTGTTACGAGATTATTCACACGCATGACCTCGGTCACTGGTTCCGTAATGTCACTAGGTAAAGATCTTTTTCGTTTATCAACTTGACCATCATACCGAAGGAGTACTTGGGCATGGGCTGGACTCATTACGGAGTATAGAAGTGAATGTTTAGAGAATACAAGGTCATGTCGATGTAAGTTCTCGACGATAGCCCATGGACCGATACGATATACAACTTGGCAATATTGTCCATTATTAAGGAGACAACAACATCACAATATCGGCATTTTGGCCCAAGAAATAGTCCCCTTCCAGAGGCGTCTTTAGGATTGCAAGATGACTAAAGATGTATTTAACCTCGAGGGCTACGGATATAGATATGAAAATCACGGAACTGGCTGGACCTTTGCAAGGATGGAGAAGGTTTGGTTTCCTATAGGATAGTGAATGGTAAACCATTCACGAGCGATGAGCGGGCAATCTTCTTTTTCATTCTCGAGAAGAACTTGCGGAGACTTTGCTCCTTTTTCCATGCAGATACCTACTCTTTCCATGTCCGACCTACCTCGATCGTTCGACGGTGTGCTTGGTGAAAACTGCGCCGCCGTTTTGACCTTCTTGTTCAGAGTTCACGCGAGTTCAGAACCAAAAAGGATAGAAGTTATCCAGAAGGGGAATAGGTATCCATATGCAAAGCATAGTAAGACATGCCTACGAATTACCTACCTACCTTGTTCAGGATTTCAGGTGCGCGTGCGTGCGGTGCCAGTGGAATACGGGGGACGTTTCAGGTGAGTCGAGTCGACCTCGACGGGATGGTTCAACCACCGCTCGGCGCCGCAACCGGGATTCCGTACGGATATCCGATATCCACAGTTTACACTTGGAAAATAAAAAAAGATGGCTTGATAAAAATAACAGTTCCGATGTTTGTGTTCTCTTTCTAGTGTATTCTATTCAGTGAGAAAGGCGTACCTGAAACATGTTTCTTTCCGGATTGTAGGGATTGTTTCAACCCTTCGTGTTCCCTTGTGTCGGTGGATAAGTGAATCCCATTATTCGGTTTCTGGTAGCCTGTAGGATCGGTGCGGCGGCGGTGATGTCTTTGTTTTGCTGATAAGTGTTTCTCGGGATGTCCAGGGCATGCTGTTACCTGGCTCCATTGTGTTTGTTGAATCATACCGTGATGAGAACCTCAATGGTATGTACCGTACGGTGTTGTCCCTGGTCAAGATTCTGGCCAGGTCAAGGTCAGGGGCAGTTACGGAGGGATGTCGCACCCGGTATGGATTCCCCGCAGTCACGCACAGAGATCCCAGCAAACAAACAAAAAGTTTGTGATGCCGGGAAAAGGGGGCACACATTCCAAGATGCCGAATCTGGAAGCCGTTGTGTATCCGTGCTGAACATCTCCATACAACGGTCCGCAAAAATGGGTTTTTACGATAATGAACCATCATACGGTTCGATGTCAGAAAATATATTGTTGGCTGAAGAATTTGCGCGTAGTCTACGCCAATGATGGAGCAGATTTATATTCACGTCCCGAAAGTGTACATAATATGGGTTACATACAGACAATATAATCCAGAGAATGGAGAATGACATGCATGCAGTTCTTTCAGCGAGCTCAACCTGCCTCTCTGCTGAGGACTCACCGACTGACCCATCAACCGATGAGTCTCTACTCTGTAAGCTCCGAGAATGGGGATAGCAGACCGTCTGCTCCTCGAGAGAAATGAAAGCCTGCATATAGCACAGATGAGTACGCACTTGGGACTGATGCAATGAAACGCTGTGATGGAAAGGTAGAGACCGGGAGAGACTGGAAGGAAGAAACTCAACTCGTATGCACGGATCCCTTTGGGCCTTTCTCTCTCTCTCTCTTATTTCTCCTGCCAATCTTTATAGCCTCGCTTGTCTGTCTCTGATCAATGTCCGCACGTACTTTGGCGGCTCAGCAAATAGACCGGCGTTTTGTTTTTGACAGCGGCGATGTCTCCATCTAGGATCTAGTCTCAGGTACTAACCGGCGGTAGTGGTCGATGACAACTTGACAGGTCAGGATGACCACACTGGCCGCCTGGGGAGGATTATTACTGTACACACACTATCAGACACCAAACCCGAAACCGAGATGCGATGGCAAGGGCGTAACTATCGTGCTCGTTACGCAGTATAATCAGTTCTTTGTGCATGCCGTGCATAACTATCATGAAGAGCGAGCACTTTCGTACCGCTGAGGCCGTCCACTTCCTGCCCTCAGCACTCAAAATAAACATTGCCCGTATTCTGTGACACTGGCTTGATCAGTAAAGATTGGGTTCGGTGCCCTTCACCGGCGGCAATGAGGCGTCTCTGTTTCCAAACATAGACTGCAGTGAAACGGCGGGTGCCCACTATGGGTATTCTACGGCTAGCCAAGGAAGGTGATATCGACGGTGCGGTTCACGTCCACGATGAGCGAGTGGAAGAAGTCAAGCTGAAGGTCCAGAAATGTCGGCGAGATGTCATCGGTGCTACACACCTTGGCGGCCTGACGGTTGTCAATGCATAACTTCTCAAAGAATACTTGTTGTGCTCTAGTTCGGTGGGCTAGAATGGGGTAACAGTGCTTCTAGGACCGTCACGGAGTAGCCTGCGTACTATTGAATTCTCAGCTTCTTGTATGGAGCAAGTGAGACTTGATTTGTTTGGGTATCCATAATACCGCTCGCGAGCGACCAAGTTTGGGAATGTTGTGAAGTTCATTTACGACTCCAAAAGTGGTCATCTCTGGTCTTTCCCCGGAGTCCGATGTTGTGCAGAGCATGCAATATTGGAGGGTAATAAACACCACGTGTGGCTTGCTTTGTCAGTTCGCTGTACCGTACCGAAGGTCTACGGATACACGTCTAGGCTACGCTCGGCGGCGGCGGCGGCATCGTGATCGTGTGGATCGGAAAGGCGAGGATGAGGGCGTCAAGCCCCTGACGGCACAGAGGCTCCAGGCCCCAGACTTGATTGGAGCAAAAAGGGAAATTACGTTCCCCTGAATGGAAGAGGCTCAAGAGTACCTTACGTAACCCGGTCCTTCTGAAGTGACCCCTGGAAGGTGTGCCCAAGTCAGCCGAGCGGCCCAGCCAGCGAAAAAACAACATGGGCCGATTTTGTTTCCCCACCGTCACAACGACCTCACAACCTTGACAAGCCGTGCCACCACGACCCTACATGCAGAAAATCCCAGCAACTCGTGCAGCAAAGCGACCCGAGCTTTCCCAAAGATCACGAACACTAGACCACATTTGGATCTAGCCGCTGTTCGTTTGGGATGTCATTGCGGTGGTTAACTCTTCCGAATGAGCGCCAAGGGGAAATTGCGGAGGAGCTGAAAGGCCTTCTGGGGCATCGTGAGAATGCTTTGCCTCCTGGTTCGGCGGTTTCTTCTTTTTTCTTTTTCACACTCCACAGACAGAGAGGAGATAATGAATGAGGCCTTGTGGAGAGGGACAACATGAAAATTGCATCATGTTCTTTTCCGAATGATGAGAACCGGAACGATCACAACAGCCCTACTAGGCTCTAGCTCACGCACACAAAACACAAACTGTCAAGGACAAATCCAGTGAATGCCTTCACTCTCGTTGGCCTGTCAAGCGAACAATGCTAGGGGCCAAGCAAGACCCAAGCTTCCTCATCCCTGGTCAGATCATGGCTCGTCGCTTGCGACTTCCCCTGTCCATTGGCTGGGTGGTCCACTCTCTTCCGGTGACCGTCTTCATGGAACCTTTTGTTTTGTTTCTCACGCTCTGTCTCGGCCAGAGTCTCCTTTCTCCCGCCCCTGGTTCCTGGTTTCCTTCTCCACACGAGCAGTGGAAAAGGACTCAAGAAAAGAGGCGTCAAGCCATCAAATACGGGATCCGATCTGTTCTTCGTGTCACTAATGTGAACCTCATCAAGCCTCATTTAACGGCAAAACGGCAGAGATTTGTTTTTAGCACTTGGTGTTTTTATTGTGACTTCATCGAGGCTGACAATGTTTTTTGCACAGTTCAGGCATCTCTGGGACCGAACTGAGTGATGCGGTATGGTACGGATACGGGATACAACCATGGAACCCACAAAGGTCCAGGTCCTCTGTGGGAACTTGGCTCTCCTTGCCCTGGGTCCCTTTTGGGATATGGCGCGTCCAACGCACACAAGAGCGGACCAAGAGCATAGCTGACCCACGATGCTTGACGGTAACCAAAAGAAGCGACCCCACGAGCCATGCTTTCGCCTAGCGGCGTCAACCTGCCCCCCCGTGAGCCCACCTCCTCTCGTGGCCTGCCCCTGTAGTATACCCTCGGGATGCTACGTACGTACTATCTTCTCCAGACTCTATGTATAATAGAGACCCCCCCCCCCTCCCCTTCTCCTGCTCCTCCTTCGTCTTGATCCCATCCAGCCGTGTCTTCCCTCCTGGAGGTCTACTCTCTTTCGCTCTCACCTTGTTAATATCTTTCCAACGGCAAGAGGTTTCCTCCTTGTTGCCCTTACAATCGCTATACATCAATATACCAAGACCGAGGAAGAAAACGCACCTCTAGTAATTAATCTACACCCAACCCACAGCCGCTCTCTTCCCATCATGGCCTCCCTTCGGCCCATGACTGCCGCCTTGGCAGCCATTGCCCTCGCGGGTGCTGCTCAGGCCTGGACCGTCAACCTCCCACCTTGTCTCGACCCGTTCCAACCTTTCGTCTACTCGGGCTGCTATGCCAACAGCGGGCAGCCCAACACGCTGAGCTTCCGCAGCGAGCTCGACAGAGACACGGCCGATGTCGAGAGCTGTGTGGCCTGGTGCAAAGGAAACGGCTACAGATATGCCGGTCTCGAGTACTACGGAGTCTGCTACTGCGGACAGACTGTGGACGGACCCCAGCTTGAGGACGACCAGTGCACATTCCCCTGCAACGGAAATAAGTCCGAGGTGTGCGGAGGCGACAACAAGATGTCCATCTACCAGGACCCTACTTTCCTGCCCTTTGACGACTCTATCGACGTCGACGACTATGTTTCCCTCGGCTGCTGGACCGATGACAGCCACTACGGCAAGACGCTGGCTTATCCCCAGGATCAGCTCCCCTTCGACACCATGACGAACGAGAAGTGCTTGAAGGCTTGCAGAGATGGCGGCTTCCCCTATGCCGGCACTGAGTACAGTGGCGAGTGCTGGTGTGGCGTTGTTATTGGCAACGACACCTACTCTGCCCCTGCCGAGCAGTGCGACATGCCTTGCAAGGGTGATTCCAGCGAGATGTGCGGTGGCCGCGGCCGTCTCAGCATGTATGCCGCCAAGGACCTCGAGTCCCTCCAGCCTTGCGGTTATGTGCCACCCAAGCCCTCTTCTTCCACTTACTCGGTCGTCCTTCCCTCCACCTCGTCGAGCTCGTCATCGAGCAGCGCTGCCTCGTCATCGACCAGTGCCGTGTCCACCTCGAGCGCTGCCCCGACCACCACTAGCACCTCGTCGACCTCTGCCAGCAGCACAAAGACGTCGTCCACCACGACACCGCCGCCTACCACCACGCCGCCACCAACCACCACCAAGCCGTCATCTACCACCAAGACCAGCTCCATCTGCCTAGAGACCGTGACCATCCCCTCGACCTGCGAGTACAAGTGCGGCAAGTGGTGCGCCCAGCCCCTGCCCGACTGGAAGGATGACAAGGACTGCAAGACGAGCTACTCCAACTGCAAGCTGCAGCTATCCTCCTGCTTCAAGAACGCCGGCTTCCCCGAGGTGCTCGAGTGCTTCGCTTTCGGAGACTGGTGCACCGGCCTCAACAGCTACTGCCAGAAGCCCCCCAAGAGCGGCTGCAACAAGCCCGATTTCTGGCACAAGAACCCGCCCAAGAGCCACAAGCCGCCTACCACCACGGTCGTCACCACCACCTGCAAGCCTGCCGCTCCCACGAGCACAAAGACGAGCTCGACCAAGACCACTTCTACCAAGACCTCGGCCACTCCCACTCCCACCAAGTGCCCCATCCCGACCCCGACCAACATCTGCATCCAGCCCTCCAACTGGCTCCACGGGTACGGGCCCGGCAAGCCAGTCGGCGACATTGAACTACCAATCGTAACCTGCAATGACCTCGCCAACGAGTGGTCTTCCAAGCCTTTCAAGCTGTACAACGATCCCCGCAGCAACTTCTGCAAGGGATACTCCCGCTACAGCCTGAGCAATGCCTGCCTTGACGCCTGCGACGAGCAGTACGACGACTGTGTCAAGGTCTATGCCGAGCAGTGCAGGCGTAACACGAGGAAGAGAGAAGCCACCAGCCCCGCCGAGGGCTCGTACTTTGATGTTGCTGCCAAGAGTTCTGCCCTGGACAGGAGGACCTTTTTCTGGGGATGGAATGACAAGTATAACCAGGCTGTTGACAAGTGCAAGGCTCAGAAGGCGGATTGCAGACGGGTTAATCAGAATATCCAGCCGGGCAAGTTGTGCCCTGCTTATGGGAAATTTTAGGCGGATTCATCGGAGGTGGTAATGATTGGGGATGGATCCAATAATGCCCGAGAAAGAGAAAAAGAAGAAAAGAAGTTGATGTTGAAAATGTTGCGTATATATAATAATGTTTGTTGTTGTGGGAGGTTGTTTGTGTAATCCGTACTGGAGTAATACCTTTCTTACACTCCTTGAATAGTAATGTTTATGTCTATTAATTTTTATTTCAAATACTCGATTGCCTCGTCTTACACTTCCTGTGCTGTCTCGCGAAACAAGTCCATTTGCTTGGGGTCGACCTGGAACGATTCTCCTGATCGTACGGAAGATAAGCAGACCTTTTTCAATTGTTCGCTGCTTGGGGCCTCTGAATAATCATGTACATACGTACAGTATCACCACAAACTGGCAGTTCAGTCTCCAGCAGATTCATTTCCAACAAACCTGTTCCTCCTCCATCCAGTATCAACCTGATATCCAAACAAAGTATATACAAATACACAACTATATACAAACATTTATCCATCAAACAGTGGGGGTATTTTAGTCAGACCCTTTACAAAACAAGAAAAGATTTCGCAGAATTCACAAATCCAAAAGAGCACCCACAACATCCTCCTCCTCACCATGCTCATATCCCTTTCCATCTATATCCAGTCCATCCCAAAAGTCAATAATCACAATACCCACCCTCTTTCCCCTCAAACTAGGTAAAATCTCCTTGACAAGCCGTCGATTTACTCCTCCAGTGGGGGTAGATTCTGTCCCGTTCCCAAGGGCCATAACAACCGGCGTCACGGGCGGATGGTTCGCGCTATGTTCTGCCGAGGTGAATGTGATGAATAGCTCTCCTTCATACTCTTCTTCTTCACTCTTCTCCTTTACTTTTTCCGCGGGAAGGGAGGAGGAAACAGCAGCAAGACGAAGGCTTCCCTCCACAGCGGAGACCTTGGCATCGATATTCACGCTAGCACTTTGGTCCGGCGGCGACAAGTCCCTCGGCTCGTAGTAATCTTCTATATGCGCTGATAGATTTCTTTGGCGGTTATAGACAAGAAAAAAGCCCTTGGAGTTCTCGGTCCATACGCTGGGACTGAGATGTAACCCGGGAAGAACAGTTTCTGTGCCTTGCCCTGGGGACGGATCAAACGGGTTGTCGAAGCGCCGGAGGAGAATAATCTTGCCGCGGGCGGGGCCTAGAGTTCCTAGGGAGTCATGGCGCTGGAGGATATACTGTTTTGCTGCTGGCGTAGTGAGGGATTGGAAGAGGAGGAATTGCGTTTTTAGGTGGTCTGCTGGGGTGAGGTTTATGCCCGTGTTCTTTTTTTCTCACAACAAGCTGGGGTTAGCCGACGTGCTAAAATACATGAGATTTGTTTGTTTTGGTGGAATAAACATAATAATTACCTCAATCTTGAAACTCAACAGAACAACCTCACTAGGGTGCCTATCCAACCAGTTGTAAAACCCAAAGAGGACATCATCAACAGTAGCGAGCTCACTCATCAACGCATGAGCATGGTAAAACACCAGGCGTACACCTTCCGGATCTAGCCCATAGCGCAGATCAAAGAATCGCACGCCCGCTTCGAGAGATGCCCATAGACTGACCCGTTGACATCTGTACACTTCTGCTGGGAGCACTCCATTCGCTGGGTTGGCATTATGTCGAATCGAGTCCGCAGTGGTTTGTGTAAAGTTCCATGTGGCGCTGTCGTGGGTTCCGGGGATGTTGATTTCTGTTATAGGGGTCGAGTCTGGGAGGAAGGACATCCAGGTTGATCGGTGGTTGCTCTTTTTGGCATCTTTATTATTATTGTTGAAGGGGGACGAGGTGTTCTCATCGTCGGCTCGACCAAAGACACCGCCTGCGTCACCGAGGACCTTTTGCAGGGCAAATTCGCCCAGCGACGGTCTTCCCACTCCTCCTGAACCTATCGGGAGAGATGTCGATGAAGATGGTGCTGGCGATGAGCTGCCGTGGCCAAGTGTATAGAGGGAAGGGAAAAGAAATAAAAGTGTATAGGCGAGCCCCGTAAAGCTGGTCATTACGAGGAGAGAGAGAACGACTAGCCTCGGGATCCTCGGATACCTTGCTCTCACTCTTGCGTTTTGTTTGTTCCGGTTGCTGAGCAATGAGTCGTTTGTCTGATATGGGCTCGTTGTCGTCATTCGACTACGGAGGTCGGGGAAGGTCTCAGGGAACTGTTGTTGATGGCCCAGAACCTGAGTTTGAGGTTGATTAATCTCAGGTGACCAAAACGTGTCTGTATTTGAGGTATCCTCTAGTGACCATCTTTCTTTTCCCGGGTTTGACTCCTTTTCGTCCAAACTCTTTCCTGCCCCGAATGCTCGAGGCTGATCTCGGGGTTTGTCGATCATCATAACTTATACGAGTAGTGAAGCACGACGTGTGACAGGCGCATGTTCTCGTAGCCAATCCAGTCCTTGTGCGTAATAACTGAGGTTTCTGAGCTGCGATTCCCTCCTTGAAGTCGTACCAGGAGGATGGCAGAGCGTTTGAAAATCGTACAAGTATATGTCGTATTTGGTTGTGTTTGGTGATACCGAGTACGAAGCTAAGGGGTCACCTTAATAAAAAAATTAAATCCAGCACATGTGTGGATTCCGCCATGTCATTGGTAATTGTGGCGTATTCGGTACAAGGTACGAATACAAACCGAAACGATCATCACCCAAGGAGTGGGATTTATGATCTCGCAAGCCAAAACTCAAGCACTCGATTCTCGGTCTCTTGTAATATAGTTTGATGAGGCACTTGTGCCTCAAAACCTAAATTTATTAATCTAACAAAGCTTCTATCTAGCTCGCTAACTACGCTTGTGATGCCACAACAACAAATGTGGCCTTGAAGCCATCCTTCCATATCTCCTTCACATACCCCCAACCGCCCCCGAAAGCGAAACGTAAAACCCGAGAATGAAAGACAGTCTGGAGAAATGAAAAAAATAAAGGGAAAAAAGGAAACGAATAGCGAAAGGTAAAATACCATCTCAAGCCGGTGCTGCTGTGGTTTGCTGACGCTTAATCCGTGTATTATCCGCCAGTTCGTCAGCTACCCGCTTCTTGCTGTCCGCCTGCTCCTCAGCCACGCGCTTCTTCTTAACAGGCTTGATGGGCTTGACTTCGCCAGGCTCGAAAACATCATCAGGCAATGCAATATCTCGAACGTGCTGTATAGTCAGCGAGTTCATGTGCGCGTCATACAGGGGATTGCCCAAACACATCGCCTTCCAGTCATCTACTTCCCTAGATAGATCGAGAGATTTGGCTCCTACAGCCACCTGGAGACCAATGTAGTGGTTAGTTGTGTAGATGGTTGTCTCGTGACCCGCCTCCGATACATCCTCGAGCTTGATTTTAGCTTCGCCATCCTCATCTTTCATTGGTGGTATGCTATCCAGCCTCGGCTCCTCCGTGAGTTCGCTCTTGATTCGCGCAGCATGGGCATTGCTGTCGGTTTCCGACTTCACCTCCGGCTTGACCTCGGGTTTGACTGCCCCGTTCGTGTCCTCACTCGTCTCCGTCACCAGGTAGGCGAGGCCGCCGCTCTGCACCTCTTCGACCTGGGCATCGTTCTTGCACCTGTGGACCCGCTCGTAGCTCTTGTTGAAGGGGCGGGCCAGGCCGATGGACGGATGATTCTCTATTCTCTGCACCAGCACTCTCACCCTCGACTCGATGAATCCCGCCCACGTATTCTGGGCTTCCCTTGTCTTGCTAGCAGAGATGACTGTTAGGTAATACTTGAAGTCTTTGGTGAAAAAGGTATGTTTGGCGAAGAGGTCTTTCCACGGTCTTTTGCCGAGTAAAATCTCCTCTGTCAAGTTTTTGGCCAGCTCAAACTCCTTTTGAATTACAGCCATTGATGATTTGCCGACATTGTGTGTTGCGCACATCGAAGGGTATGCTGGCGTGATGATGGGCATTCTGTGGTTTCTGTCGGCTGGGTACATCTGTACTGTTGTGTGAGAAAATCAGCAGGGCATTATTGGGGGGAGTGCTTACCTTTGGATTCCACACTGCTACCCGGGCTACTGAGGAGCTATATTCGATGTCCTTGAGAAGAACGGGAAGTGGCCAGGGCCACTGGCGCATGATGGTGAAAAATCCACGGACTACCACCGAGCTCGCGGCTTTGGGATACAACTGACACACCCTGGCAACCATCATGGCCCAAGCCACTCCTCCGGGGTAGCCCATGATGTTGGCGTAGATGGCTCTGCGCTGAGCCCAAAGTTTGATGGCGCGCAGAGCCAGTCTGAAGGTGGCCGGCTCAGGCACGAGGTGGAGGATCTCGTCGGTGACCCTGGTTCCGTTGAGCGACCGAACCTCATTCTCGCTTAATCCTCGCAAAAGGTTGTTGTCTGCAAGACTCCAGTCCTTGTCCACTGGAAGCTGAACCATGCTTTGAATAGAGCAAAATATGAGATCGATACTGATGCCAGCAAACTCAAACTTGATGATGGGTACGAAAGCGTCGGGGACTGGCGTCAGGTCCGTGATGGAACCAGGAGGTGCCATCTCCAATAACAGGTCTGGAAAGAATTTGAAATATTGCTCGACTGTGACGTACTTGGGTGCCACCACCAGAGTATCGATATCGGAGCCGGGGCCATACACGCCCAGGCGGTAGCTTCCATAGGTGAAAATCCTCCCACGGGCTTCTCGAACGACGACAGAAGGTTGCTTCTTGTCTACTGCGGCCTTCTTAACGAACGCATCTGCGATCTCGCCCAGCTTCTTAAGAACCTCTTCTCTTTTCGCTGTCTCGGCTGCACTCTCAAAGGTTCCTTGTGCCCTCAGCTCCTTAAGCAACAAGTCATTGGATCGTTTTTCGGCTTCCGTGGGGAGGCTCAGCGAAAGGGGCGGCGTTACGCCATAGGTCCGCTCAGCCATGTTGATAAAAATGGGGAGAAGATCGAAGAGAAGAGAGGGAGGTCGGTGGGACAGAATCGAAACTCGTACGGGCCCTATCGGTGCGATGTCAAGTAGGACTATTCGATCGTGTGGAATAATGCGCGTCGGGGTTCAACGGCCGGCAAAGTGGCGGCATGAGGCCAGGGAGTGAAAGAAGGCGGAATAAGGAAAGTTGGAAAGAAGAAAAGACCAGAAGAAAGAAACGCCGAGGACTCTCAAGTCATAATAGAAGTGTGATTGAGGGTCGGCAACAGTCAAGACGAGTTGTCGAAGGCTGTCGTCGAACAAGCACAAACCGGGAGTGAAAGGGAGTGGGAGTTTTGAGAAAGGGACGTTCCCTGCGCCAGGAAAAGTTGGCGCGTTGACCAGAGACGTGCACAGGCTCCACTTTTAGGGTGTGATGACTTGCTAGCTTCGCTCAGCTAGTGGCGAGCGCGGCTGATTTAGTGCAGGCCCGCAGCTGTCGAAGGGTCCACAGATACGGGTTAGCGATGAAAGACCTCCAACTGGGCCCTGTCACTTTCGAGATGAAAAGGAATTGATTCCTCCAGTGCTACCGGCTGTATGCAATTGAAATCCGTACCTGGCATTGGAAAGTCAGTCTTGTTAATGAGCACCAAAATATGATACTTGCATATTTACAGATTCTATCCCAGATGTAGTAGACCCTGGACTTTTCCACTTTGACCTCGAGGCTGGGTGTCAGCTCTCAGCACTCTCTTACCCCACCCCCACTATCCATCATATGCGTTCTGAGAACCCTCCGTACATGACAACGGGTCACTCCGTTACAACATCAAAGGGGTGCGACGATGAAGAAGACATTACTGCTCTGCTTTATCCACGGCTTCAAGGTTTGTGAATGCTCTCACCACAACACAGTCCCTTTCACTGACGCTCCCAAACCCAGGGTGATGACGACACATTCGGCAAAGACTATGGGTTCGCCAAGCACCTGCGACAGCTGGTCGCCAAGGAGCTCCCCAAGGTCAACGTGAACGTCGTCGTCTACCCGAGGTACGAGACCAGAGGCGATCTATCAGAATGTGTCTCGAGGTTCCGTGACTGGTGAGCACTTCACTCCCATCCCAAATACATATTTATCCTGACACAACCCCTTACTTGACCAGGCTCATGAACAAAGTCATCGACCTCGAAGTCCACGCCGGCACCCCCTCCCCAACCATCGACCCTTCGGTCCGGGTAGTCCTAGTAGGACATTCAATGGGCGGCATAGTAGCCGCCGAAACGACCATCGAGCTCGCTTCAGAGCGTCCCATCCACAACTCCACCGACCCAGCCGTCGAGGATCCTAAAATCGGCAAACCAGGCGCCACCCCTCCCCCTCGCCCTCCGACCCCCAACTCCCTCATGTTCCCTTACATCCAAGGGGTCCTAGCCTTCGACACGCCCTTCTTGGGAATCTCGCCCGGGGTAGTCGCCCACGGCGCAGAGTCGCACTACGCAACAGCCTCCACGGCAGTAGCCCAGCTCAGCGGCCTCACCAGCCTCTGGGGCGGCGCCAAAGCAGCGCAATCTGACCCATCAGTGACCCGCAAGACCCCCGTAGCTGCCCTCCCGCCAGCAGGAGACTCATCGAGCAACAAAGAAAACTCGGCCGGCGGTTGGGGTAGGTGGGGCAAGATAGCCATGGTCGCGGGCGCGGTGGGTGCTGTCGCCGCAGGCGGAGCAGCAGCGTACCTCAACCGCGACCAGATCAGCCAGGGTCTGGGCTGGGCCACCTCGCACCTCGAGTTCGTGGGCTGTCTGGCCCGGAAGGAAGAACTCCGCCGGCGTGTGGCGTACATGGTGAGGCTGAACAGGGATCTCGGCGTCGGGTTTGGAAATATCTACACGCGCCTCGGGAAGGCGGCGAGTTCGACGACCGTGTCGGGCACGGTGCTGGGCAGTTCGGAGCGGACTTTTTGTGTAGTTCCTAGGAAGGATCTTGCGGGGGATTGGAGAGAGGCGATTAATGACAAGGCTACGGACGAGACGTTGGCTCATATGTGTAAGTCATGCCCTTCTTGTCTTTGTCTTGGTTTACTTGATCTAATATGTCTGCATTATAGCGATGTTCGAACCGAAAGAGAACCCAGGATATGACAAGTTGGCGAATGACGCAAAGGATATGATTGCGAAGTGGTCGCGTAATGATTGGTATGAAGATAGTACGTCTGGAGAAACTATCGGTTCATAGCACCCATTGTATCCACGAATAGAAAGACTCAACACAAGAAACGCTGCTGTTTATCCGGATATCTAAGTCTATAATGATGATAATGAAACGCTGCTGGAACATTCTGATGTTACGTTCCTCAAAATTCAACGCGGCCCTTTCCAAGAAGGATAGCCCATCGCTCAACAACCACGAAAAGAATAACAAGGCACGGGCATATGCCCTCTGGATTGACGTGAGGAAGTGAGGTCGAGCTGCGTTGTGTTGGTTATAGTGATGCATTCGACTTTCTTCAAACGAAACAAGGACCGGTTCATGGGTCGTGACGAACCAGCCGCGACAGATCCAAAACACCTTCAACTCAAAGATAGTCTGACGGCACAAATATGGTTGCGATGTCGGTGTGTCATGTCGTATCTCGGAAATTTCGCTCTTCGTTAACTGCCAGATGAAGCTCGGTAGGTGTATGCCCCAAAGGAAGTTATTCAAGAGCTCAAAGAAACCCTTCTATTGCCTCTTCTTCTCTTTCTGTGTCTTTCCGGTACCACCGACTTGCTTACGGCGCTGGCCCAACATGTGACTGTAGAGGATGAAGGAGCCTATAAACCAGAAGAGGGTCGAGTTAGTCTTGAACAAGATCCATACACATATACGAGGAAAAAGTGATTGGCCACTAACCAGGAATATACCCCAACAAGATCGAAATCAAGGCATAGGGATACCAATTCGCGAATCCCGCGGCCGGGCCGACAAGCGCCTTGACCATCATGGCCACCTCGCTGCTGATACCGATGGGGTACAGAATCAAGAAGGCACTGTACCGGAGCCAGTGCAATGCGTATGGCACCGCGCCTTCGCCGAACTGCTTGAGAGCAAAGTACGTGTACCTGATCACCTCGGTTGTCGCCCATGCTATCAACATCGACGAGTACCATGTGCTGGCGTTCAACTGGGGGAACGGGTACGAGATTCCCCATACGAGGACGAGGCGCGAGAAGACTTGCATTACGGTTGTGAAGAGCGGTGCTGGGACGATTCCTACGCGCGAGATGTTAGACTTCGTTGGGTTTGTTTGCGCTGGGGAAAGGGAGGGTAGGGCATACCAGTAAGCGCATGGAAAATCTCCATGACGGCAAATGTCTGGGTTATCCGCGCGAAATCATTCACCACGATGGGCACCAAGGGCGCGCCTTTGTATCCTAGGACCACAGCTACCCTCCCGAGGACTGTTGCCCATGCGATGGCCGAGGCGGCGTTGTATGCGACGAGGTAGGCTTTCCGGGGGCCGAAGCCGCTTTTGGAGGAGGATTTTGTGGACATTTTTCGACGTTGGGCAGTTGATTTGTTTACAATCGAATTATACTTTCATAAGACGCTGCTTTGTTGTTGTCCTCGTTCAATGGCAACCTTTAAAGATTTTGTGGAATAGTCATAAGTCGGGAATTTTTGTTGAGTGATGAGAAATCGAGGTGGAACGCGCTGGTGGCGCCCCACGGCCTGGAAGGGACCTTCCCGGGCCGCCGAGTCGGGATCACAGGGGCACACTCACACTAAGCGGCCCGGCCTCGGCCAAGCCCGCTTCCTTTCTTACAAGTAGTACGGGGTATAGGGACGGACGTCTTTGACATCGGCACAAGAAAATCCCAGTTCAGTATTGCAGCGGGTGAACTGACGCTGGTTTGTATGTAAGTTTCGAATAATGTTTATCTACTTCGGTTGCCGACTGTTCAAGCTACATCCGGCTATATACAAATGCTTTTGCATGCACTGTACAGCTTTCCACAGTAGTCAAGTTACCTAGTACTCCGTCTATCTGGTTGAACAAGGGTACCAGGCTTCTATCTGTCAATGTATATTTACTGTAGAAACACGTATTTACTTGGCTCATAAAGGGCCTATTTTACAACTTATCAAGGCCTTTTGAGCTGTGAGCAAGGGCCCTGGTTATCTAGTGCAGGTTGATTATTTACCATGGAATATTGTGCTCGACGCATTTGATTTTGCACGTCGGTAGACTTGACTACTGTCTAAAAGGGGTGGTAAAATGTTCTTATTTCATTCCAGGCTAGCGCAATACGGCTCCCATGCATCAAGACATTGAAATTCATAAGACTATGGAGTTCCATATCTTGAAGCCTTCATAATAGCCCCTGCAACTGTCGAGAAACAACCATGAACAGCATAGATAACAGGAAAGTAAACATAATCGAACCTCTCCTCCCAAACCGACCTACAATGCCTACATAAAGTGGCCCGCCAAGAGAGAAAGTCAAAGAAAAATTAAATATGATGCCAAGATTGAATAACATGGCCAATCTTGGGTCATCAGGAATTTATGTGATGGGTATCATATCATGAGAAGAAAAGAAAGAGAAAAAAGCCAATCTCCGTAGTTCGTTTGGGTGATTGTTGTGTAGATTTGGATCGAGACCACCAGCTCGATCCAATCGACCCAAGCTTCGATGACATAAATGGATCTTGTCGGCGCATCACTCCTTCTTCTTGATATTTCGCCACAGTTCGCCAATGGAGTGTCCGCCAAACAAGTACTGGCTGGAATGGCGACCGCAGTAGCTGTGGGCGTTGATATGAGATGGCTTGACATGGGTAGTGGAGTCCAGGCTGTTGGACGACCCCTGTCGGCCGCGAGCTGGCGAGGCCATCATATAGTCCTCGTTGGAGTAACGATACTGTTGCTTGTTCAAAGTTAGGAATTGAACTTGTGGATCCATGACAGGAGAGGAAAGACGTACACTATCGGCGGACCCGGGAGTTGAATGGACTGGGCTTGACACAGTCCGTGATGGCATAGAGAGGGGTGGCGGGGCAGGGCTTCGCGAGGACGAGTTCATAGTGAATGGTAGCTTTGGCTGGGACTGTTGTGTATAGCTGAGCTTGCTTTCAAGACTGATGACTGCCCAGAAGAATTAAACCCGGCTTGCTGAAATACTAGATAGACAACGATGTTCGTCTTGCGTCGAGCGAGCTGGTGGTGCTATTTCAAAGCACGAGACCTGGTAACGCAATTGTGTTGCTGTATGTAACTCTTTGAAAAGATTGAGAGGATACCTCTAGGGTCATGAGATTGCACTCCTGGTGCGCATACAATGGCTGAATGGCAAGATAAGTCCAGTATAGACAGGAGAAGGGGCGAGAGACTCAACCTCCCCTGGGTCCTCCATCTGTCTTATATGTTTCTCTCCTCGTCTGTCTTACAGTCGGGCTCTGAGTCCGGAAAGCCCCACGCTCTGCACTGCATTTCTGGTCTGGTGTCTCCCAATCTCTTGGTATCTTGCTTGGCACACGTTGCAGCGAGAGACGCTTCCCAGGTTCCCCGTAGTCCCCGTCCAATGGCCGGCGAGCTGTCGGGTGTCACGGCACGATGCTATTGGACGCCTTAAGAGTCCAGTGCCGATTTATCCTATGGCAACATAGGAATTTCTCGGCAACCTTATCAGGCAACCAGATTCCTCAGGATTGGCCAGAAGGTAGTCAAAATGGCCGCGAGGTGCATGGGACCTTTCAGATGCGAACCAGTGATGTGGTTCGGAAAGGTGCTCTTTGCAGGTTCTTTTGGTGCTTGGCCTTCTGTTTCAACAGACGACAGGATTCCGCTAATGCACTTGGAGAATGTCGGTGCCAGAAAGTGGCTAGTACACCTGGGTCTGCTTTGTCCTTGTGACTCACCACGGGGATAAATCGACAACGTATCTGGTCTCGCGGACACGAACCGCTGGTTCTGTCCCGGTTTGGACGGTCTACCTGACCGAGGCCATTAATGGCGCTCCGGGCTGCTCCGATATCTCACTCGGCGTCAGTAATTCAAACTAAAGGGTCCCATTGTCATCTATTAAGCGAGGGAGGACGCGTTTGAAGTTGGGAATCATATACCGAGAGCGTAATACAAGTACATATGCAGACACGGAGCTGGAGTCATGAATGCTCGGATAAGGCAGCCACTCCGTGGTCCACTGCAGAACGCAAACAAGACCGTGGGCCAGACCGCCTCTATCAGTTGTTTGTTGCATCGCTCACTTCAGTTCTGCAAGCTGGATCTGCGGGCGTCCCCAGGAGAGATTTGCGTGGCGTCTCGGGGTACTGTGGGGAGAGTAGCGACAAGTTCGTATTGCGCCCAACAGCCTGCAGACAAGTACGGGTCTGAAGTCCAATGGATGTTCCATGCATACTGCCGAGCTTCATAGGGTATCCAGCTGACCACCATGATCAACCCAATTACAACGTTCTCGTCTGGCGGTGTAGAAGGAGTCCTATGAGCCGCATGGGCAACGTATGAGATGACGCAGCGAAAATAGAAATGGGTCAGAAGCTCTTACCCTATAGATTGACTTTTGTGTTGATTTTCCGGCCTCGGGTGTTCCTGGAACAAGATAACCGTTGATCTTGTCTTTCGAGTCTTGGATAGAGATGAAGGAAGGAGCTTCTCCAATGTGGCGACTTCCTCGAATCTCAAAATATTCCTTTTACTTTCACATTCACAGCAAGCACAACGGATGGCCATGATGGGACCAGAAAACCGGTACTGGAGCGTCCATAGTATCGTGCCAGCGCAGCATTCTATTTTGGTTTGAGTATGAACTCGGAGAAGCCCGGGATCAATGACACCAAAGGAACATACCTTAGGATTGGGAGTTCCGTAAACCGTTCTGCGGTTAATGATACGATTGAGCGTGAGGCATTTCACTTCATTGCTATAAAACGGGCAAAATATGCCTCTTAGCTAAATTTTGGCCACTCATATGGATGGTTCAAAGGTATGATGCTTTCTTTAGCTTCGTTGTTCATGTTCTCGTTGTACTACCTCTTCATCTTAGAAAGGTGTTATAGTTGTATAATCAGACGCACTAGATACATTCCGGTGGTCTTGCATTGGCCTGACGATCAGATTCTTCCAAGCTATATCCCAGTGGCTGTGATGAAGATAGCATTGTCATTTCATGTTGAACATGTTGATATCAAGGTCCCCCACACAGAACGACTCTCGAGGTCAGTTAACTAGTAATAATTTCGGGAGCCGGTTTTGTGCCAATTTGCTGAGACGATGTAATCAGAGAGCAAACTCTCGTTGTACTGCTATATCATTTCTCAGGGCCATTAGCAGTGAATTTATTGGTCGCCGTTTCACCGTATCCAACATTGAGACCCACACAATCGGGGTACTGCTTCCGAAGATGATAGGCATATCATAAGTCTTGACTTAGGCATGGGATCTGGATATTAGCTACCTGGCGTACAATGTCGGACGTTAGCTCGTGGAAGCAGGTGCTGTACGGAAGTCACTCCAAGGGCGGGCTCAAAAGAATTTGCAAGGTTGCGGCAGAAAGATGAAGAAGGGAGAAGGAACGAGCGGTTGAGCTCTATTCTCTTTCCGTTTGAGCATGTAGAAATGACTCGAAGGGAACGATGTCCGATGACGGCACCTTCTAGGAGATACATGATATCAGTCATTTCTGACAACGCACAGTTGCCAAACGCCATACTCATAAAGTCGAAGTTGAGCTGTTGGAGTCCGGAATATGACAAGAGGCCTCTGTGACAAACCTGAAATACCACTCCGGTTCTTCTTTCCGCCAGAGTCCGAGAGTCACTTATACCCGTAACAATAGTCTATCACACCCCGGTTTATGACATCTGCCCATTTTTCGCGATAACCTTGACAAGGCAAGGTATAAGTTTCCTTCGCCAACCAAATAAATAAGAAAATAAACAGTGAACAGATAACCTGTTTGCAGTCTCCAACACCCACCGAAGCTGAGTCTGGGTAGCGCACATCAATGAGCAATTGGTAGGTTGCCCCCCTGCCCATCCTCTTCGGCTTCCCCCTTGCCCCTGTTCCTTCCCCGCAAATGCCAAGACAACCGTTGCCGGCTTGGCGCCGATCCTGGCGTCCCGACAGTCTGGATCACACTCCCGCTCAGCCCACATTCAATTCACCAATTTTAGCTCACACTATCCAGACCGTATACTAGCAAAACCAACCCATGCGGGCTTGACTTGAGCCCCCTTTATACATACATCGCGTGAGAGAGTCTTGGTCCGTTCACCAACAAACTCGCACAACATAGGAAGCCCGGGAACCGATGACCAGTAACGGCAACTTACACTTAACTAGATCCTCGTCTGCGTACCTGTGTTCTTTACGGCTAATGATAAGCAGAGGGCGACAATGGTCATCCTGTTGTTTATTTAAGTATAGATTTCATACGGTATATCTTACGAGTTCATGATGTGTGGTCTAATGTTTACACCTCCGGTCCTGGTTCATCGGCAAGATGTAAATAATATGGGTGAAACTGAAGACTGGATTCCCACCCATCCTAAGACTTCAGTTTCTACTTTCTCGTGACCGCTGTGAATCGAAAAGTATCGCTGATATTATTATACCGAGCTGTTCCCAAAAAAAAATTACAAAACCCTTGGGGTACCATTTCCTCAAGGTTCGAATGTTTCGCGGTTTTATACACCCGTAGAGTATTGCTCACAAACTTGAACTCAGGAAAAATGCAAGTTACAGGTCTCGCAACGCGTTTATCCAACACTAATAATAAGCGCCTAATTTTGTTCGTAATCGTTATGACACCTGGTAATGTCTTGCCGTTTAGAGGACGAATGAGCTCAGCAGACAGCCTAAGTAAGACTGACTTATAATGAAACTACACAGTTAACAGAAGCACCGAACTTTTACTGTATACATCACCTTCCTGCTATTAAGACCTGCCACTTGAGGAGTCTTCCTTTGAATATCCCCTTGATTTACTCAGAGCCTTCCTTATACAGACAGCCCACTCAACTTACTAAGAACAAAAGAAAAAGCCAAAAAGAAAAAGCCAAAAAGAAAAAGCCAAAAAGAAAAAGCCAAAAAGAAAAAGCCAAAAAGAAAAAGCCAAAAAGAAGTGACACCATGATGATTTGAATTCACGCCCTGAGTAAAGAGACAAGTTCAGCTCGATGTCGTCAGCGAGTCAATTTACCGCACGGGATAGTGAAACGATTACCGGTTGCGCCAAGTGAGCTTGGTGCTGGTGTTAAAATTCAAGATCATTAGGGCTCTTCATATACCCCCAGGCAAGCATCTAAGGATCTCTCAAGGCGACCTCGTCCATGTCCCGCGACATCTCATCGGCCATTTGCTCAAGGATCTTCCCAATCAGTCGGGGAATATGCATCGTAAGGTAAATGTACCGCACGGCAACGGTGAAAACAAAGCCAATATCGAAAGCGAAGGATTCAGCCCCTTGAGGAGGAGTATGTCCAAAGGGACTTTTAGCATGTGCATAGCACATAGACCAGGTCGTTTACTTTGTTTTCTTCAAAGGCGTTAGGAGTTCTTACTGGTTCAAGACAAATGGGTCATCTTTGTGACAAATCACGAGATGGTAGCAGTATAGTATGGAGCACTTGGAGCAAGATTTGATCATGTAGTTGGAACAATTTCAACTAACATCCCTCAACTTCACGGCCGACCATAGTTAAGTTGAGGTGGATTGAGAACTTTTGCACGACTGTTACTCACTCACCTCGGTTTCATCTGCAACCCCCCACCACCACTAAGAATGGGTCCATACTTCCCGAGGAGCGAGACGGATCATGACCTAACCGGGGTAGAACATGGAACCGGTGAGCAGATAGAACATCTACATACGATTGTTCATGCATTCTCTAGATATAAGACTGAGGTCCGTGGAGGTGCTGTTGTTCTGATACACGTAACTTTTGTCGAGCAGAGAAAGGGGAACTCGATTGGCTGGGCATCGAGGGTCAAGTCAGCAGGTTGCTGTCAGTATCAAATTATAAGGTCGTGCTACTCCTCCTACATGAGTTCTTTCCATGTCTTGGGTGCCTTTGAAGGTATCCTGAACATCTCATGTTCCTCTCGAGGTCCTTCATGGTCGGGCATTGCAATCACTTCGAAATTCCAATAATTCCAATAATGATAATCATCAGCGCTACCCATAAAGGACGAGATATCGTCTGGCAGGTTATTAGCCCCCACGAGAGGTCTGGAAGTCGTCGAAGCGTCGAGTATACGCGAGTAGCAGATGCTGAGACCTTGAACAAGGGGTTGCGAGAATAGGTTGTGGCATTGAAGCTGAAATTAACGTCGCTCTATTACAAAATTATAATTCAAATCTAGTCATATGTACGCTTTGGAAGTCATGTGCCCCGATAAAAGATGCGTCTCGCTCGGTTGACAGCTTGCCAACCGTGAGCCCAGGGGTGCTTCATCTCACCCAAACGCCGAGAAAAGCGAAATGTCATCATATACCCAAGCCTGCCGGCATGCGATAAAGAAACCTCCTTTGTTGTACAACTGATCGTTTCGCCATTTATCTTCATTAGAAGCATTACTCCTGTGCTACCGTTTGCTGTCGTCTCTGTTAGCTGTCTCGTCGCCCAACTCCACCGAGCGTCTTGCTGTGTGCAACTTACCACAAGCCAGTCCATCCCCTCGGTGATACCGCGGCCGTCTATGCAGCTACATTCCTTAATGCTCCAGTTTCTGTCCCGCAGCTCACCAAGCCGAAGTGCCTGGGAGATCTCGCCCGCTCCTTTGTGGCCAGGTTGATCTTGCTTGTTCGCAAACACCAATAATGCGGCATCTTTCAGCTCGTCCTCGTTGAGCATTGCCGCCAACTCATCCGCCGCAGTCTGTAGACGCTCGATATCCGTCGAGTCAACCACAAAGATGACTGCTGCTGTGTTGGCATAATAGCACCTCCAGTAGGGCCTTATGCTGGTTTGGCCGCCAAGATCCCACACATTGAAGTTGAGATTCTTGTAGGTCACCGATTCCACATTGAATCCTATCGTCGGTATCGTGGTCACTACCTCGCCGATCTAAAGTTGTACTCAGTGTCAGAACAGGCCGCAGAGATGGCGCTTCGAGGGGTTTGGGATCGGACCTTGAGTCTATAAAGGAGTGTCGTCTTTCCGGCATTATCCTGCAGAAGGAGATAACGTCAGCGCTAGAGTTTATTGCATAAAAAGCCACCTTGACGGAAAAGTGGGAGAGCCGCGGCATACCAGTCCCAATATCAGGATGCGAATCTCCTTCTTTGCGAAGAACAAGTTGGACAGCGAGGACAGCCATGACATGCTCTGACCCATCTTGGCGGTGTAGCAGTAACGAAGGAAAGAAGATGATTAAAACTCAGGTAAACCGAACGCGACACGATATGAGGCAGGAAAGGAAGAAGGATCGTAGCCGTGGTCGGCGTTAAAGGAGGCGAATCGTTTCCGGTGATCGTCGATTAGAAATCCGAACGCTCGGCCAGAGGTAGTATATGCACCCCGAGATAATGCGAATAAATGCACCAAAAACAATTCCCCGTTATTGATCTCGTGAAGAAGGCGATTAGGAAACAGCAAATGCGCGAAGCTTGTATTCGGCTTTGTTACTTGGAAGACAAAATTGAAGAAAAAGAGCCACTGATCGCTCTTGCCGTTGCTTGCCCAAATGCGCCAAGTTGCCGTTCCATTCAGAGCGCCAAGCGACCGGCGCCATCTGGAAATCTGCGAAGCGTGGATTTCGATTGGCGGGAAACCCGCAGGGTAATTCAACGGTTCGACAGTGCCAAAGCCACCTGACCACAGTGACCACCTGCCCAGCGGAGCACCGATAATTCAGGGTCCCACTTTTCACACGACTTCGGTCTCCAGCCACAGTTAGATACCCAAGCCACACTTCAATTTCCCCTCCCCACGTGATCCAGCCGCACTGGAACCTTTTCCACACCCTACCACACCGATTTTCAAAGCCCACATAGAATATTCTAATCCACCAACATCGAACATCACCGACCAGACTCTCCCTCGGTAATCTCGACAACAACAGTCAAAATGCCGGTATGTAACATTTGAGACCAGCTCCGTTTGCTCGTTTTTCGACACCAAATCGATGTGAGGGGAATTATCTGGAATTCGACGACGACCCTGGGTCCCCCGCGCCGAAATTGTCAAAACCACCACAGACAGACGATGCGGAGGCGACTCGGGGTGAAAGAATCGGTTTCCTGATGATTATCCCCCTCACTGGAAGAAGAACCGACCCAAACGTCCGAAATACAGATTTGCTGATTCCCAAAATGTGAAATCAACAGAGCCACAAGACTTTCCGCACGAAGCAAAAGCTCGCCAAGGCGCAGAAGCAGAACCGCCCCATTCCCCAATGGATTCGTCTTCGCACCGGTAACACCATCAGGTACGATCTATCCATATAACCCGTCGCAGTGGTGGACATAGAAACAGGGCGACTAACATGAGATGTCCCAAACCAACAGATACAACGCCAAGCGAAGACATTGGCGCAAGACTCGTCTCGGCATCTAAATGCTCTCATTCGCACTCCCTCCGATCGATGGATTCTCCCACTTCGCCTGGACCTCCTGTTGTTCTCTTTCCTTTCTCGGCATGCATAACTCTCCGACCCGACCATGACGACAATTCAACGAACGAGCAACGACATATTTGGCCTTCCAAGTCTTGATGACGACCATCTTTCGAACATCCCCTTGTCTCTTGCTACGGAAGGAGTTGGAGGAGTTTATGTGTGTCATGGAGAAAAGGATACTGCAACAATGGGGTGTGTGATCTTGCCGCCAAATGAATGAATGGGGAATGCCAGAAGAGAGACAAATACTCAGTGCCTGGTCACTGGGAAGTCTGGCTAGGCTTGGTCGGGATTTTCTTACGCTTCTTTTGTTTTCCACAAATTACTGGGAGGGAGAGTTAGGCTAAAACCCGGAATACAAAATTCATTTGGGGGCATCAATGTTCATATGCTAATCACGTCTTTTTTTATGGGTCAACATGGGTGATATCCATGTGCAATTGAGAATGCCTCTTGCAAGTAATTATTGTCCCAGCATTACCGACTGACCCCATGTGCTGATGCCAATGAAGCCGGTCTCTGCTTGTCGTGATCTGTATTTTGATGGACGCTTTGAGGAATCTCCCGGCTATGTTACTGACGTTCGAGCGAGGATTCGTTCTTTGATAGGCTGGTCGATGGACCCTGTTGACCCCAAGAGATTCACAACTGTTCATCTAGGATAGTTCGATGGGCTTGTGGTAGATGCATTGTCCACCCTGATATTGTGAATTTGCAGACCCTTGAATACATGGGCCACCGGGTGCCATATCACAGGGGCAAACCTCGGGGAAAGTCAGGACAATCTTCCAGGCACCAAAGTTAGAACTCAACTACGTTTCCTCTAAGTCACTTCTGGAATCATGTCTTGCGTGGTCTGATACCGTCACCCAGTCTAGATATGCCATCACGGAAAGTGTTCAAGGTACCCAAAACAAATTACTTGTCTAAAGCTGTGCTAGTAGTGCCATCCTCCTTATAGGCGAGGTCTAACCTTCACAGCGAAGATCAAATGCGCTGTCTGCCCAACGGCGAACAAGACGCCATCCACTGTCGTGTTCGGCTTCACCCAGAGTTACCAAGCGACCATGAAACCACATCACCAACCCTAACTTAAGATGTACCACGCCCAGTAAACTATTCGTTCTCCTCGAAAAGGTAATGCATAATTTAAAGAAATGACAAAGGAAACCAAAGACAACGCCAACCCGGATACTGCCCAAGAAGGGAGCGTCAATACAAACACGTCCAGGCCTGGTATCTCATGTATTCATCATGGACTTGAGAGGCCCGACCCAACCACAGCCCGCTTGGCCATTACCGCACTTAACGATCCTCCGCCCACTCGTTCTCCCTCCGGATTTGCTCCTCCTCCTCGGGCGTGAAGTCGTTCGTGATGTTGAACGTCTTGCGAATCTCCTCTGGGGACTTGCCCTTGATCATGTTGGCGACAGTCTTGCAGCCAACATCTAGAAGCGCCTTGATGTCGAGGTAGTTGGCGGCCTAATAAGAGCCTATCAGTGATTTCATTCTCATTCATGGACATAAGCAGTCTAAACGTACCAGGATGATCTCAAAAAGCATCTCTTGATCGACTTGCATGAACTTTTGATCCCACTCGTCAATGGGATCAGTCGTCTTCTTCCGGTTGTCGTTCTCCTCCTCGGCTGTCTGAGGAGCGTCATTCTTGTGCTTTTGGCACCACTCAATAACCTTCTTGAGGACGGGCTCATTGACGTTGGGAATGGGAATCGGTTCGTTGGTAATCATCTCGTCGCCGAGATCCTCGATCATGTTCTTGATGAGCATGGATCGCTCGGCCACGCAACGCTCTGTGGACAGTATTAGCGGATGTGCACGACAAAACGGCGATTGAGGGGAACAAGTGGTGCGGGAAGACATACCAACAGGGATCATAGCATTGTCATTGCTTTGGAGCGTGATGGTTTGCGTCGCGGTGTCCTGCTTGGCCGACATTTTGATGGTGGTTGGTTTAATGACTAGCTCGTAGATGATGTTAGAGCGGCGACTTGTCCAAGATGGATCGAATATATTCTGGTAATGTAGTGATTGGGAATGCGAAGGATGATTGTGGTGCAAATTGAAGATGTCGAACCGAAGTTGAAGTGGGATGCGGTTGGAACGGAAAGGAGAGAATGGTCGAGGGATGGAGGCTACCTTTATAGTGATGGATTCTTGTCGCTGGAGAAATAGACTTCTTCGGAAAGAAGATTCAGGAAAATTTGCTGATGGAGTGGATGGCTTGCTGCAGTTTGGGTTTGTGTTCAGGTTGTATGAGTCTACAGTTCATGAAGTTAGTTTTAAGAAGGAGTAAAGCGGTGGTCGGTTGTTGCCTGTGAGGTGGGGCAGCTTCCAAAGGCTGTTTGTGCACGGACCGAGCGACTTGGCTTTGTCGTGCCGCTTTGTCCCCAGGGTTCAGGATTCCATCAGCCTTCTGTGGATTGTCGCTTTTGTGGGGCCGACAGGCTGTTGGTGCCTGCTAAACCTGCTGGGGTACAGAGGGGCAGAGGTGCTTGACGACTGTTGGTGCTCAAGCCCAGAGGGGAATCAGGGCACTCACCAAATAAAGTTGTACTTTTGGTTGACAAACGGTTTGGACTTGAAAGGTCGGTTGTTGTTCAGGAGAGGAAGTTGCATCGAAAGAAAACTCCTGAACTTATAGCTTGGTGGCACTAAGGTTTGGTCGCGGAAGGAACATCGAACTCTAAAAGTTTTCCTCCCGTCCTCGTTTTCTCGCTCAAGAAGCACTAAAGTTTATCGGTATGGCTCATAGGGACCTATCTTGCTGGTAATTATTAGACGGAATCACTGCCTGTTGGTTGTTTTCGATTGGACCATTACCTATTGTTTGCTCTTGTTTGACAGGTTGGAGCCAAACCCGGGAATGGTGCTTCAGATCCAGAATTGCGTAAAGTTTAAAGTTCAGCATCAAGACGAAGTTTATCCGTCTGATATAGTACTAGAGGACACAGTTCTTTCTGCCAATCTAGCCCACACTAGCAGAAACGACAACCAGACGCACACGTGTATTGAACAAACTCGGTGCTGATTTGGAAGAATGGCCTCTCTAAGTTTGGGTAACTGGATGAAAGGCAACTGCCACGGTGACTTTCACTATTGGATATGATGTTTGGGTTCTTGCGGAGTATGACCGCCAAATCTCATTTATGATTTCTCCATGGCTAATAGTGCTCTACCAAAATTAAAACCGTGTCCTGTGGGTCGACGGTGTGGATGTCTGCCTCAAGTCCAGATGTCCATCGCGAACTCGATTTCTGGTTTCTCACTTAAAGTTTTCTCCATGTCCCTTTCCATTTCTGGTCTGTTTCCTTCCTCGAACGGAGTCGAACCACAAGTGGTGTTGTTGGCAGCCACGCCCATCTAGATCACCTTGCCAGTCGACTGCCGTCCAGGGGGTTGCGGCCGTGGATGAAGGGCGACTTTCCCCAAACAAGCTTGCATCATGTGGGGGCAACTAAGACCTTGCACCACTGGAAACCGCTAAAGTGCCCCTGAGAGAACAAATTCCAGCGGCTACCCGCTGTCCTGCCCGGGGCCTAGCTTGGTGTGACCTCTGAAAGCGGGTTTCGATTTTTCTTGCACCCTTGCACCCCGGCCGTTCGCGAACAGGGGTCTGCTTCCGGTAAACACCCAGCTGTCTGGCACGATATCACCATCCATGTGGCCTTCTTTTCCAGAGCTCCCGAAATTTGGCAAGCTCATCCCTTCCTTTTAATTGCCATTCCCTTATCGCTTGTTCCTTCCTGTCATTCGATTATTGTCTTATTATATTTTGTCGTCGTTCTTGCGCCCTCTTTTGGTGATACCCTCTTCTTCAGCGCGCATCTCCTTCAACCAGTCCTGAGGTGACCAGTCCGCTTGCCTGTCCACCACGATTCTGCCAAATGCCGATGCTTCCGAACGACGACAACCGTCGCATTTATCTTATCGCGATTTAATATGTGGCGCCGAACATACCTTTTCCTTCTCCTGGTTCGGCTGTGGTTCGCTTTATCGCCCAGCTACCTCCACCCTGACGAGAACTTTCAGGGGCCAGAGGTTATTGCCGGTATGAGTTATTGTCTTTTTGTCGGCTGGATGGACTCTGGCTAGTTGTCGCAAGTCCGCGCCAGGTGTGTGTGCACCACCGCCATGCTCCCGACGCGCCTTGAGCGATTTCTGACCGAGTCGCATTCTCGAAATTTCGGAACTACCGGATGGGCCTTGGATTTTTGCTGATGTGGATTATTCAGGACAAATCTTTAGTTATCCGGTCCGGCATACGTGGGAGTTTACAACCGAGAATCCGATCCGGAGCGTCTTCCCACTATGGCCCGTCTACGGGCTGCCGATGTTGTTGTTGCGCTGGCTATGGATAGGGAACGGCAACGACGGCGAGATACCGCCGATCGCCGTCTTCTGGACATTGCGCGTTCTCATGTTTGTCATCAGCTTTGTCCTCGAGGACTGGGCGATTCATGAGTTGGTGCAGAAACCGCGAAACCGACGCGTTGCCGTTCTCCTTGTCGCCTCGTCATACGTGACATGGACTTTCCAAACGCACACGTTCTCCAACTCCATCGAGACTCTAATCGTGGCTTGGTGTCTGGTGCTTATCGAGCGGATTGTTGCAAGCCCGGTAGGTGAAACCGCATATCCAGTTCGAACCCGACTCACTGACGTGATCTTGCTCGTAGCAACAATCCTCCGTCCTCGCCTCCGCGGTTCTAGGCTTCCTCGCCATGTTCGGGGTTTTCAACCGCATCACATTCCCGGCTTTTGTGTTAATACCTGGCATTCGATTAGTGCCGTATTATTGGAAACAGTGAGTCTTGTATACTCCCCAGATCGTTGATCGCGCGTACTGACTTTGTACAGCCCTGGATCACTTGCAATGATAGTCTTGGCAGGGGCATATACCGCATTCTTTGCCATCGCCGTCGATACGGCTTTCTACACCAAGCATTCCATATCGTGGTCTGACCTGATATACCACCCCGTACTCACACCTTTGAATAATCTTCTGTACAACATCCAACCCTCGAATTTAGCGCAACATGGCCTTCACCCAAGGTACCAACATTTGCTCGTCAACCTCCCGCAGTTACTCGGACCGGCGATCATCCTTTTATTTACGAGACCACATCGATCATTTCATCTTTACTCGGCCATCTCAGGCATCTTTGTGCTATCTATACTTCAGCACCAAGAGGCGAGATTTCTGCTGCCGACCATTCCTTTAATCTTATCCTCCATCCGCCTCCCTAAAAAAGAAACAACCCTGCGGGTCTGGGTTGTTTCCTGGATCGTCTTTAACCTAATATTCGGAACGCTGATGGGAATCTATCATCAAGGAGGTATTATTCCCGCGCAAGTCTTCATGAGCAGACAGCCGGACGCCACTCAAGCTGTCTGGTGGAAGACATACATGCCGCCAGTCTGGTTGCTCAACGGGAAGAACGAGGTGCTGCGTACCCGTGATGTCATGGGTATGGACGGCGACCTTTTGCTCGAGGAGCTGACACAGCTGGCTACATGCGATACCCCCGCCGACAGGAGGAATATGGAATACCTGAAGGAGAAGAACGGCACTTACTTGATAGCGCCGCTCTCCGCCTCGTGGCTAGATCCGTATCTCCAAAACAAGGGCCTCGAGGGGCTGCGATTCCGGGAGGTGTGGCGATATGAGAAGCATTTGAATTTAGACGATTTAGACTTTGCCGAGGATGGCTTTTGGAATACCATTGCCCGCGTCGTAGGAAGACGCGGGTTAGCCATTTGGAGGGTCACGAAAAGCTGTCGCAAGTAGCTAAGGGCCGGTATATTTTAATTTACATTATTCAATTCACATTTATCATTCATCTTGTTTCTTGAAGAGTTCGCACGCCTGCCACGTTGAGTTGAGATCATACGAGCTTGCCATGTGAACTGTTGAACCATGTGCCGGATCGTAACATTTGGGTACCCTTCGAGTGAGACTGCAACCAGCTGCCCACCGACGTCAGAGGGCATTCCAGTGGCTTGGGCCCCCTGGGCGGCGGGGAGGAATTAAGCATGTGGGTCCATCGCCCTGCAGCCCGGCGGTCGCTTGCCCCGGCCGTCTGCGGGAACCCGTTTTCGTTCAATGGCCTGATGGGACCCACTGTAAAATCGCGAGCTTGCTTTGAATGCCGATGCTGAACGGAAATTCGAATTGACATCGAAAGGCCCCGTCAGTGCAGCAACTCCGCCAACCCTTCCTCGCTCTATTTCCACGTTTCCGTAACTGTCGCAGCTCAAATTCAAAAGTCTACATACCAACTGTTGTATCATTCAGCAATCATGGGGGGTCTCAATCTCGAAGTTTTCAAGGTCCGTATACACTACCCAGCTCTCCCATACACCCAGCGCCTACTACGTACCCCGGATTTGGCTTCCCTGGTCTAAACAACAACAACCAATGCTAAAATACTTCTACCCATACCATAGTTCGGCATGTACGTCATGTTCCCCATCGGAATAATGTACTACTTCGGCACCAACCTGGACGAGCGCTTCTCGGTGCCCGAGTTCTGGCCCAAGCCCGAGCAGACCAACAAGATCCCCACAGACCGCGACGAGATCCAGGCCGAGCTGGAACGGTTGCGGCAGAAGCGGCTGTATGTACGGGACAGAAGGCTTGCTGCTGAGGCGCAAGCGCAGGCGAGGGAACAGCAATTGCTGCTGCAGCAACAGCAACAACAGAGGGATGAGTAAACTACACGAGAGGGAGAGGTTCGGTTTAGCAGTGCGGTTGTATGACTACACGACAGTGGCATATGGCGGCTTTCAGGGGAGGGAAGCATGTATATCAGCGGGCAAAATACTTTGGAATTACTGGGTTCACATGTTGGCGTTTACTTTTTGGTTGCTTGCTCAATGAGCGGTTTGGATGGGTGGCCGAGGACACTTGGTACAGAACTTCAGCTCGCCTCGTCCGTGTGGATATATTAGGTTCTTATTGTACAAAACTTTGGGGGTCATGGCCTGGTTACTTCAAGAGTCAAGGTGTTGTTCTATACTCTCCCATTCCTGGTCAGACATGGTTCCCCTCGAGACATTCGAGTATATCGATCGAACGTCCGGGTATTCACGCAGCTCATGGAGGAGTTCTGTAAAGTTAACCAGGTTCTCAGAAGAGTCCATCTGAGCCCTGGTATCCTCGTTCGGGGCCCAGATAATTCCGCAGCTCAGAACTTTGAGGCCGAATTTATCGCCGAGGGTCTTGGTGACATGTGTGGTCTTGCTCGGGTCTGTCAAGATGACAATGTTTCCCTCTGCGTCATTTTCCAGATCCTCGGCCCCGGCTTCTATCGCATCGTCAAAGATGGCGTCTACGTCCACTCCATTCTCGCTCTTCTCGAACTTGACGCGCCCAACCCGGTTGAAGAAGAATTTCGATGAACCGGACGTTCCTTTTGCCTTCTTGACCATTAGGTTGATGTCTTGTAGAATGCGCGTTTTGCTTTCCGTCTCAATGTCGAGAATAATAGCTGTTGAGGGCGGCATCATAATCTCGAATGTCATGGGCTCTAGTTCCCCGCCGCCAAGGGACCGGCCTTGACCTCTGGCGATGGCAGCGTCGACGACGCCCTTGGGAACGCTCGCTTTCTTGGCTTTTTCTATCATTGTTGCCAACTGAGGATTGAAGTTGGGGTCGGGGCCAAACACTAGTGGTTTGTAACAGTATTGTTGCGAACATGAGCTTCCTTCTTCTTTCATCGGCCGTGGTAACGGAGTGAGGGAGGATGGGACGCACGTCTGGAGAGGGACGCGATGTCCTTTCCGAAGTTGGCGCGCAACATGTTCTTTTTGAGGTCATTGGCGGCCTTCTCGTGTCTGATCTTGGACCATTTGTTATGGCCGCTCTGGAGGATTTGGTTCGTAACGAAAGACCGTCTGCAGCAGAGACATTTTCGGAAATTCCTGGGAGTCGAGGTTCGAAGAATCGGCCAAGCAGTTCGAACGAGCGTGGCGCCCATTTTGAAGGTCTAGAATTCGCAATGACAGAAATATGTACGAAAAAGATGAAGGGCAGAAACAAGAGAAAGAAGAAAGAAGCCCCACGACAGCGTAACCCGCCAAGCTCGTCGCTCAAGATGCTAGGAAGCTTGAAGTGCTAGCAAAGGGCAAAGTCTCAATTGTCGCATGTCAACAATTCACAAAACCTCGATAGGCCTGCATCGTTAGGGGGGCTCGGGGCGGGATCGGATCCACCCGAACCCACTGGATCTTCAATTCTCCAGGCCGCCGTTAAGCGATCTCATTGGCCTGCTACAGCTGGGTTACGGCATCCCGCCGAATGGAGATCGGTTGTACAACCCCCTGATGAGCTGCTGTTGCAACTGCCATCGTTCTGCTTGGCTTCGAGATGCTTTCGTCTGAACTCTGCATTTCCTTATACAATAACATCTCCTCGCCGAAAAATACCCCGGGCGGACGGAGCGACGCAACACCAGCATATAATACCAAATTTACAAAGTATACCGAATGTCATCTTCAATAGGTGCTCCGGATGAGCACAGGGACTCGAATGGCGATACCCCCCGAAGAAGTCTTGCTGCCCCTGTCACGACTTCGACCGCACACTCGGTCACGGCGAATCCCGAGTTAGACGTTGCAAAACTCGTGGCGCTTCCTGCAGAGCAGCAGGAACTGTTTCTGCTCACTTTTGTATCGAGCCTCAGCAGCCATGTCCTGGCACTTGCGCCCGACGACTGTACTGCCCAGCAGTTCTACCTCAAAAAGGAGGTCTTCAAGATTCTCAGTCTCGTTTCCCCATCGCCGAGCAGGGTCATAAGGAATGCGCTTGGAAAATGTTTGGGGCATATATTTGGGATCGGCGACCGAAAGCTGTTGTTCGAGACTGTCAATGAGCTCGTAGGCATCATCTCGGGCGGCAAGTCTAAGAACGAGGGGGAAATGCGGACGAGACATGCGGCTGTGGCTTGTCTGGGAGATGTCTACGGCTCTGCTGGTGATAGCGTGATTGGGTTGCACCAGCTTGTTTGTCCGACCCTCCTCAAGGTGCTGAAATCATCCTCGAGCAATGCTGGGCTTCGGGCGGCCGTCTTCACCACGTTTGGCAAGATCGCAAAGATGATACAGGCAAGCATGGACGAGAATATCGCGAGAGACATCTGGAAGCAGGCGAGAAATCATGCCTCGAGTGACAAGGGCTCGATGGTCGTCATATCCGCTGCTCGTTGTCTAAAATCTCTGCTCCAAAATACGCTATACTTCCAGAACTCGAGCGACTTCGATAACCTACGGTCCACGCTCTTCAAGACTTTCGACTCGTCGTCATCGCAGGTTCGTTTTGCGGCAGCCGATTGCTTAGCCACCGCTCTGGTCAGGGGATACTCCGAGACGGTGGTTGGCGAGGCGCCCTTGCAGTTGCTCAAGAGGTCAAAGTCCAAGGCGGTAAAACGGCAATCTGTACAGCCAGGGGGGCTCCAAGATGACGACGATCTGCCTTCCAGGCCGGAGAACCCGGCACCAGGCAAAAAGTCCCAGGTCCTGGCCCTGTCACTGTTCGATGTGCTCAAGACCTTGACTTCGCAATATGTGCGCATGTCTACTACAAATAGATGCAGGGCCGCCATTGCCGTCTGCTACGGGAGTGTGCTGCAAAAGCTGGGTGAACGAACGGTTGAGAGCAACTACTTCCAGATCTTGGAAAATCTGACACTGGAGCTGCTGGGGCATAGCAATATTGCCAACAACCGATATCGCCTCCTGGTCTCACGCCGTATGGTGGAGATTATTCTACAAGACGTAGTTGGGCGCAAAATCCTCGGCGAGTCTGGTCAGATTGCTGCGGCAAAGACGCTCATCAATGAGATACTTAAGAATTACCCCCAGGCTCTCAAGGAGCGACCCGAGCCTACCAAGCAGACGTTGATTGTCGCAATGGGTGCCCTCAGTGCTCTGATCAACAGTCTAGGCACAGCAGCCAACAACTTTGCGGAACCAGCGCGAGATGGTCTGCTTCAGGTGTTGCAGCACCCGAGCTATACGGTGCAGGTGTATGCTGCGTCTTGTCTCAAGACGTTTGTGCTGGCATGCCCTCAACAGCTTCTGCCTTGCCTCTCGGTTTGCATGAACAGTCTGACTCGCGAATTGTCACTGCTTGGAACAGGCCGCAACTCGCCTCGCCGTTGCATTGGATTTGCTCATGGTTTGGCTGCTGGTCTCAGCGCCAGTCCCCTTCGCCCCTTGTATGGGTCGGTGGAAATCAACAGCCGGGTCTTGACAATGGCTACCAACCTTCTCAAGTCCAGCGGGACTTCAGAGCTGCGGGTCGCAAGCACACAGATCCAAGTCGCATGGATGCTAATCGGGGGGCTCATGTCTCTGGGACCAAACTTTGTCAAGATACACCTGTCACAGCTGCTGCTGCTGTGGAAGAATGCTCTGCCCAAGGTTCTGTCAAAAGACAACAACACGGTTCACCGAAACTACCTCAATGCCTCGTTTTTGACCCATGTTCGAGAATGCGCGCTCGGGTCGATCCTGGCTTTCCTCCAGTTCAACAGCCGTCTCCTCACCGTTGACGTCTCCAAGCGGATTGCCACGATGCTGCAGAGCACCACGGCATTTCTCAAGACACTCCCGGCGAAGAAGACGGCAGATGACATCAATGAGAGGCTGACACCATCACTTCAGCTACAAGATCTCGAGACCATGGTCCAGCGCAGGGTGCTCCAGTGCTATACCAAGTTGGTGAACGTTAGCCCAGCAAGCGGCATCGAAGCACTCTTGCAATCAAACCTCCTTACTCTGGCCATCTCTTTGTTTTCCGATCCGGACAACTACACTCCCAGCTCCCTCAGTGCATCCATCGCAAACTCTGCGGGGACATTCGAGACTATCTGGGACATTGGTGACAACTCTGGGTTTGGCGTGACTGGTCTTGTGCGCGGATTCGATATCAGAAGTCTCCCTGGACAGCACGAGACCATCATGGGCAGCTCTTTTGCAGAGGAAGACGGACCGGAAGAGCGCATCGACAAGCTCCTCCTCTCGCCTGTATGCGGTACATTAGAACATGACGCCTCAGTCCTATACATCGGCACCACTGACGGCCCCAGCCTTCCTGATCCACCCGCAACCGAGGTGGTGAACATGGCTATTCAACTCTTTGCATTTGTCTTTCCCCTTACGCCACCCAAAGTCCAAGAAAGTGTATTGGAACAAATCACCACCTTTGTTGCAGCTGGCTCATTGCAGCGAGACCCGGGGAGGAGAGCTGCAATCAACGTCAACGTGGCAACGGCTCTTTTGTCGACCTTGAGGGTAGCCGTCAAGGAGACCAAGTCCTCCCCTGGGGACATTACAACCATCGCAGTTGAGAAACTCATTCAAGAGCAACTGCGAAATTTTGTGCTTGATCCAGACCAGTATCTTCGCAGCATCGCATATGAGGCGATTGCACGTCTCTGCAACACGTGTGGTAATGCCTTTACAAACCACGAAATCAAGTTCCTCGTCGACACGATTGTTGTCAACAGAGAGCCAAGCGCGAGGGCAGGCTGCGCCATGGCTCTGGGCTGTATCCAGACCAAGATTGGGAGCATGGCAGCTGGCTACCATCTCAAGACGATCCTCAACATACTCATGTCTTTATGTAACGATCCGCATCCCACCGTACACTTCTGGGCCCTCGAGGCAGTTGCCCGCGTTTCGGACGCCGCTGGACTTGGATTTTCTCCCTACGTCTCCAGCACGCTGGGCATGTTGGCGAAGCTTTATGTTTCAGACACTCATAACCCAGAGGTGCCCTCTGCAGTCACCATGAACCTGGAAGTTGAGCTATCGTCGGCCGCTTCGATGGCACGCTGCGTAGACTCTCTCATCAACGTGCTCGGCCCTGACCTCCAAGAGTCGCAGAAATCGAGGGAGCTCATTCTTACCCTTGTCGGATATTTTCAGCAAGAAGATGATGCTCAGATTCAACAAGCCAGTCTCGCTTGCTTGGAGCATCTCACGCTCTACGCTCCAGGGCATATGCATTTCGATGACTATGTGCGAACACTGCAGAAATATCTCAAGTCTGAGCAGCCTGTCCTGCGGGACGTGGCCGTGGATGGCCTGTACAATCTCATGAAGAGAAACCCGGCCGATGTCATCCAGGCCGCCGAAAAGGGATTTGAGGATCAGCTCTGGCTGGTGCTTGACTCGTCTCCTGATCATGAGGGGATGCGGAATATCATCAGGAACTGGATGCGCCAGACGTGTCTTAGCGACACAGAGACGTGGCTCCGTCGGTTTCAGCATGTCCTCAAGATGACCAGGCCGAAGGAGGCTGCAGCACCAACCACTGTGGTCAAGAGGACGAATACTGGCCGAGTGGATCTTCAGGATGAAGAAGTTGCTGGGTTCGCCGCTGCCGGTGGCGGAGCGAAGGATGACAAGGACGCCCTGAGCCGGTCAGATGTTGAGCCCCTAAGGTGGCAGGTCACGACGTTTGCCATGGACTGCCTGAATGACATATTTATCCTCATCCTGAAGGATGTTGCCACCAACGGAGAGTCACCAGCGCAGACGGCGCTCCAGAACAAGATCGCCGATGTCGTTCGCATGGCTTTCTCGGCCTCGACCTCCGGCGTTCTCGACCAGAGGATTTGGGGTCTCAAGATTATCGGTGCGGTTCTTAAAATGTTTGGAAAGACGCCCGATCCCGACTTTGAAGAAGCCATGCTGCTCGAACAATACCAGGCTCAAATCAGCTCCGCCCTTACGCCGGCGTTTGCCGCCGACTCATCTCCCGAACTCGCATCGGAAGCTGTCGATGTCTGTGCCAGCTTCGTCTCGACAGGCATCGTCACTGATGTCGATAGAATGGGCAGGATTCTAAAGACACTGGTGAGCTCGCTCGAGAACTTTGCAACTGAAGACGAAAACGCTGGCATCGGTGATTTGAAGGGTCTTAGCTCCAATGCCCAGGTCATGGTCAAGATGTCAGTCTTTGCCGCCTGGGCTGAATTGCAGGTTGCCAGCTCTGAGCAGAAGTACCTGCTCGATGTCCTCAAGCCGCATATCGGGACTCTTACTCCCCTTTGGTTAGAGTCTCTCCGCGAGTTTGCGCGGTTGCGATTTGAGCCAGATATCTCCATGACACTGGGACCCCCTTCGCTGTCTGGGAGCTTGGATACTGTATATGCTGCACTGAACCGAGAGACGCTACTCAAGTTTTATCAGGACTCGTGGTTGAAGTTGGTTGATGCTATTGCCAGTCTGATCGAGCAAGACAGCGAGTTTGTCTTTGACGCCCTGGACGGCAAGGAGCTTTCTGATCCCAAGACTAATGGTCCGAGTCGAGGAGCTGACATCAACTATCGGGACGAACCTGTGGCTTTCTTTTTCGTTCTGTTTGGTATTGCCTTTGAGGCGCTTGCTACAAAACCTGGGCAGAGCGAGTCGCTAGCGACTCAGGAACAGACGCTCGAGATTCTGCGCGCGTTGAAGAAGATCTTGCATCCTAGTGTATCTGGCCATGCCATCTACCGCGAGGCAATCTTTTCAGAGACGATGGACCTGCTTGATCGTCTAGTCCTCACCGAAGGGCTTGATGTCCAGGGTGTCATTGTCGAGATTGCAAGAGCACTCTGCGTCTCTCACCCAGCCGCGAGAAAGAAAGAAGAACCGGACAATAGCGAATTGTCAGAGGATATCGAGCAGCTCTTTGAGCTAACCCGGATCATTGTCCTAGTTCTGTCCGGTCTGCTGCCTAACCTCAACGAGACCCATCAGCCCGTCAGGCATCAGATGACGGAAGAAGCAATTCTCCTGATCAAGACGTCGTTGAACGCTCTGGTTGACGCAGCCGAGGTCTTCCCCGCCATCATCAAGACCGATCTGCACGCCTGTATCCTCCACATCTTCGCCACCATCCTGGCGACTCCCTCATGCCAGGAGATCATCGTGCCCCAGTCCTTGCCCACCTTGAAGAGGTTCATTGCCGGCATATCGTCACATCCCAACCGACAGCCGGAAGGGGAGGACGATGATGAGCAGCAGTCTTCCCCGACTGATCTACAGCTCTTGGGCTGTCTGAGGAGGTTTCTGTCCATCTACCTGAACGCCCAGAAGCGCGAGGCGCCTACCTCGCTGCCTTGCGTCAAGAACTGCCTGATGGGCATCACCATCTTGTTCACGAGCGGGAAGAATAGACTGGGCGCTAACGAGCCGCTCGTGGCGCGCTTCTTGGAGGAGTTGGTCGATTGTTTGACTGATCGGATGGTAAGTGCACAATTCCCTGCCCACAACTTTAACATCTATCATTTACTAACAATCTCTGCCTCCCCCCCAAAAAAGACAGCAAAAATAGCCGCAAACTGCATCCGCTCCCTCCTCCTCCAACAAAACCAAACCAAAGCAGACCTCTCCCTCGCTCGGGCCTTGTTCCCCCGCCTGATAACATTCATAACCAACACAGAGACCGAAGATCCCGAAAACGCACGCGGTTTAATCGCCTCCACCCTATCAGCATACGTCAACCTTGTGCCGACAATCCTACCCGGAGGAAGCGATGCAACTTCCATAGCCGTGGCCTTGGTCGTGCCAGCTTTATTATCCCGTGCGTCGAGCGAAGCTAGTAGCCAAGTCTACCGCGAGACGAGTACGAGATTGTTGGAGCTCGCGTCGGCGAACCAGGCTGCGTTTAGGGCTGTGGTTAGTGGGATGAGTGAAGCTCAACGGATGTTTATGGAGAGTGTTATTAAGGGTGGGAGGTTAGATGCCTCGGCTAGTGGGCAGAGGAATACCGGCGATAGGGAGGAGGGCGGTGGGCAGCCTAGTATTGCGCTCAAGATGGACTTTGGGGGGTAGATTCCACATTAATGAAAAAGAAAGGGGGTAAACAAATGGTAATGGGGGGAGCGCAAGTATTTATAATATATTTAACGAGTTGATACAACAGATACATGGATTTCATGCTGCATGGTTAATTACAGAGAAAGGAGTCATGGTCTACTTCACTTGGTGCTGGACGACAGTGGGAGAGAGAAACAGACTAAACAATACCAGCCCCTAACAGGAAAACAACACAATCCTCCCCCAACACACACGCGAATTCCCCCTCCGCCCATCAGAATCATCGATAGAACGGCAGAAGGTGTCGGTGGACCAAGTGTTGGGACGAGATAGGTAACCCGACTGTCGGACGAAATGTCATCACCGCGATTGTCAGCTTGAATAAGGGATTCTCAGAGCTTATGAAAGCAAAAGGCCATGTCTACACGTTCAATAGCTCCAGCAACGATCACGGCAACACTCGAGTCGCTGAATATCAGAACAACCTTGCAGCTATTTACCAGTTCAGCTTGAGCTTTCCAGAGATCTCACAGGATCTAATCGAGTTATAGTGCCCTGATCCTGAAGACGGTATGATATTGGATCTCATCAAATCATACTATTATAAGACCAGAGGCCCTGAACAGGGAACAGTAAGTCATACTCAAGCAGCTTGGTGTAGGAAGGTTTCGTCTTTCCCGTCTTCTTGAGCACAGTAGAGCCCACGAACCATCAGACTCCAGTATACCGCCCAACTATATCCACTTCTCCGCACGAACCTGAGATGAAGAAGAGCGGCCTGTAGTAGATTCTGCGTATGGTATTCTGAGATATAAAACGTGCAGGAAAACCAAGTTATTCCATGATTGAACGTAAAAGCTGAATTCACAAGCCTACCTGGGTGTCAAGTTATGATTATATGATATTGTTCGTAACTTGACAACAAGCGAAGCAATCAGTCTCGTACGCTAATGGGATAAAAATAAAACAAACTCGACGAAGGGACTAAGCCTATACGCCATTGCCGATACCGGTACCTATACCGATCTGCCCTATCCTATGAAAACTATACAGCCTGGGCCCATCCTGCGACGCCTTGAAAGTTCAAGATATCTGACTTGTTCAAACCTAACCACTTTCCCCATGCTAAACAATGCACCCACCACCCCGCAAGTCAAGTTGGGTATAACTGATGCTAATGCTGCTCCACCATGCAATGAAACCATCGCCTGTGCACTCAATCATGAAGCCATTCCAAAGGATGAACATCTTGCACGGCGGAAACGTATTCCCCACCTTCAACCTCAACCGTCACACCGGCAGCAAAGTCCCTGCCCAATCCCTTCCTCAACTCCTGCGTGATTTCTTCAACCTCGACACTGAGATAATCCCTCAAGAACTCGCCAATCTGCGTGTTCTCAACATTACCTCTCAGTTTGTCAGCGCCACCGCCGCCAGAGCTGTAGATGTTCACGTCCACGGCGCTATGGCCGTGTGTGCTCCAGCCGATTCGAGCACGCGTGCTGACCATGTGAGCGAATAACACGATAGCTGCCGCTGGATTATTCGCCAGGGCCTCGAGCTCAGCGTCGCGGGCGTTGGTGATGCCCAGGTGGGGGACCACGAGGGTGGAGTTGATCCATTCTTTGAGCGAGGAAATAGAAGCATCTGGGTGGACGCTGACTTGCTTGGCGAGTAGCCGGGCAAGGTGTTCGGATGAGGCGTTTGCTCTGGCCAGGATCGACGGGTGCCAGTTGTAAACCGGGAGGACATCGGATGGTCCCTCTGGAACTGGGTGTTAGCTCTGAACCGGGATTGCATACATATGTGACAGGACTGGTGATACGATATTAAGGAGAGCAACTTACGATAAGCGGTAGCCAGGCCACCAGTTTCATGGTCACTCGTCGCGACCAAAACCCCCTCAGCATCATTCGCATCCAAGAACTCCAACACCGCCTTGAAAGTCTTGTCATACTCCAAGACCTCACGAACCTGCGCGGCGGGATCATTGATATGGCCCGCGTGATCAATCCTGCTGCCCTCGATCATCAGAAAGAAACCCTTCTCGCTGTCCTTGGTAGCCTCTGCAAGTGCAGTCAAAGCGGTAATAGCCATCTCGCTCAAGCTAGGGTAAACATCAGCCATGTTCCTGCGGTCAATCTCAAACGGCACGTCGTAGTATGCAAACAGCCCGAGCAATGGGAGCGAGACGTTCTTGCCCAACGCAAGCGAGTCAAACGCCGCTCGGTTATCCGCGTACGTCCAGCCATGCTTCTCTTGTGCGATCTTGGTCACGTCGATCTCGTCTGCCCTGCAACCGCCATGGACGCTCCCGGGAAGGAAATGACAGCGGCCGCCACCAAGCATCAGGTCGACGGTCCGTCCGAGGCAGCCCTCTCCTACTTCTTGCAGGGCAATCTCGTCGTTCTGTTCTCGCCTGTCAACATGCGACGCAAAGCATGCCGGAGTCGCGTCGGTGATGTCTGTAGTAACTACCAAGCCCGTAGCATATCCCGCACGTTTCGCCGCCTCGAGCACCGTTCCGCAGGGCGTGTGATCAGGCAGCATGGAAATTGCGCCATTGTAGCTCTTCCGTCCGCAAGAAAACGCCGTGGCTCCGGCTGCCGAGTCGGTCACCAGGCTCGAGCTCGATCGTGTGCGCGAGGTGCCCCAGAAGTGCCTATCGAGAGTCAGAGTATCGTCGATGGGAAGATCCTCGACATGTTGCCGGAAAGACCGTGTGAGAGATAGCGAGGCGGGTCCCATGCCGTCCGAGACCATGAACACCAGGTTTCGCTTCCGTTTGGAATTGTGTCGTGATTTTTCGAGAGAAGCGCCTGCAATAGCCGCCGGAACAGGATCAGCACCAGGTTTGGTGGCATTGCCATGTTGAATAATCACGGCTAGTACAATGACTGCTGCTGTCGCCAAGAGGGCCCAGGCGAATATGGCGGTTTCGCGCCAGCGGGAAGACCGCCGCTGAGAATCATCTCTGTTGTTGCTGTCGACGCCATGGAGAGCCGTATCTTCTTCTTCGGCTCGCCGGTCCGAGTCGTAGGATGGGCGATGTTGGGAATCGCTCGACAGCAGCGGCGTCTGCTCGGAGGAACGTAACTGCGGGGTTGGAAGAGAAGCGGTTAGTTTGCCGTACAGTACAGGGACTTGGGGTTTCTGCGCGGTTTGGAGATCAATATGGTATGGCCCTACCATTTTTGCGTGATTTTATCTTTCGGGGTTCGCGCCAGCCCCAATCGTCTGAACCCTCTTGAACGTTGGGGAGAGGAGTGATGCAGGACCGTTGTTGATGTCAGTACCGTTGTTGATGTCAGTACCGCATAAGGTTAAGTACGATTTGGGACGGAACAGGCGACAGGCAGCATCCCGGGGTCACTAGACCCAATCAGTCGCACCAAAGTTGCAGGCTATGTAACGCTAGAATGTGGCAAGGCTGGGAAGTGTGGGGTGCACCTGCGGGGCCGTGAGTCGGCATGGCATGCATGGCACCATGGCACCATGGCACCATGGGTAGCAGCAGTGTGTAAGAGCTTAGTTCTTATTAATTCACACAGGGAGATACGGGTGTAAACATAAAGTGTGATTTCAGATATCAGATATACAGGACGGATACTCTACCACTACCTGCTAGTCTTCTGGGGCGCTGATGACTTTCTTCTTAATAATTGGACAGAAGGCTTTTCAGCACTCATTCAGAATACTGACAGCAGGATTTTACCCCCTATTTTTACCCCCTCCTTTTTAACAGCATCGGCAAGGTCATTGGCAAGGTTTTTGATTTTTTGGCGGGTCTAGGGTCGCCTTATGGGTCTGTTAAGACCATCGACAAGGTATAGAGTGTCTTTGGTTGTAATAGTATCAGGCTTGGGAGCTGAGGTGGACTGATTATTGCCTCTCGGGTTTTGTTGCGCGAGGTATGGTGGGAGTCCAGAGAATTGTCATGACCTAAGAGATACTGGGTGGACTGTTGGACGCGGGAGGACACGAATAAATCGAGACATATTGTCTAATATCTTATCGTTAGTACTGCAGCACATCGAGTATAGTATAGATAAGACAGACAGTGAGCTTACCTGCAACTGACGATGGGTTGATGACCTTTCTAGAATAATTGACAGTGTTGTTGACTTTCTGCTGGTATGGGAGAGGAGAGATGTAGGACCGTTGTTGATGTTAGTGATGTACTCGTGCCATACAGGTACATGTTCTTATCCAATTGAGTCCAGTATGTGTGTAATGGTTGTTGATGAACGAGAAGACGATCGATCTTGGATTTTCCTGGGCTTATATATTTGCTCCCCTCAATAAGTTCAGGATTTGAAAAGTCAGAACGGCCAGTGACTTGTCGGTCTTATTCTTTGACTCTCGCTGATGCAGTCATTTGAAGTTAAGTTCAGCGGTGATATATTAGTTTTTATATTATACTTTCTCCTGGTATTGGTGTCTAGTGCCACTGTTGTTTTCCAGCTAAGGTACTTCACAACGCAGGTACTTATCAGTTATCAGGACTACCCGTACAGGCGATACCTGACTCAATCGGCATGTTTGGCGCATTTCACCAAGGTTCAGGGACCGAGGGCGCCGGGAGAGTGGCTTCCACCTGCGGCTGCGGCAGCTCGAGATTCAAAGTCACCCGACACTACGTCATACGATGGGTTCACAGCTGCAGAGCCGGTAGGTATAAGCCAGCCGGCAGTCGTAGGAAAGAAGTACAGTACGATTCACCAAAAAAGCAAAACAAAAGATCGCAAAGTACACACACGCTCATTCAAGATCCAATCACTTAAACAAACCACCCTCAACCAGAAAGAAATCCAACATACAGCGCGAAGAGCAGTAACAATGCCGCGCCACCACTTCCACGACCATCCCCCAGACGACCCTCGCACCAAACTCCTCCAATCAGCAGCCCACTTCTGCCTCGCCTTCGCAACCAACTCTCCTTTACCCGAAATCCTCGAGCACTTCTCCTCCAAACTCTCCTCCTCAATAATCGTAATCGAGCACGGCCTAAAACGTCTCGCCCCTTTCCTAGGTCGAGAATTCCGCGGAATCGAGGGCGCAAAAGAGTACTTTGCCCTGATATCCAAACACATAACCTACCAAGACATGGCATTTGAGAATTACGTCGTCGACCCGTTAGAACGCAAGGTCTCGGTGCGCGGAGAAGCCTGGTTCACGTGGACGAGCACGGGCCAGTCGTGGAAAGAAATCTTTACCTATGTGCTCGAGTTTGATGACGAGCTCAAGGTTGTTAAATATGAGATTTGGGCTGATACGGGCGCTGCGTACTTGGCTAGTCAGGAGAAACTTGTTCGGTCGGATTTTGAGAGGGGGGAGGATGAAGTTGACTAGTCGGGTCGTGATCGAGAAAAGTAAACAAATATTTGCTACCGAAAGTTGGCCGGGGTGAGGACGGAAACAAGGAACGATGAGACAGAAAACAGAAGAGATTAAATTTCTCGGCAGAGAAAGGAAAAAGAACCGAAAGACCTGATATAAAGCCATATGTAAATGGCAAATCGCTTTGAGCGCCCATACCCCATCTAATCCATAGCCTAGCAAGAGACAATACGCTAAGAAGAAAAGGGACCCTTCAACGTACATACGTACACCAATAAACCTAGCAAACCGAAAATTATCTAAAAAGAAAAGAGGTATATCGATAATCCATGCGCTAATTGTCCAATGTCCATTTCACCATGCCATCAACGCAGAAAGCAAACAGTCAAATATCAATGCCGTCCAGAGGGAAAGGAAAAAGAAAGAAGAAAACCATCAATCCTCGCTCTTGACGCCAGAGTATCGCACAAACAGTCGATCACAGAAATGGGCATGCTTAATCCCCTTGGGTCGTGCCTGGGCAAAGTGGTCAATAGCCTCCCTCGGCGTATACCCACACCTCTCAACCAAGTAGCAGACGATAAAAAAGCCCGTCCTGTTGAAGCCATAATGACAGTGCACTCCAACAAAATAGTCACCTTTCCACCCCTCGGCCTTGGCCCTCGTCTTCTGCTCCTCGCGGACCTTGTCGATGAGTTCAATAAAGCCCTTGATCTCAGAGTCCGTGGGCGGAACCTTGGACACAGTGGGGAACTTGTGGTAGTGTATCCCGCCAGCCTCGAGACCCTGGGGATCATAGACCGGATTGTCATGGGAGATATCAATGACATCCTTGACGATGCCTCCCCAGTCACGGACAAAGCACTTGGGGCTGTGAGTTTCGTCGACTTCCCGGAGCGTTTTTATGGCCCGGAAGATGCCACCGATGGGATCGGACACTGGGGCAACCTTCTGCCATTTTTCGAGGTTCTTAACATCCCATTTTCCGTCTTGACAGAGATATTGTAGTTGCCACCCCAGCGAGAGACGTCCAGTTACGTGGTTCACGAGGAAGTCTGAGACTAATCCGGCGAGAACACGTGCCGTCGACGGCGTGTAGAGTAAAGCGTGGGTTGCTGGCTTGGGGAGAATGACAGACCTGACCGTCTTTTCGGGGTGTGCCGGTAGCGGGGGAATGTCTGTGGGAGCGTCGTTTGGAGTAGACGGGTCGTCGGTGGGTTCATCAACATCCGAGCTCTTCTTTGGCCGCTCGAAATCTGCAGCAGTGATTTCAACAATGCTTTCTGCCAACGTATCTGATCCGACGTTGGACTCCACCGTCCCAGTATCAACGGGGGCAGCTGAATCGATGATAGGAGCTGTCCCAGCATCGGCGGACTCAGCCTCGGCGCTGCCAGACCGCAGGTATTCTGCAATCTTGTCTACCTCCTTGGCCGGCGTCACATTGTCACCCTCTCCGCCGATTAGGAAGACTGGGATATTGAGTCCTGCCCATATATCATTGGTAGGTAGACCACCGTGTGCCACTCCGTTCTTGTATTCAGGAAGAAGGCCCCATGCCATCCGTCGCCATACCGGTGTTCGGCTCTGGTTGTTGTACAGGTTCTGCAGTCGTTTGGCTTCGCGATCGGCCTCGGCGCCGACGAACCGGGCCACGCTTGCGCTCTCCGCACCGCCTCGCCTGTCCCAGGCACGCCAGAGGTCAAAGAGGAACTCGGGGATCCAGAGAAGCTTGCGGAACAAGCTGACTTGCTTCTCAGAAGGTGCTCCCGAACTAGGGCAAATGGCCACCAGTCCAAGAACATGCTTGCTGATCTGGGTACGCGGGGGCACTCTTGGGTTTGCCAGGAGTGCAGCTAGACAGGTGCCCATACTATGACCAATGAATACCACGCCCTGGTCTTCATTTTTCTCTCGGTAATCCTCAATGATGACTTCGAGCAGTTCGACCAGAGCATCCGTCGAATAGGGTTCCCAGGATCGAAGGTTGTACTCAGAAACACCACATCCTGGCAGGTCAACGGCGAGACAGGATGCGATTGGGGTGAGGCTGGTTAACAGTGGATGAAACTGTGCGACAGAGCCTCCAAGCCCATGAATGAAGACTAGCAGCGGAATGGGAGCAGGCGACTTTGGCAATCGGTCAGCTTGCTGATGCCGCCGGTAGAATATGCGTAGTCCGTCATATTTTGCGTGTGAGGTGGTGTATGATTTTATCTCCGAGCTCCTCTGGAGCAAAGCTGGATCGGTAGTTTTTGGGTCTATCAATAATGTCAGTCAGAGATCATGCTGCTCGAGGAAAGAAGAGTGAGGTAACAAACCATATGGGGATGCCATTCGTTTGAAAACTTATTCGAAGAAAATTGTTTCCCTAAGGTTGCGAAAGATTTTCAGGATCGATGCGATATGGCCTTGCGAAAGTGAAAATAACCGACTACTTGGACAAGATCTGCCAGCTACCTCCTTATATAATAAGCGAGATATTCCACCGGGTCAGTGAGTCAATGGGCGTTGAGTTGCGAATAAAAACGGGACGAAATGCTTGGGACCCAAAGGACGTTACGGCCCAAATCCAATGCCCATCAATGCCAATTTGGGAGATGACAACTGCTAGTTATATATGCTTTGCTGATAGGAAGAGCTGCAATATTAAGCAAAATAAGATGGAGCTGACGATGAGATGAACAAAGGCATGTAGATGGTGGCATGTGGCATGGTTCGTTTGGGCTGGAGGCCAAGTAAACCCACCTATAAACGTAGGCGCAATAGGCGGTTGTGGTTGTGACGTGCAGAACCTTCCAGGGCGCAGTTTACGTTACCGTATGTACATGCAGTACTTCCGGGTATTGGGTACGAATTAGTGCTGGACCCGAACTGTACTGGATTCCGGTATTACTGACTGCACTTGTGATATTGGATGGTGTTTGACTGGCGATGGGAACAATGATTTATTATCCAAAACATTTATTCCAAATCCAATTCCGAGCTCCAATCAATGTAGCGGATCATTCGGCAATGTATTCCAGTTTGCTGACAGTCTGGATATCAAACTGCTCGCCGTAACATACGGTATACCATTATTTTGCTCTGTATTATGTCTCAGCCCCAAGATGTCGCATCCAACTTTACGGTTAATGCCCAAGTTGCAGCCATGTGCGGTACCTCCTGAGAGGAAGCCAACAATAGCCATAATAAGAGAAATGTGAATGATCTCCCGAAGCCCATTGGCCCTTGGCGGCTTTTATGTCCTTGTGTCAGCAATGATTTGTCTCATCTTCAGGTTAGTCATTATGTCAGCAGCACCGCAGCCCGGGACCTCGGGCCAAGAGCTTGGGATACTCGGCAGCTTCCATATCCACTTCTGGCAGGCAATTGCCCCTACAAACTTGGCACCGTTTTATGACGTGGTCCGCGATATTTCCTATTTCCATTCTTCAATCCAAGACTTCCTCATACTCCGTATTACTATTGTAACGCCTGAGAGAAATGACGCGATAAACACAGGCTGTCTTTCATTTCATCCCTCCCGAGACCACCGCGACCACCGCGACCATGGCGACAACTCGCCTGACCTTCCTATACCCTCACCTCTTCCGCACATCGCGGGGCCGGTCTGGCGATTCCCTGCTCCAATTCACATTTAATCCGTCCCGGCCCAAGGCCGTCTCGAGAACGACACTACCGCCCTGTCAACGGTTAGCATATTTCAAGGCGACCCCTGTTGCCAGGCGATCTGCGTTTGCAAGGAGGGCTGGCACCGGCGTAGAACCAGAAAGCCGCGAAGATGTGGAAGCCCAGAACCCACAGCAGCCAGCTTCAGAGGACAAGCCCGCGCCGGAAGAGACATCAGGAAAAGAACAAGATGTAGAGCCAAAAGCCAATTCGGAATCAAAACCGCCTCCAGAGGCTCCCTCAGAAGCAGAAACAATTACCAATTCCCCTTCCGTGTCGGAAACCACCACGAGCGAAGAACCGGCGTCGATCCCAGACCCTCCAAAACCAGCGACGTCCCCAGAGAAACCCCCCAGTCCCACCCCAAAACGCAGCGAAGGTCCCATGGAGACAATCCTCCATATGGGACCGCCCGAAGAAGCGAAACACAAGCCTCCGCACCTGACACCACCGCCCTACATCCACCACTTCGACAGCTACTCGCTCGTGAAACAACTCACCGCCGGGTCGTACACCGAAGGGCAGGCCATCACGGCCATGAAGGCCGTCCGCGGCCTCTTGTCGACCAACCTCGACGTGGCGCAAGAGAGCCTGGTGAGCAAGAGCGACGTCGAGAATGAGACGTACCTCTTCCGGGCCGCTTGCTCGGAACTGAGCACCGAGGTGAAGAATAATCGCCGCGTGGCAGACGAGCAAATGCGCCAGCAGCGCACCCACCTACAGCACGAGGTAGACATTCTCAACCAGCGTCTCAACCAGGAGCTTCAAACTCTCACCGACAATGTGCGCGGCATGTTCAACGATCGTCGGATGGCTGTGCGGGAGGAACAAAAGGCGGCGGATAGCAAGGTAAGAAATGACAGATCCAATTCTTGTCCCTATGGTATGCGAGCTAACCACACCATACCTCGATTAGATTCAACAAATCAACTACAAAATCACCGGTCATCTCAATAGCGACATGAAGTCCGAGATCGAGGCTCTACGCTGGGTGCTCATAAGGCGTTCTGCACTCGGGGTAGTGACTTTGGCCTTGATTTCGGTCGGTGCCATAAATTATAGCAACTATGTCAAAAGGCAGAAAGCCGCCGAGAAGAAACGCGCACAACAGGAGGCCCAGAACCACGATGGCAAAACGGATCACTCACCCGCACCCGCGGCGGCTGAGATTCTGGCTGCTAGTTAGGACCGCGAGCTTCTCACTTGGTTCCTTGGTCAGGTGATGGGTTGTATCTGACATTCATCATACAACAACCACTTTGTTTGGCAAAAATCATGATACCCGCTGCAACGCTTATACTTGTGTTTTTTCCCTCCTTTATTTTAGTAACAAAGCGCTGTATATAACATTTGATCGCCGCTGCTAAAACCACTATATGCCTGGCTAAAACCACTGTCTTAGCCTTTAATCTATAAGGTCAATACTATAATTTATAAGCAAATACCTAATTCGAATAAATGCCTCAATAGGCTCGAATAAATACCTTAACAAGCTTAAATAAATACTTTAATAGGTTCGAATAAATGCTTTAACGGGCTCGAATAAATGCCTTAACGGGCTCGAATAAATACTTTAACTAGCTAGAATAAATGCTTTAACGGAATCATGATACCCGCTGCATGCATATTACCGCTATCTATACCCTACTTACGCCGGAGTACGCTTATAGTTACATGTTGCTGGAGGGGGTGCTCCCTCCATAGTAGAATCTCCCGTCCTTGTTTCTCCCAGTAATCCAATTGCTAATCGGTAAAGTCAGACTCGTGGAGCTCATCCGGGTCAGCCCTGTACGTGATATCTAGCTTTCCGCCAAACCGCCGCCGCATCTCTGCTTGCAGCATCTTTTCTTCATCGGCCGTGAATTTGTATTCAAAGATCTGGTCGCCCAGGTATAATTGGAAGCCTTCATGGTCCCCGGAGCTGGAGTTGGAATCTAGGTTATTCAGGAACTCGAGGATGCCATCGAAGGTGAAGCTGGAGGGGCCAAAAACGGTGAACGCCTTGAGCTTGGACAGATTTATAAGCGGAAGGAGGAAACTGTCATCGATGAGGTCTCCGTTTAGATCAATCTCTTCCAATGTCGGGAGGGCAGTGGTGATTTGCGTAAACTGGTTGATGGTTAGGAGCTCGTTCGTCTCGAGCTCGCGAAGGTCCGAGCATTGGCAGATGGCCTCGACCAGCTGTTCCCGGCGCTCTTCTCCCTCTTCTAGGACGTCCTCGTCGACGATGCGCACGGCTAGCTGGGTGAGGCCATTCTGCGAGCGAAGAGAGTCGTACAAGTCTGGACTGAAATCGTCTGATTTGACGTTTAGAGTCTTGAGATGGATACCCGGGGACTTGAGCACTTCGCTGAGCATCTCTGTCCCCCGGGGCACGCCTTGGAAGTCTAGGGAGCGAAGGTGGACGCATTGTTGGAGCCATTGGACTATCTCTGCGTAGACTGCGGCGAGGGGGCCGTCCCAGCGTAGGCTCATCGCTGTCGTGTCGGCTTCTAGACTGAGAGTTTCGAGCTCGAGGCATGATGTGAGGTGGTTTAGTGAGCCAAAGGCATCCCGTTCGAGGTTGAACAGCCCCAGTTTTTTGAGTGATTTGGAGTGCCCGGCCAGAGCTTTGAACGATTCTTCTCCGAGATCGTTCCTGCTGTTGACTATGAACGATTCGAGCGTGTTGGGCTCGAGGTTGTTAAAGAAGCCAGCGAGCTTGACATCCACCCCGTCGCCCTTGCACATATAACACGCCACTTCGTTGAATGCAGGACAGTTGGCTCTGATAGCCCTGGCCAAGGTGTCGTTCAAGACGGTGCCGGCGTGGACCCTCAGCGAGGTTAGCCGTGACAAGCTCGTCACCCAAGTTGTCAGATTCTCCGTTGGCAGGGTAGGACCCTCCAGGCTCAGCAGACACACCGCCTTGTCTTGCTCGCGAGCGGCTGTCTTGATGCAGTCGATGATCTCATCTCCGACTTGGACGACGACAGCGTCCAGATCGAGACGCCTTCCCCTTCCTCTTGTCAACCTGTAGCTAATGTCGAACCTCTGCAGCGGCGAGCCAAAGAACTGTGCCCGCAAGCGACGAACATTCTCGTTGATCCCTTCTCTGCCAAAATCCTCGAGTAGACTGTAGAGGTTCCCTAGTCTGAGCGTCTTGATCCAGTGGCAGTATGGGAAAAGCGTCTGTCCTACTGGTAGACTGGACAAGATGATGGACCTCCAGAGGCAGACCGAGGTCTCGATCTCAAGGATGTGAGCGTTGCTGGCGGGCGAAGACTCGTGTATGCTGTACAACAGTGGCAGCGCGAGGTTGGCCATACCACGGCTGACGCAGGCACAGCGGAAGAGGCTTGAGAAATCGAGCCGGCTGGAGAACTCTTGGGCGACGAGCAGCCATATTTCTTGCGGAAGAACCCTTGCCTTGGCCATGGCTGTATGGTATGTGATATGTTGTGCTTGTCAGTGACTGGTGATGCTATATCAGAGAATGATACTGGGGGCTTCGGGGTCGAAAGATGAGTGTTCAAGAATGGTATATAACTGCTTTACAACGGTTGGTGTGATGAAATTCGGGAGACCGACCGCAGTGCGGTGGTTAAATGGAATTACACAAATAGAATCGAGATCGGTCTCCTTCTATTTTTGGTCATGTACGTTTTAGTACCTGACCGAAAAGAAAGTGGCTTCGGGAGAGCAAGTTCAGATGGACAGGCGCGAACTAACTCCAGGCAAGTACGAATAGTACTACGATGCACTTGTAAGCAGAAGGTGGACGCGTCGAGAGTTGAGGGACGTGAATTGTTGATGTCATTGGTGCCCCTCCAATTACACGGGTGAACCGGTGAACCGGTGGTCAAGTGTCGCGTAGCTGCGGCGCCACCCACGCAAGCCACGTACGGGACACCACTATAACTTTTACCGTTAGTGACAAGGTCAGTAGGTCACCAGCCCAGTCGACAATTCCCGTAATTACATAACTTATTTCATGATGTAACGGGATACTGTAACCCGTACCAGTACACTAACTCCGAGGCGGAACCACTTTCCTCAACTCACTTCATCAAGGGCAGGAGCTCAACATCGACACTTCCTCGTGCAGGGCAGTACCTTCTCCCTGGAAAGCCGAATTGTTCGACAGCGCACCTACCATCACCAGAACTCAATCAGGCCCGCTCGATGCCTCAACTGCCGACTCAAGATGGCTGTGTTAAACTTCACATTGAGTGAAGAGGGCGTCAGTGTCTTTCATGACGCCTTGGCTTGCATGTTCAAATTCAGTGACGACGTTTGTTTGGAGGCACGAAGTGACAGGGTTCGTTGATACTCGAAGGTTTTTTTGTCCAAAACAACTGCTAATGCTCACCATCTCACCTTGCCTCTAGCTCACATTGAGCACCATCAACGTCTCTAGGTCAGCTTACATGTGCTGCACATTCGCCACAAACCGCTTCTTTTCTCGCTATAATTTTGAGGGCAATGCTCAGTATCGAGACAGGTTCTTTTGTCAACTGTGGATCAAAGTCTGCTTCCCTCTCCGAACTGTTGTGCCATGACCTCGCTAATACTAAATGCGTATGTGTACAGTCTCTACTCTCTGTTTTCCGGACCCGCACAGGCGGTGGTGATTTTGGCCGAGGAGACAAAGATGCGGCAGTTGAGAGTTGCGACGTTGCCGTCGACGATGGGCCCGGCAAGAAGAGCCGGCTCGTCACCAGGATCAACTGCAGGAACGGTATGTGATGCATCAGACACAAAGGCCGTATAAAGCCCGCTGACTGGTGTGCCAGGAATAACTGCATCACATTCACTATCTTTCGAGCCCAAAGCACCGACGCATGCAAAGTTCGACAAGAGCACAGCCCGCAACCACTGGACAATTTCGTCGCGGACACTACGCCAGCTCATGGATCATTTTCAGCCTGGGATCGAGCTGCTTGACATCAACACAGACGATGAAAGTCGCCTTGTGAATTTTACGTGCTTTACCGAGAAGATACAGAAACGAGGTGCTAATATCAACGAAGGTGCGTCTAGTTGATTCGCTTCTACACAATTGCTATCTCCTGGCTAACCTGTCCTCTCCAGCTGTTCTCAAGAAGCCCCTTCATACCAACATCGCCGTGGAAATGGACGAGTTTGATGATGTCGAGGTCCAAGATAAGCTCCACGTCATCATCAGCGTCAAAGATTTCCGCGCCATACTCCAGCATGCCCAGCTCACCAGCGGCGACCTGACAGCGAGCTATGGGGATCCGGGAAGGCCCATGAAGCTATCCTACAGTAGAGACGGAGTCATCTGTGACTTCATTTTGATGACGGTCGGCGAAAAAGACGCCAGTATCCAAAAACACAAAGACTCCCGAGCCAAGTCATCAGACGCAGCAAAAGCTGGCCAGCAAGCACAGCCTGGGTTGGACTCGGCATCGCAGCGACCAAGTTCAGTCACCGGAAAGAACGTAAACCAGCAAACCAGTGAACGACCAAACCAACCGCTCAGCACCCCAACACGCCTGCCTGCGGTGCGTCAACCAGGGTTCGAGATGCGGCCACCCCCATTACCGGCCCCAGTACCGGCCCCAGTACCGCCCCCCGGTTCTGCTCGATCCGACTCGCTGTTTGTTCAGCAAGACGATGATCAAGACCAAATGTGGGAGCCAGTCAATCAGGACGAGGAAGATGAGGAGGAAGCAACAGACAATTCCAGACTGGAATGGAATGCTACAAATGAGCCGGTACTTTGCCCTTTTTCTTCTTACTCTGCTCGTCCTCTCTTCCAGACACAGATCTCTAACTAACAACCATGACAGAATCCATCTCTGCGAATTAGCAGTTATCTTTCTAAACTACGGCCAGAACCAAGTCAGGATGGACCAGCTGAACATCTGGCTTCTGGCCTTGATCCGACACAAAGGCTGTCCGAGGTATGCCACCATCTTAGATTCACAGTGCACAATTGCGCCCGCTAATCAACTGATAGGTCCGGCCACTCGGACTCTTCTCTCCCTAATACCACCCAGGGAGGTGAAACACTTGGAAAACCAATGGTCTCGCTTCTTGGTTTTCAACTGGGACCTTGGGCCCTGTCGACCTTCGCGCACGCCATAGTAGCGCTGTGATGGCCAAGTTAATTATAATTGAAACCTAATTGGGATGGTAAGAGGTAGGCGCGTGCTCAACAATAACCCAGCTTGTGGCCCATCCCGCACCAATGCCCACCACCTTGGAACCATCAGGCAAGTTACCTGCCGGTGCTATAACATTTTGGTGCCCTGTTCCATCGCCGCCGGGTCCACACTCACCGTGTTTACCCCAGCCCCAGGCTGTAACAGCCCCGGTACTGTCTAGAGCCACGGCATGTTCGCTTCCAACAGCTATTTGTAGGACTCCGGTCAGATTCGCAGGCGGCAATTGGGCTAGGTTGTTCTTTCCCCAGCCTTCAAGAGTCCCATTAGCTTTGAGGACAAAGACATTGTGCCAGCTCGCGCCCACGTCTTTCCACGTCCCTACCGTGCTCGGTGAAGGTGCTTTGGATCGTATTCCGTCCTTGTCGGACCCTATAATAAATATATTACCGCTTTCGGGGCTACCAAAGAAACAGGTGAATTCCCGGCCACACACAGCGCGAGCAACACTAAAGGGTATGCCCGAGAACCTTCGCGGTGACCATATTACCGCATCGGAGGGATCACCTAGTTGTCCCTTACGTCCAGCCCCCCAACCCCACGCTTCGCCATTGTCCAGGACTGCAACCACATGGTACAAAGACGCGGAGAGGTCAACGAGCTTTGTACCCGGAGGAGGGAAGTCTGATATCGCGGATAGAACGCTTGCCGCAGCTCTGAGTTCGCCGAGCCCGAGCTCTCCTTTCCGGCCAATGCCGCAGCTCCAGACCTTGGTCTGTCCTGTGGCGTCCCCGACTACGAAGATGGATGCTTCCAAAGTTGCAGCTGCGAGGGAGACATGGAATGGCGGCTTCCACCCATCAGAGGTTGTAGATGTAGCGGCGCCAATATCAAATCTGGAGAATTGCAAAGGTGCGGCGTTCTCTGACCTGGATTTCGCCGGTGAGTCACCAGACCAGTAGACCTCTCCGGAATGGGTCAAGAGAAGAGTATGATTCCCTCCTGCAACAACTCTCGTGACTCTTACAGTATCAGGGCTGTCTTTGTCGCTGGATTGTTGAAAAAGGACTGGTTGAAGTGTATCGACGTCATCCTTGTGGCCGATGCCCAGCTGCCCACAGCTATTTGACCCACAGGAGAGCAGACTGAAGGATGTGCTTGGTTGACTCATGACTTTGTTGGCAGAAAGATGTTTATTCCTCCTTTCCGCACGGCGCATACCTAATTCTTTTGCCTGATATTCAAGTCAGCCGGTGGCCGCCAGAGGTTTGCGGAACGGATATCCGTATGGGACTGATCTTCATCTTTGGCTTCAAGGTCCCCACTTTCCAGTGCGGCCGCTAGAAGGACCCACTTCAGCGCCGAGTCAAGCCACGGCCGCTGCCATTGGCCAGAGCTGGAAGGTGGGGCAGCTTTTGAACGTCCATAAATTCAATCAATTTTTTTTCGAACCCAAAACTTTCCTTCCTCTGTCTTTCCAACGTCAGCCGTCGCTTTCCCCTTCTCGACCACCAATTTCCTTCCGCGCAATACCTTTCCTCGCAGATTTACCACCGAGGAAAGGAATCGGAAGGGAAGTCCGTTTTCTGTGTACATACAGCAATTGGCTTGTCCTTTTGTGAGCATGTGAATCTCTTGGGATCCTTTTCCTAAGAGTGACGCACAACCTTCAGGCATCCAAGCAACCCATTTGGACGAACGGAAACGGAGAGAATTACCCCAGAGCCATTGGATCATCTCGAGAAGATGGCGGAACCCACGAGATCGCCAGCTCCTGCTGGTGCCACCTGGACACTGGACCCGGATTTCGTCGTCGGTCTCATCGGCATGGGCGACATGGGCAAGATGTATGCTCATCGGCTCAGTGCTGCAGGATGGAGGTAAATCTCGTTTTCCTTGCACAGCTCGTCGTGCTGCCGGTTCCGCATCTGACTAGATGGGGACCGAGGACGCCAGCAGTTTTACAGCTGCTGCTGGCGCAACAACGTATCGGTATGTCACTCTTCTTTCTTCCTCTCAGCACAAAGCTTCCCTCCCACCCACCACCCAATATGATGACTTGAGTGCATTTGGCTAGAGTATCGCTCATGCCACGGCTGGCCAGCTATTCTTGCCCCAGTTCGTGGAGTGAGCTTTCCCTGATGAAACTTCTCAGCTACCTTTAAAATTTCGTCTGATACAAGCAACGCAATACATCTTCACTGATCAAACAAGCCCTTGTCGAAGAATGCTTGCTAACCTGGTTGGCTCAATAGGAAACGATATGTTGCGCTTCATAGCTCAGGCTAACACCAGTACCGTCGCGGCTAACATGTTGTCTGCGTGAAATCAGGATCATAGCCTGTGACAGGGAAGACAAGTACGATGATTTGGTCAAGGAGTTCTCAGGCAATGTATGGTTGCGATTACTATCACCTGTATCTAATGTTACCTCACGACAAGAGACATATCAGTTGCTGAGATGTGTTTTTTGTCTTCATAGAGCAATGTGCAAATTCTCCGCAATGGCCACCTCGTATCCCGTGCCAGCAGTTATATCATCTACAGTGTCGAGGCGGCTTCCATAGGACGTGTTGTTGCCCAGTATGGTCCATGTGTGTACTCTTCGTGTCGGCTAGTAGTTCGTCCATCTTCCATTCCTAACAAATGATGTCTCCAATTGTATAGCAACCCGTCTAGGCGCCATAGTCGGCGGCCAAACATCCTGCAAAGACCCCGAGATCAAGGCGTTCGAAGAATACCTCCCCGCCGACGTGGACATTGTATCCTGCCACTCCCTCCACGGCCCCAACGTCGACACGCGCAACCAACCCCTGGTGCTAATCAAGCACCGCGCCTCAGACTCGGCATTCGCCAAGGTAGAGAACCTCTTTCGCTGCCTAAACAGCAAGCACGTCTACCTCACAGCCCAAGAACACGACCGCATCACGGCCGACACCCAAGCCGTCACCCACGCCGCTTTTCTCTCCATGGGCAAAGCCTGGCACGCTACGAATTCGTTTCCCTGGGAAGGCGCACGATATGTGGGCGGAATAGAGAATGTCAAGATTAATCTGATGCTGCGGATATATGCACAAAAGTGGCACGTTTACGCCGGCCTTGCCATCTTGAATCCCGAAGCGCACAAGCAGATTGGGCAGTTTGCGAAAAGCACGACGGAGCTGTACACGCTCATGTTGGAGGGGCACGGGGAGGAACTCCGCGAGAGGGTGTACAAAGCCAAGGCTGCCGTCTTTGGAAAGGAGGGCGAGGCAAAGTGGGGTGGTGAACCCTTGCTGAGGGAGGAGGTGTTGGACCAATTCACCCTGGGCGAGAAGAAAGGCGGCCCACCTGCGTTGCCGAATAATCACCTGAGTCTGCTAGCCATGGTAGATTGCTGGTCTGCGCTGGGGATCGTGCCGTATGATCACATGATTTGCTCTACGCCCTTGTTTAGGCTCTGGTTGGGAGTGGCGGAGCACTTGTTTCGCACGCCTGGACTGTTGGATGAGAGTCTGAGGGTCGGGATCGAGGATCGCACGTTTAGTCGGGATGATTTGCAGTTTACTATTGCTGCGTGCGGATGGGCTGAGTGTGTGAGCTTGAGACAGTTTGATACCTGGCGCGAGAGGTTCGCTGTTACGCAGCGCTTCTTTGAGCCGAGGTTTAGGGAAGCTGTTGAGGTTGGGAATGCCATGATCAAGGCTGTTTTGGCTAGTTCGAAGGATTGAGTTCTTTCTTTTGGACGTGGGCAGGGTTGAATGGGACAGGTGGGGGACCTTGAAGGACGTATTGGTGAGGCGTGGTTTTATTTCTTAGTACTACATTGTTCAACACAATAGAATCATAGTCTTCCCGTTATGTAGGTGGTTACACTTTTCTAAAGGCAGCAGCAGTCTTGGAAGTATTTAGCTGTATGTATGCATCCAGGATCTGATATTCTCTCATTCAGTCATTCAGTCATTCAGTCATTCTCGTCATTTACTCTCAATAAGAAAACGCAGCTGCTATCTCTGTTGTACCAACCTTTTCCAAAATACTCACCATCTCGTACTTTTTATTATTTAGGAGCTCGTCCCCTTTGACCCTTTCGCCTTCCTCCCAGCTTCCAACGCAAGACTAAAAGCAGCGATAAACTTGACACAGTCCACAAACGAGTTATAAAGCGGAGCGGGCGCAACCCGAATGACATCAGGTTTCCGCTCATCAACAATCACGCCATTAGCCTCCAGCTCTGTCATCACAGGCAGCAAAAGCCCTTCAGAGAGCTTAATACTCAGCTGGGCACCCCTCTGCTGAGGATCCAAAGGTGTGATGATCCTAAACAGTGCCTTGTCCTCCTCTTTCATCTCGCCGAGGAGCTTCTCAAGAAAAGCAGTAAGTTTCAATGACTTCTCCCTCAGCTGCTTTATCCCGCCGGCGAGCTGAAAAATCTCAAGGGAGGCATTCAGACTGGTGATGTCCAGGATGCTCGGGTTGCTCAGCTGGAAGCCCGACGCACCACTGACGGGGTGAAACTTGTTCGCCATGGCAAATCGCGTTTTCTTGTCGTTCCCCCACCACCCGGCAAGGCGGTTGGAGTAGCCCTCCGCGGGCTTGTCATCAGTGATGGCCTTGGTGACGGTGCTGTTGCGCTCATGGACGAACAGCCCGCCGATACAGCCCGGTCCGCCGTTGAGATACTTGTAGCTGCACCAGGCTGCGGCGTCGACATCCCAGCTGTGAAGGGAAAGGGGTACGTTGCCTACCGCGTGGGCGAGATCCCAGATGATGAAAATGTCATGCTTGTGGGCATAGGCAGTTATGACAGGGATGTCAAGGAGCTGGCCGGTGTAGTACTGAATTCCTGGGAGGAGAATGAGCGCCGTGGTTGCCGCATGGGCGGAGATGGTAGAAAGAATGTCGTACGTGGTAAGGACGTTATCCTCGGAATGGGGAGTCTCGATGACTACCATGGATGTCTCGGGCGAGAGACCATGGTGCCGGAGTTGAGTTTCCACGGCGAACTGAGATTTGTTGTGTAAGTGAGGGCAATTCAACAGGGAGGTGGATGGAGGACGAGGAAATAGGCGTGGTTACATGATCGCTTGGGAAAGCCCTGCTCTCCAGTAAAATCTTGTGTTTCCCGTTAATGTCAGGACGATAGAACGAAGACATCAGAAGATGGAGGTTTGCCGTCAGGGTCTGCATCACGGCAACCTCGGACTCAGACGCCCCCACGATGGGGGCTATGAGCTCAGCTGCCCGCTGATCGGCATCCAGCCAGGTGGGAAGAGGAGAGCCATCAAGGGGCTTGAAGTGGCCCTGTACCCCTTGCGTGGCCCAGGTGTCCAGGTACTGTGCGATCCGAGTCCTGGTCCTCTTGGGCTGAAGACCGAGTGAATTCCCACACAGATAAGTGGACGGCTCTGAACTTGCCGTCACATCCGTATCGGCAGTGTCGGACGAGGACGACTGGGAGACTATTCCGTGAGACGGGACATATTAGCTCACCCGAATTCCATGTGGCATTTCTGTACACGGGAGCACATGTGCGTGGCCATGGAAGCTATTTAGAGAAGAATCGAACCTGAGCTTGACTCGGGCAGACGTGAGCTCGCTATCTGGGCCCGGGTCGGGATGTTGAACTCGGCCTGCAGCGAGCTGAGCGGATCGTCCCGGTCCAGTGCCTGTGCCCGCTCCATCAGATTCCCTGAGGCCATTTCTTTGCCTAAGAAGATAAGCCTGTCACCCGGAGCTAAGAACCGGTTTTGGACTGCCCTGTGAGCAATTTGCAAAGGAACCGCGCGAGCCGACGTTGTTTCTGGTCTTTTGTGCAGATCAAGGAACACCCGGCGAGTTGATGTGGTGTTTCAATGGCAAGGATTTTCTTGTGTCATGGGTTTGGCCGCTCATGAGGTGTTTTGGCGAAACAAACGAAAATACCCGGAACTGGCAGGTTTCGGCCCCGCACCACGCACCACGGTTTCCGGAGGTGTATTCTCGGTATATGGGGCCGTGGGGAATACATGGTGTACGTACTGTTAGCCACCTCGACGTACAAATACTATAACCGATAACCACAGTACCTGAAGAAGGTAGTTCAAGAAGACAAAGCTCGAGATCCCGCTCCTCCCGTCCATTTTGTGACGCAGTCCTCGCGGCTGAGTGGTGTAGTGACACAAGGGTCTACATGTAACAATAATAACACCTCGGGGTGAGAAACACCTCACGCTTGTGTTAGTGACTTGTGTATTAGCTATGAACGCAGTAAACTCGGGGTTGCCAGCAGTTAGATGTGGAGTCTCATCGGGATCTACTACCAGCCAATATATGGAATCCGGTCCAAGTAACGTACTTCGGTGGAACCGCTCTTCCGCCTCTTGATCATGGTCGACACCGAACTTTCCAGCCTGTTTTCACTCTCGAGACTGAGACTTCGAAGGCAGTCGGATAGGTTCCAGGAACTGGAACAAGGCAATGACAACCTGCACCCAAATGTTGCCAGCGATGGGGCTTCTAGAAGGAAAGCCTATCCGAGGAGAACACAACGGAAAGCAACATTCTCGTCCCCGGGTCTCGTTCTAGTTAGACTTCTAGAAGAATACCCGGTCTTGACGGAATCATTGGCCGGGGTCTAAAGAGCCAATAATAACCACTCCTGGGCCACGTTCCTGCTGTTTTGGGCAAGAGGCTCAAGACGGCTAACATGGGCCCAAACAGCCTGGCCAGGTTTCGGCCTCAACACTTTTCCTCACGATGAGGCATCTGTAACGGAGGATTCAGGCACTGGGCTGTCCCATCGATTACGTACGAAGATCCCTTTGGGCACCGTTTATGGCTCTACAGGAGTGTTCATGGCCAAGCCGGCCGACGTGCCAAAATCACAGCCCTGGACTCTATCAGCCAACCGGAAGGGCAGTTCAGGGCAAGGTAGGTACTGTACGGATACGGGGCGTGATGCACTAAAGTTGAAGAATCCGGGGAACTCGACAGCGTGCCTGATTGGATGGAGGTAAGTTTTAGAACCCTGAATTTATTCTTACTTCATGTTGGAGAATGACGAAATTCACTGGGCATATTGAAAATTTTCACAACTTCTGATTTCGATCAACGTCCAATAGCTTCCAGACACATTTGGAACCTCGTCATTCTCTTTGATAATTCATTGATCCTGATCCCCGAGGTGTAGCGCATTGCTGATCATGGGAGTACGAAAATCGTCTCCAGAGGCTTGTCCAATACCCAGCCCTATGGCACACCGTCGTATTTACTTTCGCAACTATTTGTGTCGGTGAGCAATGCATCAAGACTACCCAGCAACGGATGTGAATGGGCGGTCTTGGAATGAATTACTAAAAAGTCTAGTGGTTTAGCTCAGGGGTAACCGTACGGCTAGACGCCAGCGAACAACTCAACGAATTTCAGCCTGGTGATCAGCAGATCAAAAAACTCCATGGGGCTGGTCAGTGGTCACAAGCTTGGTGACCAGTAATCACCACGATGGATACACCCGTACGGATACGGTATTGTGAATTCCTGGCGCCGGTCTCCGTGTCCATGACTCTTTTCTAGAGTAGACAAAGTTTGTGGCGGTGCTGAAATTAGAACTCTGTCAGCTAAAACATAGCTGTTGATTTGAGACTACGCATCCGCATCCCATGGACCTGGTCCTGGCAATGTGGACGAGCCAGCTGGAGGCTGGAACTGAGTTGGGCTGACGCCGTTTGAGAAGATCTCAGGGCGACGGCGGGAGTGCTTGCTTGGAACCTCCCCGGATCTTGGCTCTTGGCGCCAACATGGGCCTATTGAACAACCTCGCCCCGTGACCAACTTGCTGACTTCAGGGACAAATTCGTTGATCCAATGGTGGACTCGGAGACTAACATCCACCAGTTTCAGCCCAGCAATGTGCTTGCGCAATTACCTTCGTTTTTCGAATGAATCACAGACCTCGAGGCGCGAGGTAATGAAAGGGCAATGAATCGCCACGAGGACAGCAGAGATTTTTGGCGCTTGAACCGCCCAGATTTCGGCAAACATCCGGCCGTCACCGAAGTCTCTTCCGGAACCCGCAATGTGGGGCTTGCCGGCACCCGATTCCAGCCCCTGCCACCTCCAAACCATCGATACGGCTTGCTAGCTGTCATTCTCTGTCGTTTCATTTTTGCTCGCCGTCATCTTCATCATGCGAAACTTGCAGTACCAAGACCCGTAGACCTTGTACCTGCTATATCGGGGTCCCGCAACGTCACGCACAATGAGGAAATTGATTTCCATTACCCCCATATTACTTGATAGCGGACGCAAAGACACGCACCTCGAAAACTGGACACTGTGCGAGATACAGGTCTCCCGGAATGCTGGGGGTAATGGAAATGACGGGACATCCAGTCAGCCGCCTAGACGCCCCCGAAGCGGAGCCGCGGAACTAGCGGGGCCCGGCCTTCGCTCCAAAAGTTAGGCTCTCGCGGTCCAAGGATCTTATTTTGTTACGTACTTGGGCCCGTCACGGGATCGACTTTCTGAGAGAACAAAACGGTCCGGAGTTTTGCATCATTGACGGTAACACAGTACTGGTAACAGACATCCTCACTGCTTCTCAGGCCTCCCTCCCTCAGGGCCCGGAGCCGATGAGGCCATCCCGGCATCCATGATGTCAATTCTCTCACACAGCCGCGAACAGCGGTGAATCGGAATCCATGTTGCTTGTATTACCATCGTTATCTCCAAAGGTACTGTCGACATCTAGTCTGGACTTGATTGATACATTTCGGGCACTGTAGCTCGTACGACACAGATTGATAATGCAATGCCAGTATTAATAGACGATCTTTTATTCATGCATGAATCTCTGTAGAGACCGCATGGCTTACATCAACATTCAAAAACACACCGATACAACCGGGTCCACATTGTAGTGTATGGAAGACGATTCAAGGAGTCTACATTGGCCTATACTAGTACTGACCGCAACTTGAATTAAATGCAAAACAAAAGCCAGGCGGAAACCTTCCTGAAAAGGGTTGTTATTTGTCCAGAAAATAAGTTGACGGTTCACAGCACTAGATCACGGGACAAACGAACCTTGCATCTTTGACTAATAACGATACTCTGTTGGCAAGATTGGAATTTTTCGCGAATATCCTCATGCTTCCAAGACCACAGAATCGAGGTGGACTTTGCTCCAAGTTTCTCGCCTCGTATTCACCAGAGTAGCAGAGCTATCCTCTACATACCACATACCTATTCCATACAATTCAAGGCGGAGAGCAGGTCTTGATGCTGCAAAACTCACCGGGGAGTGGGACCTGCTAGCATCGAGAGTGTGGATGTTTTTCCTTGATGGGCTGTGTAGAACCTTCAATAGCCGTCGTTCCAGGGGCGACAGGCGTCACTGGAGGCAAGTTACCAAAATACTACAGTGGAGAACTCGCCAAGACAAGGATTTCAGGTCCAGGAACAAGCCTCGTGATCCAATCAGCTGAAAGGGCGGGACGTTAAATACCCGATCTGGCTTAGCTTTACCGAAATTTTCAGGTACAATCGTATCAAAGTTCGTACCCCAGACTTGCGACAAGAAACCTGTGGGTTCCTCCTTCCCGTTGAGAAAGAGGATCGTGGAATCGGTCAGCGGATCTCTTACCAGGAAGGTTCGGGTTGCCAATTCCCTGTCCTTACTCCGGACTGGTGACTGTGACTGCTCTCCAAACTTTCAAATCATGTTATGGGAAAACGGACCCGGATCTGACGATATATAAAGAGAGTGGTGTGGCCTGCCGGACCTCGTGAACAACAATGGTCTCCTGAATTATCACCTTTATTTCCTGCCATCTTCCTTATCACCGACAGCTTCAAAGATATTATTTCTTACACAAACTTCGACACGACGCAGTGACCCTGAACGGATCCTATTTTCAGAAAGTCAATCGGCCCTTGCAGCCAAACAACGAGGCCGACCTTATCTCTGTACGACACCGCCGCAATTAACACAAGGAGGAGCAGTCTCTTTCCCTATCTTTCGGTAAGTCGATCTGTGACATCGCTTTTCCTTGGTTGTATGCCGTGGTTGCTCCCTTTTTTTTCTGATATCGCACTTACACGCAATTGCCCCACATTTCACAAACCACACCTTTCCCCTGTTCTCAGTTCGCCAGCATCGGTTTTTTTATTCCCTCTGCGGCGAGGCAACGGCCTTCTCGTATGAAGACCGGTGTCATCATGCTGTGTTGGGTCCAGGCACAGCCTAATCCCAAGGCCGTGTTACAATTCAATTCACAGCATGGTTTTTGAAACAAGCTGTACCGAGCTCTTGAGCTTGATTTTGACATGGTCTTTGGGATGGAACAATATGTTGTTCTTGTTTTCCTTGCCATCCTCTGACCCCAAAAACGGTCATTCTGCTTTCCTTGGATTCCAGGCTCAGCTGGTTTTGCGAGCCCTCGTGCTCCCTATCAATTGATCATCACATCAGCTCGGACTTTGCTGTGGTGTATTTTTGAAGTTTGTGGTCTTGAAACAGCGTGTTTAACTTTCTGTCTTTTTTTTTTAACCTTTTCTTGTTTGACCAAACAACCAGCCCAACACTTTCGTTTTTTATCTTAGCAAAAGAAACCGTGCCAACAAGTCCGTTACCTTTGACCGGCGTTTAGAACTAACAGTGGGCTCTTTGTCCTTCCAGAACTCGACGGTCTCACTCGCTTGAGATCGGGCTGCCTTCGTCCAAGACAAGTCCCTTATCGCGACTTTTGTGCTTTGGCCCTTGCTTTGGTACCCGCCATTGCATTCCATTCCGCTTGGATTGGATCCCGAACACCCCAGAGCATCACGCAAACAGGTCCCGTTGCCCAGTGCTCCACGAGTCCTACCGACCGCTCACACATTGAGCAAATAACCGTGAGTGTCTGAGCTGCAACGAGGCGGATAATCGGGAAACGCCCAGAAAGCGGCCACGAGCAGAACAGGTACGTAGCTGTCCGCTCGCTCCATCATCTGGAATCCAGCCCCCGAAGAGCCAGAATGGAAGACACATACACACACATACATCACTGCCGTCTTTGCCCCTTATCAGCGAGCACGACCGTTGGCCCAGAAGCGGTGAGCCGTGATGAGCAAGTTCGCATGCCGGAGCTTACAATGCCGGAAACGAGCATCCACTCTTCGCTTGGCCGCCGTCCAGTGGCAGAGATTGGGATATCTGCTCTTACCTTGCCCTGTGCCACAAGCTGTGGCAGTTCTTTCACTTCCTAAATTCTCCGATGCCGGAAGTCCGCTTGTTGACCTCCTAGGGGCCCAGTCTGTTGCTCCCGTCACCCAGACTGAGACAGCCTAGAGAGCCGCCATATCAGGGTCATATCAGGGGCCAACTTGATGGTACACGATGTTGCTCACCACAACTCATCTTACAAAACCCGGCGGCTGGCCCTCTCGGGCCCTCCCAGCTCCTGTGGTCCTCCTTTTCCCCCAGATCCTCTCATCACATCAGCACAATTCCTTGTACCTGTCTATTCTCACTATCAAGCTTCACCATGGCGGAAGTGGCCTTCCACCCGCCCCTGGCTCTGCCCAGTCCCATGGACTCAGTCTGCAAGCGGAAAATGTCTGGCCTGACAATCAAGACTGACTTACCAATGTCTAGCTTTCCCGAATACAAAGATCCCTTTTTTGAATCCTCAGGAGACACCATGATGGAGTCTCCGATCGCCATGAATCCCGCCCAGAAGCTTGTGGACAAGGTCAGGGGAGACACAGGACGGCATCCTTCTCCCCAACCGACCCACCTCAACTACCCCTCGATGAACAAGGTCAATGGCAACGGCCATCGCGTCCTGCGGTCAGCGACGGTGGGATATGTCGCCCCAGAGTTCTCTGGAAAGCCGGAGCAGATGAAGCAAGGTTAGCTTGCCAACCTTTTCTCTTGTTGATTCAGTCGTATAACTAACAAACTCATAGTCAAGGAGTTCATCTCCAAGTCTGGCTGGATTCCGGACGCGCTTGCCGACGCGCAGATCGCCTGGTTCTACAATGAGCTTGGTATCGATGACGTCTACTTCCAGTTGGAGCGCCCAGAGGTGATTTCCAACCACATCTCGTCCCTGTATGCCGCCAAGGTCGCGGCTTTCTCCCGCGACGACAAGCGGGAAGAGATCACGTTAGACATGGAGGCCTCAGACCACGCCATCTACATCGACACCAGCGAGCCGGGCAAGAGTGCCGTTGGCGGACCCCAATACGAACACAGACTCGAGGCCAAGTATCTCGATCACACCGACAATGCCAAACGCTTCCGTGTCGAGACCTTCCGGTCACCGGGCGTGCTAGGCTCCCACGCCGACTCCAAGGCAACGCTCCGCTGCTACTTTGTCTACCAATGCCTGTTTGTCGAGCCCAATGCGGACCCTAACGAGACCCGTCTGGAGGTGATCAGCGATCGCATGTTCCTTGCCAAAGCCACCAAGAACACCAAGGCCATCTACCAGGAGATCATCGAGGTTGCAGTCAACAGGACCGGCCCCGTCATTGAGGTGTTCGACATTGAGGACTCGCGGGAGAAGCGATTAGTCGTGGCCTTCCGGTCCCGGACGGCCAGAGGTCTCTTCAGCGCCTTGAGCGACTTGTATCACTACTATGGAGTTACTAGCTCGCGCAAGTATGTGGAGCAGTTCTCCAACGGCATCACTGTCATGAGTATCTACCTCAAGCCCGCAGCCAACCTCGAGTCCAAATACCCGCCCATCGAAGAGTCGATACACCAAATCACCAAGGAAATCTCGCTCTTGTACTGCATTCCCCAGAACAAGCTCCATAGCCACTTCATCGCCGGAGAGCTCAGCCTGCAGGAGACGACATATGCTCACTGCGTATGGGTGTTTGTTCAACACTTCCTCAACCGCCTCGGTTCCGAGTATGCCTCTCTGGTAGCAGCACTGGACGCCAAAAACAGCGCACATGCCGAGATTCTGTCCAAGATGAAGAAACGTCTGCGCACCGAGACCTTTACCCCGGACTACATCCTCGAGATCATCAGCTCCCACCCCGGGCTCGTCCGCGCCCTCTACGCCTCTTTTGCCAGTGTCCACTTGAGGGTCGGTCCCGAATTTGACCGCCATTTTATCGCTCCAACTCCGGCGATTGAAGTCCTCAGCGATTCTAGTCTCAAGGACCGCATCACCAAGGACGTCAACAACGAGCACGAGGAGATGGTCATGACTGCCTTCCGCATCTTCAACAACGCTGTCCTCAAGACCAATTACTTCACCCCCACCAAGGTCGCCCTCAGCTTCCGTCTTGATCCCTCGTTCCTGCCCACATTTGAGTACCCCAAGCGGTTGTATGGCATGTTTTTGGTCATCACCTCCGAGTCTCGCGGTTTCCACCTCCGCTTCAAGGACATCGCCCGCGGCGGAATTCGCATTGTCAAGTCCAGGAGCAAGGAGGCGTACCGGATCAATGCCCGCAACATCTTTGACGAGAACTATGGGCTTGCCAGCACCCAGCAGCGGAAGAACAAGGATATCCCCGAGGGAGGTTCCAAGGGTGTGATCCTGCTCGACCCCAAGCAGCAGGATAGGGCCCGCGAGGCATTCGAAAAGTACATCGACAGCATCCTCGATCTCTTGCTCCCGGCCGAGACACCCGGCATCAAGAACCCCATTGTCGATCTCTACGGGAAACAGGAGATCCTGTTCATGGGTCCTGATGAGAACACGGCTGACCTCGTCGACTGGGCAACGGAACATGCCCGGCTACGCGGCGCACTCTGGTGGAAGTCCTTCTTCACGGGGAAGTCGCCCAAGCTTGGCGGTATTCCCCATGATGCTTATGGCATGACCACTCTCTCGGTGCGCGAATACGTCAAGGGCATCTACCGGAAGCTCAACCTCGACCCTTCCAAGGTGACCAAGATGCAGACTGGCGGCCCTGATGGTGATCTGGGCAGCAACGAGATTCTTCTCAGCAACGAGAAGTACACTTCCATCGTTGACGGATCGGGTGTCCTTGTTGACCCCAATGGCATTGACATTGATGAGCTGCGTCGTCTTGCCAAGAAGCGCGTCATGATCTCGCAGTTTGACATGTCCAAGCTGTCCAAGGATGGATACCGCGTGCTCTGCGAAGACATGAACATCACCCTCCCCACCGGCGAAGTAGTCAACAACGGCACCGCATTCCGCAACACGTTCCACCTCCGCGACTCGGGCCTTACCACCATGTTTGTCCCTTGTGGTGGCCGTCCCGAGTCGATTGACCTCGTCTCTGCCAACAAGCTGATCAAGGACGGCAAGTCGGTCATTCCTTACATCGTGGAAGGTGCCAACCTGTTCATCACTCAGGACGCCAAGCTGCGTCTCGAGGAGGCCGGCTGCATCGTCTACAAGGATGCCAGCGCGAACAAGGGCGGTGTCACCAGCTCATCTCTCGAGGTCCTTGCTTCTCTCAGCTTCGACGAGGAAGGCTTCGTGGAGCACATGTGCCACGACTCCAAGGGCAACGCCCCCGAGTTCTACAAGGCGTACGTCAAGGAGGTGCAGAAGAAGATTTGCGAGAATGCTCGTCTCGAGTTTGAGGCCATCTGGCGCGAGCACGAGAAGACGGGCACGCCTCGCTCTATCCTCTCTGACCAGCTCTCGCAAGCCATCACGACGCTCGACGAGGAGCTCCAGCATTCGGAGCTGTGGGAGAACGAGAAGATCCGCCGGTCCGTCTTGGCCGATGCGCTCCCTAATCTGCTCATTGACAAGATTGGGCTGGACACCATCATTGAGCGGGTGCCGGATGCCTACCTCAGGTCCATCTTTGGAAGCTACCTTGCCAGTCGGTTCGTCTACGAGTATGGTAGCTCGCCGAGCCAGTTTGCCTTTTATGACTTGTAAGTCTTTTTGCCGCCAACCTGAATATCCTTTGACAAGATGCTAACTTGTCTTCTTTACAGCATGTCCAAGAGAATGTCTCGGATTAAGGAGTAATAACACGACATCCTTTTGAGTTTTCTTTATCACATTTTCCCTTGACGGATTGCACAAGACCATGAGGCATTAGACAAAACTTGCAGAAAACAAAACAGAACCAAAATATATGGGAAAGAGTAAATACAGGGAAAGGATTGGTGTGGTTTTCTTGGGATGGAAATCCGGGCTTTGGCTGTTGGGCATTCTCGTTTCCTTTCTCGCGACATGACAAGCGTGGGCTATTTTTTAATATCAGGCATTGTAACGGCGTTTAATACATTTTTCTTCATTTGCTATTTATCTCATCATGGGAGGAACAGTTTGCTTTTGCTGTTTGTCTTGGTTTCGTCACGAGAATCATGATGGGAGACATTTCTCTAGATTGAGTACACGTGGAGCATAATTACACCTGATAGAAAGAAGGATATCAATCAGTAGAGCTGGAAAGACAGATTTTTATTTCTGAGAATATGAATAATTCAGTATACGCGCCTTGGTACTTGCCGTGATATCTTGCTCAAATATCAAGTACCGACCGAGACAGTCCCTGGGCTTCAACAGTGAAGCCATATCTATGAGTCAGAATATTCACTCCAGCCTCAGTTCTTCTTATCTCCTTTTCTCTATCAAGCAATAGGGGTTGAGCAGATTCTCTCTCTTTTCCGCTCCAATCCGAACTGCTGCCCGGACCTGACAGACAATCTACTGTGCCATGTCTAATATCTATCTATCAAAAGACCGGGCGGCGGCAGGTCTCACCGCTTGATGTTATCAGTTAGGTGTCTCCCTCACCTCAGCTGTACCCCTGATGAGGAGGAGCGGGCGGATTGTTAGGATGGGTAAGCACTTCCTTCCGCTCGTTTCCTTCTCTCCAGATTGCGATGATTGCGACGCGACTGGGAACTTGGAAACATGCGAGATACCTACCTAGGTACGTAGTGTATGAATTGCGATGCATCCATCCATCCATGGGTGGTACCGCCGGTCCGTCGCAATCGCAATCAGACGCATCGAGCGGCACGGGTGATTTCGGAATCTCTCTCTCTCCACTGCTTACCTGCGCAACGCGTCCATCCTTTTTCTTTCGTTCTTGATGCGGCTGAATTATTCATGCGGTTGGGGGGGGGGGGGGCGGGGGGTTGAAAGGGACAGAAAGGAAGGGGCAACGTACAGAAGGATCGACGCAGCTGCCGTGGTGTCACCGTGAGCCCCTGGATGATACTACACTAGATAGGTACCACAGCGGGAGTCAGGGTACATACTCGGCAAGGTATAAACCTTCTGCATCACTTGTAGACTGTAACTGCGTGGCAGATAAGGGTGTGGACTTGTTCTTTGGGAAACAGAACAGCCTCTGTTGCCAACCAACCTGATATCAAACTACAAAGCAGGTACCTACCTTCGAATAAGAACTTGCTCAGGCTTTTCGCGGTAGAATGACAGTGCTCTATCATGTTGTTATCCACATAATCAGTTCACTTTTGCTTTCGTCTACCGTTGTCGGGTGAGTATTACCGATTTTCTTGATTTCCGAACCCTTAAGAGAGTGGAGGGTTGTCACTTCCATCTATCTATGTACTGAGTACTCTGCTACCTACCTACCTAGCTCACTTGCCTGTCTTCAAGTTGTTCAAGTAAGTGTATTGTACCTGGGAGTTGGAGGATACAAGTATTATACCTAGTAGACATCTAGGTAGATAGGTCCGGCCTAGACTGGGACATACTAGCTACGTATTTATCCCGCCGGCTATTACCCCGGATTTCTTTCTTTTTTCCTGCTGCTCATCGTCCATCTATTCCGCAGCTACCCCAGATTCGAGTCATATAAACATGCTCATTAATTTGGCTTCAGGTACTTGTACTAGACTACCTAGGTACGTAGTCAAGCGATTTCTCGGGCTGGTTGATCTACGGGGACGGGCGACTATGTGGTCGGCTTCCCTGGTAGATCCGCATCAAAGTTAACTCAAGTTAACAGAGGGACTTGAGGCAATCGTTCGAGCCAGTTAAGACATTTAGTCGAGCCAGTTAAGACATTTATTCAAGCCAGTTAACATATTTATTCAAGCTAGTCAAGGTATTTAGTCGAGCTGGTTAAGGCATTTATTCCAGGTAGTCGAAGCACCTATCTCAAATAGGTATTATATGAACCTTGAAATACAAGATTAAAGGCCAAGACATTGGCTCTAGTGGTCACGGTCTGTAAGACCTTGTTGATTGATACCTTCTTGCCGGACCACTCCCCTCAAGTGAGGACGGGGGACTGGGTAGTTGCAAGTTTCCTCTGCCACGTTACTGGCGGGTGAAGCACAACTCTCTCTTTCTGGCTTCTCCGTATGTGTCATTGCCGACATGTGCCCCCCTATTTGAAGTAAGAGATGAAGGCTTCCCAGTTCTTGCTCCAGTAAGACTTCTGAAGAACCGACGGCCGTGCTGCGATTTCAAGTTCACGCAGCTTGTCGTTAATGCGGCGTACAAGTTCGTTACTGAACTGTTCGAATTGTTTATCACTCATACGAATGCAACACGGCGTCGGCGTCGGCGTCGGCTTGTTTTGTTTTGAGGTAGAAGCCGAGGTCTCGTTGGGATTGGCAGAGGGTTTGCCGAAACGACGAACGTGAGCTTGGGTGAAACAACGCGAAAATGTCGATCGTATCGGTTGCTGGCGGATGATTGAACGAAACATTGTTTCTACTATTGTTAGTAGCTGTAGCACGAGTATACAGATAGACGGCGAGCTTACCAGCAAGTGATAATCGTGTGAACGAGAAAATGTTGCTCCAGAAGTTTTTTCAGAGAAGAACGAAAGTTGCTGTGATCGTGCTCTAAGAAGTTGGACAAAAAGGTGAAAAGTTTTGGAAAAGTTTGAGAGAAGAGAAGCTTAAGTACTCGAAGGAGTGACGGCCAGAGGCTTGTGATGCCTGTCAGGTGGCCAAACCTTAAGTCTATCAGGATTGAGAAGTAAGAACACCTCGTTCCGCTAGACGTATAATGAGAAGTGTCGACTTCCTGTCCCTCCTGGATTTGGTCTAGTCGAACAAAGAAGTGGCGGCGCCCTGACTGTCCTTCTCTTTCCAAAGAGCCTAGCCCAACAGCATCGTGGAGAGAAAAATGAATCAACGGGCGTGGCCGATGAGATATTCGAGTACCTACAGTCAGTGAGTTCCACGGTGGCCAATATCTCACATCCAGGTCGACTCTTTGCTCAAACGATGAAATGACTCCAAAGCTCAGAAAGAGATCCAAGGAACTTGGCTGTGGCATTTTCACAAAGTGACCTGTTGGTAGTCTTGAATTTCGGGTCGTCGATTTGGGTCTCAACTAAGGCTTCTAAGGTGGAAAAGAGGCCCAACATTCACCGGGACCAGTTGCTTCAGTCTCCAGCAGGTCAAGATTGCCACGCGCCTCATGTCTCATTCATAACCCCGTAGATGCCCAGGAAGCTGACCGCAACCGGACGCTAACTCATCGTGACGAAGCAACCCGCGGATTAATTTCTCTAGCTTGGATATAGTTGCTAGTTCAACCCGCGCCAGCCAAAACAGACAGACCTTTTTCCCCTGGAAGTACCGCCGAAGATGCTCCATAAAACACAACGATAAAGAATGCCCTGTTGACCATTGGCCATGTTTCGTAAACCATGACGACCCCGCCGCTGTTGCTGTCCTCGTTATTCGACACCTTAGACCTCGGTGGTGACCTTGGCCTTGGCGTTGGTGACCTTGACGGATAATTGCTTGGCCCGGGCAATGATGTCGATCCGCTTTCTCGACGAAACGTTGTGGGCAATCCTGTGAGAGAGCTTGTGTTAGATTTTGCTCCAAAACTTCTCGATCCTCTCCCTCTGTAAAAGCTCGCCACCCAATACGTCTCCTGGATTGGCTGCTTCCCGATTTCCATCATCTCTCATTCCATGGGTGGAAAATCAAACGTACTCAGCAGCATAGGTCTTGTTGTGCATAAGGAGGAGCTCGACGTCCCTGACGTTGGAGACGAGGAAGGCCTTGTGGCCGGAGGGCATCATGTGCTTGGTCTTCTTGTTGGAGCCATAGCCGATCTGTAGTCGAGAAAGAGATGCCGTGTTAGCGATCGTATCAACCAAGCCCGACTTTATCCTTCTTTTTTGAACCAATCTCTTCCTCCCCGCCAAGGTCCTTCAAAGAAAGCCCAAGGTGAAATGGATTTCGAGCCTCCCAGCCTCCCAATTTCAACTTGAAACTCCCTTCTCAAAGCCGAGGCCCCCCATAAGCTGGAATAGATTCTGCTGGGAAAAACGTACCGAGGGCATAGCAAGATTGCCCTTGAACCGTCTGCGGACGCGGTTGTCGATACCCTTAGGTTTGCGCCATGCTGAGGCCACGCGCATAAACCGATCACTCTGGTGACGGGTGAACACCTTCGTGCCTATACAGAGAGACAAATCATGTCAACACACATTGTCCCATTGAAGTATCCGTCGAGTCAGGTTGTGGTGCCATCAATCGTCCCGGGTGGTTTCTTTTTTCAATAATCTGGCGCTTGGGTTCTCGTCGGTGCAACATCGTGTCGTAAACGGCGTTGAATTCGGCATCGGTCGTAATCCGGGGACGATTGATGGAGATGTCGAGAGGGTGTCTGGAGGGGTGGAGGGGAAGAACATACGCTTCTTCACGATCGGAACGTGCTTCTTTGCGGAAACCATCTTAAAAGAAAAATGACCGTCAGTATTTGCCAATCGAGCAAAATCAGAATGGTTAAATTCCCCTGCGCGAGCTGGAAGATGGTCTTACCTTGACTGTTTGTTTGTCGAGTGATGGTTATACTGTACCTTACTGGGCGGGCGTCGTCACTTCGAAAAGGCGGGAAAAAATCCGAGAGATTGATCTTGGTGCGCTTAGGGCTTGTGTGAAAATGGCTGAGCTAAACTGGTCTGTGCGTGAGTTTTTTCCAATGTGGGGCTGCAAAAGTTGTGGCAACTGGCAACCGCAAATGCCAAGACGGGACTACCAGGTGTAAGCAGCGGCAAGCCAATCACATCGACGTTGCTGTGACTCGCAAAAAACGGTACCACGTATTGCACGGTAATGTTCTAGTATATCTTCCCATCCTCCTCAACCTTGGCTTTCCATCGCATTACAATTTGATCCAGAGTAGTTCTATGAGCAGTCCCTGTATCATGTACTTCTCGCCGCTCCTCTTATTTCTACACAAGCTCTATATGGGGTATCATGTCCTGCCAGCATAATCCCACCTCTCAGCCGTGATGAGTTATTCTCCGTCTGCCTCTGGCGCATGTTTTAGCACTGAATTGGCTGTCAAACCGCTTGGTAGTCGATGGACCTCCGGGCCTACACAAGCCTGGGTGAGATAAGAGAAGGTCTTAAATGCGGTTTGCCGCAATCTTTAAGTAGGAAGCGAGCGCCTAGACGCATGGCTCCATTCTACACTGGTGGTTGTTCTGGAAGAAAAAAGAGGCGCGCGCACGCTCCGCTGAGGTTTTTGTGCTTCGTGGTTGTGCAAGACCCTATCCTGATCGTCCGTTCGCCTCAAAGAAGGAGAACCAAAGCCCATCTGTGTCTCCTGATTTACTGGGTGGCACATTGGGCGCCACCTTCTCCTTCATCATCGTCATCCTCAAAGTCGTTGCCATATCTCGGATCGCCCTGGTGAGCACCCATCTTCAGAGAGTGTTAGCATGACTGTCCAGGTTAGATGTTATTGTGACCTCGGGAGCAAACTCACATCTTCAATCTCGGCATCTGACTCGTAGTGGACTTCGTCCACTTCGTCTGCCTTGATAGCAGGAGGTGGGCCGGGAAGGAGCTTCAAGAGGGCGTCGTAGCTGGCATCGTCTTTCAACCAACCGTCCTCGGGGAACTCGATCTTGACGACAAGGTACAAGTCTCCCTTCATCTCTCCCCGCTTCATGGGCATACCCTCCCCAGGCACCTTGAGGACCTCACCGGGGCGCAGGATCTTGCCACGCGGGCGGTCGATGTGCACACCCCTCCCATCGAGGTGCTTGAGAACGACGCGCGAAAAGCCAGAGAGCGTCTCGGCAAGAGTGATAATGAGATCTGCCGAAAGGTCATGCCCGATGCGAGTAAACTTGTCATGCGGTTCCTCTTGAAGGTGGAAGATCAGGTCTCCAGGTGTTTGGTCGGGATACTGGTCTGCCTCGCCCTCGAGAACGATGCGCTCGCCCTGCATGGAACCACGGGGAATATAGAGCTCCAGAGCCTTCTTCTCCTTGATCGTCCGCTTTCCTTTGCACTTTTTGCAGCGGTCCTTCTCCTTGTAGTACATGCCCGAGCCCTCGCAGTGATCGCAGGGAACGACCTCCTTACGAACCAAGCCGGGACCAACTTGTCGATAAGCTTCCTGCATGCCGGCACCTTTGCAGCGGTCGCATTTGTTTGGCTTGACCTTCTCCTTGGCACCAGTGCCCTTGCACTGGCTGCAGATGATTTGCTTCTCGGCCGCGAACTTGACAGTCTTGCCCTTGTATAACTCCTCGAGCGTCACCTTGTACGGTTGATCCTCGTCTGGACTGCGTCTGGGACGGCGAGGACCACCGCCGGGCATACCGCCTCCCATGCCCATTCCAAACATTTGCGCGAGTATGTCGTTCAAGTCGACCTCGGCACCGCCAGGCCCTCCTCTTGAAGGATCGAATGCAGCCATGCCATGTGTGTCGTAGAGGTGGCGCTTTTCTTCATCGCGAAGAATTTCATACGCCTGCGTGATGGCCTTGAATTTGGCCTCTGATTCTGCTCGGATCTCCTCGGGGACCTTGTCGGGGTGGTGCGTCAAGGCGAGCTGGAAGGGGGTTGGTTAGAACGGAACGATTTCGACTGCCTCTTTCGAAGACTTACCTTTCTGTAGGCCTTCTTGATATCATTCGGGCTGGCTGACTTGTCGACTCCAAGGAGCGCTGAATAGAGGCAGAATTAGTTTGTCATATTCACCGTTTGTCAATCTTGGAACCAATCTCACCATAGAGATCAACATCCTCGTCCGACATGTTGCTGGGACCGCCTTCCATGACCACGGGAATTTGAAAATATCAGTTGCAGGCTTAACAGAGACGCAGTTGTTCTCCTTGGAGCTGGTGTTAAATGCGGATGGTAATTCACAAAAAGTATGTTTGGCGGGGCAGGTAATCAACCCAAAGTTTGCAAGGCTCTGCTTCGGTTGGAAATTTCCCATCAAACACGACCCCCGCGGCAGTAGGGGCAGGGATGTCAAAGGCGGTCAGGGTATAATACTGTATGAATTACAGACTTGTGATTAGGTATGGTACTGTATATACGTACTACGCAATCTTAGGTGCTGTAAGACTTTTGGGAAGATCTCTACAGGCCTGTCCCATGAGGCAGAACAGAAGGGAAGGTCGCTGTTAATCAGGGTCCAATCTTATATTTAGTTGTAGGTATTTAGTTGTAGGTATGGTAAGATTTGGGTACATATTGGATCCAACAATACCCAAACGCTGACTTCGGACTACCGAATACGTACGTCCGACAAGAAGTAATACCACAGATCCAGATTAGACTGTGACCAGGTTTACTCCAAAGTCTACTGGTATAAACGCGGCCGCCTGTCAAAGCATGAACTTTGGATTTTGGGAAGGCAGCTTATCGATTGCTTCCCTGTATCCGTGTTCTGCTGCACTCTTACGGATACTCTTCGACCCACAAATTCCGGCCGCAGGCATTCCATCCCGTATTATCGTGTATCATACGTACCAAAATATCAGCCTCAAGATATCGTGAAATCAGAGAAAACCGCGTCAATGCTCAGGCCATCAACACAACTAAACATCGCCTATTCAGACGATAGAGCCGCAATTGATTTTATAAGGGACGGCCGACGATGAGAGGACTTGTACTTCTCATCAGGCGGCCGGTATGCCAGGCTGGCCCCAAAGGACTCCTTCATGAACGACTGTGGTTCTCATCATCAGCAAGGAGGCTGGCCAACCCTCTCCGAAAACAAACGGGGAAAATTACCAACAAACTTCCAGACACGCCCTGTCGGACCCGCTTTGCTCCTTCGCCGACGGGCTATCTACATCTGGGATCCTTACGGACAGCGCTGTACAATTATCTTTTGGCCAAAGCCACAGGCGGCCAGTTCCTCCTACGCATCGAGGACACAGACCAGACACGCCTCGTCCCCGACGCAGAAAAGAGGCTATATGACGACCTCGCCTGGGCTGGGCTCACGTGGGATGAAGGCCCCGACATTCCAGATGGTTCATACGGCCCTTACAGACAGTCTGAAAGACTGCACATCTACGACCAACACGCGGACCAGCTCATCCGCGAGGGCAAGGCCTACAGATGTTTCTGCTCGCCCGAGGCCCTAGAACACCACAAGCAGGCAGCCCATGCCCGCGGCGAGCCGACGCACTACCCAGGAACCTGTCGGTCGGTTTCACAGCAGGAGTCAGATGCTCGCGCGGCCAACGGGGAATCCTTCGCCGTCCGGTTCAAGAGCGGCGACAAGCCCATGGTGATCCAGGACATGGTCTACGGCCGCTACCAAAAGAATGAGCGCGAGGAGGACTTCATCATCCGCAAGCGAGACGGCTTCCCGACGTACCACTTTGCCAACGTGGTAGACGACAGACTCATGAAGATCACTCATGTCATTCGCGGAGCTGAATGGCTCATCTCGACGCCCAAGCACGCCGAGATGTACGCCGCGTTTGGATGGGAGCCTCCGGTCTTTGCCCATGTCGGCCTGTTGGTGGACGAGAAGCGCCACAAGCTGAGCAAGCGAGACTCTGGGGTTGACATGTCCTGGTACAAGGAGCGACATATCCTTCCCGACACGCTACTCAATTTTGCACTCCTATTGGGCTGGGGCCGGCCAAGTTCAGTCAAAAGCGATGTCATGACATTGCAAGATATGATAGACAATGTAAGATTCCTCTTTCTTCCGCTTTTTCTTGCAACCAGTTGGTGCCAGGTCTAAAGTACAAACGACACACAGTTCACAACGAAATTCAGCAAAGGCGACATTGTCGTTTCCCTCGGGAAACTCAGCCATCTGCAAAACAAGCACCTCAGGAGACTGCTCGACCAAGAACCAACGCCCGAAAACCTCTCCCAGCTGGAGGTGATATCAAAGCCCATCTGGGACACTGTGAATTCAGTTGAGCCCCTCTCCTGGGAAACGGGATTTCGCGGGTTACTGCCTCCCCTCCAAAAGGCTCTTCAGGACCAAGATTCTTCCCTCTTGACGTCCCACGTCCGAGACATCCTCCGAGCGAGCAAACAGCTCCCTGACCCATTAGACCCCCGATCCCTGCGAGAGTTTGTATTACAGGACTGTATCCCTTTCTTCTTTCGATTTTCCGAGTGGGATGGATGGGATGTTGTCACTTTGAGACAATTCAGCGAAATCATCGAAGAGTGCAAGGTTTGCGTTGTTGCAGTTCGCCAAGCTCATGACTACCTGAACCAGCTACAGGCGGCCATCCGCAAAACTACCAGCAGCAGCAGCAGCAGGATTGAGGGAGGAAATAACGAGTGGAAAACAAGCCCCGAGATCGTCGAGAAGCTAGTGAAGACCAGTGCCCCGGTCGGTGACAAGGAGAATATCAAGCTCTTTTATGCAGTCATCCGATGGGCTTTGACAAAGCAGCACCACGGCCCTTCCATTGTCGATGTTATCCGTCTCATTGGGCCGGAAGAGACTGATAGCCGGTTGGATGTGGCTAGGGCATGTGTGCACAGGTTCGAGGATCAGTTTAATATATCTTGAATAGTAATAGAGTATAAAGTACGGTATAGAACATAAATAACGTTAGAAGAAGATCCTATCTTACTACTGGTAAAATTTGATAGAAGCCTGCTTATCCTTCAAAAAATAATTACATACTTACTACACGAACAAATAAAATCTGTAGTACATGCTACCGGTTCTAGGCACTTAACTGCTGGTTTGGGTTCGTCTTTATGCTGTATATCTTAGATAGTCTACTCTCGCCAGAATATCTGTCTCCTTCAGAAAAGATAAAAGTTCCAACACCAGCGGCGATTACTTGTGTTCATTCACACTCTGTCATCGAACATTGAAGAGCAGATTGAGCACCACACTGAGCCAGTAGCATCGATTGGCCAGGGATATTACCTTGATAACTATCATCTTATTTGAAGATGTGCTATCTCGTTCCCATAATCATCTACTCGTCAAAAGCGGAGGTATCCTCCAAGTTCATAACCGCCCTCTAATCCTGAAAGGACTTGAGGTCCCACCTATCTCTCGAGGCGTATCTTAGCAGACCCTACCCATGCACTTCATACATTGTCTGCAGTCAGTGAGTGCCTAATGCCTGCCTACCCCTTATCGTTGACCGCCCTGAGAGTGAGAGGGATTACAACCACAGGTAAAAACATTAGCCCTCAGCTCGGTAGCCATCAAGCCAGCCTTCTCCTTGGCAGCAACACTCTTGACATCCTGAACCATCTTCTCAAGCGACCGATCAACAGGATTCTTGGCAACAGCTTGTCCACCAACACCCCGTCCAGCACCCCGCCGAATGGCCGCCGAAATCTCCCCCGTCTTACTCGCCAAATCCAACATCTGGCCCGCGCTATACTCTCTATTCGTCAAGAGCGGATTCTGCGCGAGCGTCTGAACCCAGTACTTATTCCACAAAATCTCCAGCAATCCCGCATCAAGCCCGCTCTTGAAGTGCTCCACCTCGAGGCTATAATACCTGCTCGCATGGGCTCCAAAGTCCTCTGCTTTAGCAAGCGGCACAGCCCCCCCATCAGCCGAAGACGACGCCGTCGGGTGGAAATCCGCCGGAAACGTACGGAAAGCTCCAACCTCGACTTTGTTCGCGCTGACCGTCCGATCCGGGTCCACGACGACCGCCACAAAGGGCTCGTTGAACTGCTGCTGCAGCGCTTGCGTGGCCACGTCGATCCCGCTGAGCCAGCAGCCGTACCCCGGGTGAGAGTGGTACCACCCCACTACATTCTCTTCATTGGAAATGTCCCCTTCGCGAGAGTCTTTGAGGTACTCGACTATGTACTCGTTTGCATCGTCCTGGGCGTTGACGCGTGTTTCGGTTCCTTCGACGGGGATGCGGAAAGAATCTGTTACGACGACGCTCGCGGGCGAGGTCGCTGTTGGTGGGCAGGCGTACCCTGTCATTAAGCCCATTACTTCGAGGGAGCCGCCTGATCGGGCGTGCATCACCATCTTTGTTAGGGCGACTGCTGAGATGCGCACCGTCTTGAAGTAGTACGGGTCTTTGAGCCATGGTTTGGTGTCGTTTAGGGTCTTATGTGTTGCTTTGGGGTAGTCGTAGAGGGTGTCTCTGCTTGTGTCGAGCCCGAGGGTCTCGACTGGGGGGAGCTCTGTGATATTCGAAGATGGGTTAGACTGGATTATGGAGCGAATTGAGAGAATCAGGTAATTAAATAAACGAACCCATTGTGACTGAAGAGAGTCGCCTTGCAAGGAGCGAGGTTGGGCGAATTCAATGTCGAGAAATCTTGCGCCCTAAGGGGGGTCCCTTTGTCGTCGTCCGTAGAGAGATAGATAGATCAGTATGCTTACTGATAATCAGATTGGTGTCTATTATCGTTTCTGGAAAGATTTATTGACCGCCGCCAGAAACTAATTGGCTATGAAAGAAACGTTTGAGGTGGTTGCTGCTTCTTGTGTTATTTGCTAGGCAGCTGTCGGTGGAGGGGTAGCATAGCTGTCTGTCACTGGGGAAAGGGCGATAAGATAAGCTTATTTGCTGGATCCAGCCGTTGAGGTATCGCCCCACTGGATGTAGGTATTGTATGAAATTACGGCCACTTCCTGCTAGAGGTACATGTATTTCTACAGAAGAAACAGCACTCCTTGAAGAAATACTGGCGAATCTGCTCCCAAGACTAGGTACCATATTCCCTGACGAAAACCTGCACGAAAATGTGTACTGCTTAACACTGGTGAGTCTTGACAAGATAAGACAAATCCTAAATAAACGCTGTTACAACGAACAAGTAAAAGCCCAACGCTGAATGTCCTTTCCCGTTCCGTTCCCAATTCCCATGTTTACGCCTACCAGTAGACTCAAAGTCCAGACCTATACCCAGAAAAGCAGTGAAGCACTCCTTGATCTACCGACTCCCCTTTACCTATCAAAATCAGACGCATTGCAATGACAAATCTAGCATCTATTGCCACCCAAATACCCATCATAACTTCGACCTGACGGCCTCGAGTCTATACTTGACATCTTTGAGCGCCTTGGTCGTAGGCTTCCAATCGTCAAACTGCCGAAGGAGCTCTGCAGTCTCAGAGTGGAGCTCCGACTTGACAAAATCTTCCTCCAAGAGACCACGCATAATCCACGGTAACATATACGGATTATTAGGCGTCGTCGGGCCACCGCCTTGCTGGTAGTTGTGATGTACTTCGCAGGGGACATTCCCGACGCTCGTGGTTTCCAAAGTGTGACGCACAGCTAGGCTAGACGGGTTGAACACAAATACGGTTAGTAAAGATTAGTTCCCGAGGCAGACAGGGAAAGGAAGCTTACTCGTAGACCTGCTCATCATCGTAGAGCCTTGAATGACCCTCGCCAGAGTAGAGGCTGCCGGCAAGAGGTACGGAGAGTTCGCGGATGAGCCCGTGATCGGTGACACCGAGGTTCCTTAATTTCAAGGCGAAGCCGACGAGATGCGCAATACTTCAGCATCGTTAGCATACTGTGTCTAAATCACCTTGGACCAGGCAACGACTTACAAGTCAGGGGCATGAACCCGGCCGTCAATAAAGACAGCCCGGTAAATGTGCGGATGGTGAGCTGGGGCATATATCGCCGACTCCAGCGGAACGAGCTGATCATCGATGCTGCCGACAAATGTGACTCGCGCACCGTAGTTAAGCGCTGCTTTCAAGCCCGCTTCCAGCCTCCTAGACACCTCACTTTTGGGGTCCGCAAACTCCCATAACTGTGCGGCAGAACCCATGAGCATCCCCATACCGGAACGGTAGTCTGGGAATGGACCAAGAGAAACGCCAGCCATGGCGCAGATGCCCACCTTGGCCGTGGTTATTATCCCGAGCTCAAGTAATTTGGCCAGCAATATGATGCTAACAGGAACGCCTTGTGAGTGGCAGGCAAATAGGATCACGTCCGCCTTGCGTATATGGTCGATCCAGTTGAGCAGGAGCTTCCAGAGGTTCTCCACACGCTCGCCGATTCTTCCCTCCCCTTCTAGTGCGACCTTTTCAATCTCGCAGTCTTCATTGCCATTGGCATCTGCCCATCTTCGGATAGCCTCTGCGCCGTGATTCGCAAACTTGATAGAAGTTCCGGTTGGCTGTCCAATCATGGGCCGAAGGTAGTTCGCTGGGAACAAACCGTGCACACCAATTGACAACGCCCTCTTGAACTTGAACGGCTCTCTTGAGAGATGGACATGCCTGGCAGGTGGCTGCTGTGTTCGGAGAAGGAGTTGGGCGATCTGCTGGATCAGGGTAGGGTTCTCTTTCACATGATAGGTATTGTTGAAGACAGGGAGGAGAAGATTCTTGGCGGGCGGTTTAACAACGGCCTGGGGTTGAGGTTTGCCATTGCTTGATTTCGTTGACGACTCGGCTTTCACAAGGACTTCGGGTTTGGATGTGGTAGATTTGGGGGTGGCGGGCCGTGAATCAACCTCATCCAAATCTAGGGATTGTGGACGCACTCTTTTCCCCTTCTTTGAGGATGACTCTTTTGCTACTGTTGGCGTGCCCTTCGCTGGTTGTTCGCTGGATTTTGCAGAGCTCAGTGGCTGCTCTTTGATGGGTGTATCCTTTACATCAATTGCATTTGCACGCTGGGGATGAGACTCGGAGCCTTCTCCAATAACCGCTAATTGGCCTTGCTCTGGGGACTGGGCTGGCTTCTTATCCGAGCTTTTCCCCGTGTCGCGAGACCAGAATGCCCATGTTGACCCGGCTTTTGGAGGTGGTGTGGGTAAAGTGTCATGACGAGGCGCATCTTCCATTACCACATCTTCTGGTTCCTTCATCGGTTCCGGTTCACTTGGTGCTTCGGGTACCACAGGCGTAGTTATTTCGGGAGCAGGCGCAGAACTCTGTACGGACGTATCTCCCCCAGACCACAATCCAAACCACGAGCTTCTGGGAGCAACAGTTACAGCTGAGCTTTGTTGTTGGTCAGTGGGGCCGGCCGTCGTCTGGGGTTCGGCGGAGACTTGTTCCTCGGGTATTGCTGCCTTGGCGGGTTCGGACGGGCTAGGCTCTTCTGAAGCCGCTACTGTAGCAGATCCCGTTGCCGCTGCAGCCTCGGCGGTAGGCTCAGCATTTTGAATTTGTTGCTGTTCTGGTTCTGCTTGTGAATTTGCCTGCGTTTTCGAGTTTGGAACTGGAGGTCTCGCGAACCAGCCCAGCCAGCTTGAAGAAGCGGCCGGTCTCTGCTCCATTTCCGCAGCCGCTTGATTATCCTGTATCGATGGCAGCTCGTTCGTCCTCATCGTCTCCCCATCATCCATGGGGACGTCCTCTTCATGCTCATCCTTCGCTGTATCTTTGGCCGGTACATCTTCAGCAGGCTTCGGCGGTTCGGTCGTCGCAGGTATCGGCTCATTGGCAGCTTGCTGTCCAGCCATCACAGGGCCAGGTTCCGGTTCGTTGACACCATCCACGCTCATGGTATCGAGACTCTTCTTGGTATCATAGCGGCTCAAATCGATCGTTCCCTTGGATTTCAGCGTTCCGCCTTGTATCGTTTCGCGGGCGACTTGGGTTGACGGCGACGACTTGGGGGGCCCTCGTGGCCATGATCCGTACCAACTGCGCGTCTTATGGGGCTACGTCCGATCAGCGTGAGCTTTTCCCCCCAAAACACATGTCCCTGGATCTCTGAGAGGGGGAAAGTACCTGTTTGGTTATTAATGACCGTGGGGTCGAAGTCCCATCACCTTCCCCGCCAGGGATCGGCTGCGAAATCGAGGTCCTCTCATAGCCGTTTGTAGCGTCTGCAGCCGAAGAGGGCATAGATGTTGAAGCGCCGACCAAGGTGTTCTGGGATATGTGCGACGAGTTGGTTGATGACTCGGGCTGTACTTCTGATGGGAGACTCGTCTTGCTGCCGGCTTCGGAGGGGTTTGGTTTCGACCGCTTGCGAGAACGGGAGCCCATCATGGCTCCGAGGATAGAGCGTGCCAGAATTTGTACGTAATCGCTAAGACTCGACAGAATCACGTCACCGGTTTCCGCAATCTAAAACGTTAGGCGCAAACGACGGTAAGTGCGTTCGAGTTATGAAGACCATGCTTTGTTGTTCTGTTGTCTGAGTGCTGATGCGGGCTGCAGTGGCTGGTCTGGCCGGTCCAGCTGCTGTGGTTGACTGCCTGGGGGCGTGGTCAACCGTCGTTGGCCCACGTACAGTACGTCATCCCCAAAGCTTATAGTAAGTGACCAGCGTCCACGTGCCAGAAACAGTGCACTGCAAACAAAGACCTCTGGTCTGCTTTCTTGTTGGTTAATGGTAAGTTCCACAACGAACAGGAAAGAATAGCATTGATAGTTTTATGGGTTTATTTACTCATACTTCGTCGCAACTTCTGGTTTCTCGTTTGGCATGCAAGTCTTCATCCGATATTCAGGTATTGTGTATACGTGGACCGGCGATTGCAACCCCACCAAAGTCCAAACTACGTGAACTACAAATGCGCTTCGCCCTGGCTAGGGGTTGCGGTCAGCAGTCCGAGGCTCTTGGATCCTGCCTCATGCGTATATGAGTGGTCCAGAATACACAATCAATGTTGGTTGCACTAGGCACCAAAAGCTTGACGTGCATTACCGAGTGTACTGGTACACCCTACCGTATCACCACGAAGCATTCGTACGGTACTGTACGTATGTGTACCGGTATTGCTGTTCGTGTAACAGTGGGGAGATGATTGTGGGGACAGCCTTTCTTATCTGTTATCGTGTGGAGTATTGGGGGAGGACCCACTAAAAAAATTCGTGAGAGGGAGCTGCGATCCAGTGCAAAGCGGACCGAACAGCAAACTTCCAAGTTCACCTTCGTCGCGCCTCGTCAATTGCAAAAGATAGCCGCCAGAGTCACCATTATGGGCTCATTAAAACGAAAAGAAAGGCCAGCAGCCGCTGCCCCGGCATCCAAATCACCGAAGGCTGCCTCCGATGCACGACCTTCGAAGCGGACAAAATCCAGCGAATCCGCAAAGGACGAGGGGAAGAAGAAGACGACGAAGAAGGACGACGATTCCAAGCCCGTCACTGCCCAAGTAGTCTCCCGCTTGAAGGAGGAGGAGCCGTTGTTTCCCAGAGGAGGCGGAAGCGTTCTCACCCCTCTCGAGCATAAACAAATTCAGATCCAGGCCAAGCAGGATGTCCTTTTCGAACAGGAGTCTAGCAAAGCAAAGAAAGGAGAGAAGGGAACCAAGGACTCCAAGAAGCAGAAGCGCAAATCAAAGGGCGATGAAACATCGGCGAAAGCGAGCCGTGACGAGGATTCAGTCAAGATTGAGAGTCTCAATTTCAAGGTAGACACATTGACTTCTTTTCGTTGTCATTAATATGCTAACGATTCGCAGCGACTAGTCAAGGGTTCCCTAGTATTGGGCCAGGTAGCTTCGATCTCTGCACTTGAGCTTGCCGTCGCACTGCCTAACAACTTGATCGGTCATGTACCGATCACTGCAATCTCCGACACTCTCACCCAACGGCTCCAAGCCCAGGCCGACGAAGATGGCGACGAGGACATGGACGACGAGGATGAGAACGACGTCGACCTCGAGTCGATCTTCGAGATCGGCCAGTATGTGCGAGCATATGTCATGTCGACGATAGACGAATCGGCAGAAAAGCCGGGAAGGGGCAAGGGCAGACGGCACATCGAATTGTCGTTGCAGCCTCAGCTTGCCAACTCTGAGATGTCGGACCAGGATGTCGTCACAAACGCTATGCTTATGGCTTCGGTCTCGAGTGTCGAGGACCATGGTTTTGTGATGGACATTGGCGTCTCGGGTCTCAAGGCTTTCCTACCAAAGAAGCAGGTTGAGAAGGATGTCCCCCAGGAGAGACTTCAACCTGGTTCCGTTCTACTCTGTGCCGCCACTGGAAAGAGAGCAAGTGTGGTCCAGCTCTCTGCTTTGCGTGAGATCATTGGCAGCACCACTAAAACGCCGGCTGAAGCTACTGCCATTGGCACATTCCTTCCCGGTACTCTGGCCGACATTTTGGTCTCCGACGTATCCGACCACGGCATCGTTGGCAAGGTCATGGGACATCTGGATGTGACTGCGGATCTCGTCCACTCGGGCGCAGGACCCGACGGTGTGGACCTGGAAGAAAAATATAAAGTAGGGTCGAGGCTAAAGGCGAGGATCATTTGCAACTTCCCAACTGCAAAAGCTCCTAAGCTGGGCATATCTATCTTGCCCCATGTCCTCTCACTCTCGTCCAAGATGGCCAACCTAGACGGCCAGCCAGCTCTCCCCCAAACCGTTCTCCCTCACTCGGCCAAGGTAGAGTGCACAGTGCGGTCCATTGAGGCCGATATTGGACTCTATGTTGATGTCGGTGTTGATGGCGTTCCTGGTTTTGTGCACATTTCGCGAGTCAAAGACGGCAAGATCGATGCCCTCTTCAAGAACAGCGGTCCATACCAGGCCGGCTCTGTGCACCAGGGCAGGGTTGTCGGTTACGATACCTTTGATGGTTATTACCTCATCTCGATGGAGCAGAGTGTGCTCGAGCAGCCGTTCCTTCGGATTGAGGACATCCCTGTCGGTGCCGTGGTCCCCGGCACGGTCGAAAAGTTGGTTGTCAATTCAGACGGTCTTGGGGGTGTGATAGTCAACATCTCGGAGGGCATCTCGGGGCTGGTGCCCGAAATGCACCTCGCTGATGTGCATTTGCAGCATCCTGAAAAGAAGTTCCGAGAGGGCATGAAGGTCAAGACCCGTGTCCTCTCGACGAACCCAGCCATGCATCAAGTACGGTTGACCTTGAAGAAGACTCTTGTCAATTCCGAACAGCCAGCAATCAAGTCATACGACGAGCTTGCTGTTGGCCTCCAAGCACCCGGCACGATTATCAAGGTCCTTGAGCATGGCGCCATTGTGCAGTTCTATGGTAGCTTGCGAGGCTTCCTCCCTGTATCCGAAATGAGCGAGGCATATATCAGAGACCCTAGGGAACACTTCCGTGTGGGCCAGGTCGTCAGCATATACGTTATCAGCTTTGACCCCGAGGCCTCGAAGCTTATCGTTTCTTGCAAAGACCCCTCTGCCTTTGGTCTCGAGAAGCAGGTTGCTCTGCAAAAGCTCAAGATCGGCGATCTGGTTTCGGCAAAGGTCACCCAGAAGACAGAGGACGACATCTTCGTTGAACTTACCGAGGGTTCCCTGAAGGCTATCCTTCCCGTACATCATCTTACTGACAAATCTGCCAGCAAAACACAGTCCGCCCTGAAGAGGATCCACGTGGGCCTGGTGTTGACTGAATTGGTTGTTCTCGAAAAGAACGAAAGCCGACGAGCCATCACTCTGTCTCACAAGCCGAGCCTTGTCAAGGCTGCGCAAGAGGGCAGGCTTCTTGCCGCTCTGGAAGATGCCAGGGCTGGCGAACAGAGACAGGGCTTTGTTTGCAATATCATACCAACTGGAGTCTTCGTCCAATTTGCCGCGAAGCTGCAGGCTCTGCTTCCCAAATCTCTTCTCCCCAAAGATAGCCAGTCCCTTCCTGATTTTGGTCTACACAAGTTCCAACCCCTTACTGTGGAGATCATAACCGCCAACACGGACCAAAAGAAGCTGATTGTTGCGATTCCTGGCGCATCTGTCGGCAAGGTTACGAAATCCGAAAAGCCGGCTGATGCGGTTGTCAGCTCTCTGGATCCCTCCATTCGCTCTATGGATGACATCACAGTTGGCAAGATCACCAAGGCAAGAATTGCCTCAGTGAAGGGGTCTCAGCTCAATGTCAGACTCGCCGACAACGTTCAAGGACGAGTCGACGTCTCCAATGTCTTCGATAGCTGGGATGAGATCGAAGACCCGAAAGAGCCGCTGAAGCCATTCAAAGCCAAGCAGATCATCACTGTTCGAGTTTTGGGTGTCCATGATGCCCGAAACCATCGCTTCCTTCCCATCACCCATCGATCCCAACATTCCGTTCTCGAGCTATCCATGAAGCCTAGCGACCTCAAAGAGGGTGGCTTGCCCGAGCCGCTGAGCTTCAGCAAGGTCAAGAAGGATGCAAATTACATTGGATTCGTCAACAACATTGCCCGCAACCACATTTGGGTCAGCTTGTCAACCAATGTGCGAGGCAGGCTTGATATCATGGAGGCATCCGATGACCTCACACAGCTCAATGAAATATCCGAGAGCTTCCCCATCGGTTCTGCTCTCAAGGTTCGGGTGGTATCCGTAGATGTTGAGAAGGAGCGGCTTGATTTCTCTGCCCGGTCTCCTGACTCCAAGAAGGATCTGACCTGGGATACTATTCAACAGGACATGGTCCTTGCCGGAAAGATCTCCAAGGTAACTGATCGTCAAATTGTTGTCAAGCTAAGCGAAACTCTGGGTGGCCCGGTACATTTGGCAGACCTTGCCGACGACTATGACGAGGCAAACCCGCTCAAGTATCGCACGGGCGATTATGTTCGAGTAGCTGTGAAGGGACTGGACAAGCCGAACAAGAGGATACGTCTCTCCACCCGGCCTTCTCGTGTCCTCAACTCGTCTCTTCCTGTCAAGGACAGAGAGATTTCGAAGAGCTCTAAAATAGAGGTTGGCGAGATTATCAGAGGTCATGTCAAGAATGTCTCCGACAAGGGCTTGTTCATCTCCCTCGGCGGAGATGTTGTTGCCATGAGCAAGGTCAAGAATCTGTCCGACTCATTCTTGAGGGACTGGAAGGACCATTTCCAGGTCGACCAAGTCGTCAAGGGACGCGTAATTTCAGTCGCCGACGGACGCATCGAGATGAGCCTGAAGCCGTCTGTCCTTGACGAGGATTATGTGCCTTTACTTACCATTGACGGTCTCAAGGAAGGCCAGATTGTCACAGGAAAGGTCAGAAAGGTTGAAGAGTACGGTGCGTTCATTGACGTTGACGGCTCGGATAACGTTTCCGGCCTGTGCCATAGGTCCGAGATGGCGGATCAGAGGGTCCAGGACGCCAAGACGCTCTACAATGCCGGGGACAAGGTCAAGGCCATCATTCTCAAGATCGACAAGAACGCCCAGAAAATCAACTTGGGGTTGAAGCCTTCCTACTTTGATGACGAGGACAACATGGATGTCGATGATGACGATGCTGGCGCCGCTCTCCATAGTGACAGGGACGAAGAGAGCGACTCCGATGCTGAGATGAGCGACGATGGAGGTGCTTTTGTGATCACGGGCACTGACAACGTCGAGTCAGACTCCGAGGACGAGGACGAGGACGGCGATGTTGAAATGACGGAACCCGAGGTCAAGGGGCTTGACGTTGGGGGGTTCGACTGGTCTGCTGGATCCTTGGAAGTGAAGAAGAAGATGGTTACCACTGCTGTCCCCGAGACGACGGAAAAGAAGACGTCCCGACGTGAACCCCAGATAACCGTCGACAAGACCGCCGAACTCGATGTCAACGGCCCCCAGACAGCCAGTGACTACGAACGTCTCCTTCTTGGACAACCTGACTCGTCCCAATTGTGGATTGCCTACATGGCCTTCCAGATGCAAGTGAGCGAGCTGGCGAGTGCAAGAAAGGTAGCAGAGCGGGCCCTCAAGACCATCAACATGCGCGAGCAGACAGAAAAGCTCAACGTTTGGATTGCATATCTCAATCTGGAGGTTGCTTATGGCACTGATGAGAGCGTCGAGGATGTCTTCAAGCGAGCATGCTCATATAACGATGAGGAGGAGGTCCACAAGGCCCTTGCAAGCATTTACATTCAGTCTCAAAGGCGCAGGGTAAGTCTTGCATTATTCGTCTCTCATTTGAAAGAAGAATTCAGTCACTAACGAATCTACTATAATCAGGAGGCCAAGGACCTTTTCGAGAAGATGCTCAAGAAGTTCGGCGCCAAGTCGGTCGACGTCTGGGTCAACTATGCCCAGTTCCTGCACGTCACGGCGCAAGAGCCAGAGAATGCCAGGACCCTTTTGAAGAGAGCCACGCAGAGGCTCGGGTCCGACAAGCATCTCTATCTCGCCCTGGTGCCCAGGTTTGCAGCGCTCGAGTTCCGTTCGCCCAACGGCGATCGCGACCAAGGACGCACGCTGTTTGAGAGCTTGTTGGCAACTTACCCCAAGAGATTTGATCTATGGAATCAGCTGATGGACCTCGAGACGTCGTCAGCCGGTGCTGCTGACCCCGTCGTGGTGAGGGATCTGTTCGATCGGGGCAGTAAGGTCAAGAGCCTGAGTCCGAAGCAGGCCGAGAAGTGGTTCCGTCGCTGGTCCCAGTGGGAAGAGCAAAACGGGGACAAGAAGAGCAAAGAGAATGTCAAGACTAGGGCCAAGGCGTGGGCTCAGGCTCATGGTGAGAAGAAGGCTGCCAAGGAAAAGGACGGGGAGGAGAGTGATGAGTGAATTGGGTTGTAAATCGCATTTGAGTACATGTTTTTTTCTTTTCCTTTGTCATGATTCTTAGGGGTACTGCGTATTGGATTTATCCGAACAACTGTAGCAGCATATCTGGGGGTTTACTGTTTCTTGTTAGGTGAAAAGTGAGGACTGAAGAGTAGACAAAAGCAAGCATTTTGCATGTAAATCCATGATATCCAGAGTGGCAAGATTACACATATTTTCACCATGAGCTTCTTGCTCTGATGACTACACTAGAACCAGGCTTCCTTCCGTCCGGGTTGAAGCATTGCAGATCATGCTGCTACCAAGTATCAACCTACTGTCTGCTGCAACGTATTGTATCCGCCGCCATCATGAAGATGAATATTTGCTGGAGCCAATTCTTGATTTAAACAAAATTTCGTATTGATCTGCACCGAATCCTCTCCAACTTGTTACATTTTATTTCTTGTTCACCACCTGCCACCCACCCACATATTTATTTTTTATGATCTACGATCTACGATCTACGCTTGTCACTTCCACTTCTGCTGTCTGTACCTGCTGCTGCCAGCCTATGTCATTGGATCAGCAACAGAAGCAAGGCACACACACACACACAAACTGAAATCTCCTCCCTCTGTGATCCGAAATTTTTCAAACTGGGAATAAAAAGATTTCATGGCGCAGGCAGATCTATCTCGGAATTGCCTCTCATTATTCAACTCTCAGAATATGTATTTGTGTGTGTATGTATTCCGTGGGCATCTGGTATTAGAATAGTGTAGGCTCAGTTCCCGTCTTCCCGGCCAACCGTCGAACATGAATTACACATGTAGGTATGTACTAATTAGTGCTACCCTCACTGGTACTTCATGAACCTCAAACTGAACTCGATGATGGATAGGCACGTCGGGTACCAAGAAAAAGTCAGGTACGAAATACGTAATCGACCCACAAGGTTCCAATTTTTCTTTTGCCCTCACTGCCCTACAGATGCAGCCTTTTAATGGTGCACATGTAGATAGATACACGTGTACCTGCAGACGTACGTTACTGTCCTTACCATCCTGGGTATCGGAGCGGGACGAGCCGGCGGTGACTGGACGGCGACAGTGGTGACGAGTCGATGCCAAAATCTTTGCCTGGTTTCGGTTTTTCTGTCCGTTGTGTGCGCCCAAAATGGATGATTCCGTCTTTTTGAGATCGAGTGCTTAGGACAGACAGGGCTGGGAGGTATCTGCCCTAGGGGTATTCAAGTTGCAGTTCTCCTGATGTTCACTCCAGGATGGTTGTTGACTTGAGATTGTGAGATTGAGATTTCCATATTGACTATTAAACCTGGGTGACTTCGAATCATACATGTAGATAAATATGACGAGCAAAACCCCCAAAATGAGTCCAAAATAAGTAATGATAATTAAATCTGGAATGAGCACTTCTCACGCTGATGCTAGTAATGCTAATCCAATAAAGAAAACAAACAAACGATCGAGGGATATATATGATTCCGACCTGATAATGAAAACGCCATCAATCACATCCCCCAAATGAGTCCGAGCCAGAACCATGCACAATTGCCCGACCCAATGATTCCAAAAACCCCAGTTCGCTCCGATGAATGCCCATTGACCTTGACCAGCCCGATGCGAATCCTGGGCCGTCTGTCTATACCGATGCCTGTGCATGATATCTAAAGACAAAAGAGAAAAAAATTGATATGTAGACTCCGAAAATGATGCCTCCGATGCATCCGCCGTGGCGGTGAAGAAAAATCTGATAATAAACCAAAACTCTGTGGAAACGGGATTACCCGTGTAAGTGTAATGGGCAGGCGGTCCCACATTTGCCCACCACTTGTTCGAACCCGAATGCCCGACGCAAAACCCCGGATGGGCCGGGGATTTGTAAAGGCCTCCATGTGATTCAGTTCTCTTCTGATGACCAGCTTCCCAAGTGCAAATTGGTGGACCTCAAATCTCAACAGAATTTGGATCCTCTCAATGGATGCAATTTGCGTTCGGCCGAGCGTCCATGGCTGGAGGAGGCTCCATGACTCGGAAGTGTAGAGAGCCACCTTTATGAAAATATTAGTGATGGTTGACAAGGTTGGCTGAGTCGGTCTCTCGGTCCTGAAAGGCGGTAACTGAGACCTCCGAGTCTAGACCGCCTGGCCAGTAGAATTCTGCAGATTACCCAAAATGCGGCCAAAGGGACCTCATTCACAAGTGATAGCAATCCACCTGGCGGGGATCCCGTCGTCCCCAATAACATAAGCCTTCGCGCTTGTCTTCCTCGGTGGCAGCGCCCAGCGGGCTCGACCTGGCCGTTGGTCGTCCAGCTTTCCCTGTCGCCGCATCGCCATCTCCATAACAGCAATGCGGATGAAGTCGGGGTTTTCTCGCATTTCACGTTGCCGAGGACCGGGCATCGGATATTCGGCGGTGACAGGTCTCTGCTGCGAACCCTGCGGCGCTTGCGATGGGGAAGGTGGGCTCGCTTGCGGTTGTGGAACCCGACCCGATCCAGTGGATGTGCTCCGAGCTCGGTGAATTTTGTAAGTCTGCATCTGAATAGAGGCAGTAAACGACTTGACGGCGGGGTTAGGCGTGGCAGCCAAAGGCTGCTCCAGGCGTGCAGTCGTCGTGGGATTAAGGTATCGCCGCAAGGCGGCTGTCGGTTCCTCCTCGAGTGGAGGCGGCCTGCGCTCATCGGTAAAGGGAACTTGGGGGTCAAGCGTCAAGATCGATCTCGTGAGAAAGTCTTCTGGGGGAATCGACGTGAGATTGAGGGACGAAAGTGACCGCGCTGCCTGGCGCAATGCTCGTAATGATGCCGTGAGATTGGATTTGAATGCCGACTTGAGGGGTTTGAATGGCAGCCGTGATGCTTTTTGGGTCTCCAATTCTGGTTCATTTTCGAACACGCGGAAATCTAGCTCGTCGACAGCAATTATCGGCGATGATAATGGGTGTTCCTCGACTTCGCCAGGCGGGGATGAAACAGGCTCAAGAGACCGTCGAGTTGGTTGTGCTTTCCGTCTTCGAGACGGTGTGCGGGGAGAACCCAGCGATGAAAACGTGTCGGTAGTGTAGGACTCGCTCAGCGACGGCATCGACTCGAGAGAGACGGTACGAGTTGACAGGGCTGATCCGATATTGCTCTCACAAAACGAGATGTCATCGCTCTCCAGGTCTTCGGGAGGGGTCAACAGCAAGTCCAGAGGTCCTTTGCTGAGTGTCAAACTGAGCTGCTTTTCAGACTCCTGCGATCTTTCAATAATCGAGTCCACTGTCATGCGCTTTTCTCTCCCAATACTGGTCTTCCGGACATTCCGCGACGACTTTGGCGGCGGAATGCTGGTGATGGCCAGCAGAGCCGCAACCGAGGGAGGGATGGCATCCGGAGTGTGCACATCTCGAGGTCGGTGAGTAGACGACTGCCGTCTTCGGTCGCTATGGCCATGGTGCCGATGTTGTCGTTGAGGGTGCGCGGTCTCGTGTGCCTTTGACTTTACGGGAATCTGCACAGGGCTGGATGGAGTAGTAGGGCGGGAAATAGTGGTCGTCGTTCTTGGGGGGCTTGGCGATGGAGACTTGGAGTCGGACTCCCTTCGTCGTTTAAAGGCGGCCATGGCAGAAGTGTCGATGTTAGTACTGTTATTAGAAACGTGTTCGGTCGGTTTAGGAGATCGTTCATCGTTTTCTCTCGCCGGTTTCGACAGTTGGGAAGACGGGGAAAAGAGGGATAGGGGTGTAGAAGTGACCGAGGGACGTTGAAGGGAACCTGTTGATGATGTACTGGGCTGGTTCTGCCGGGTCACTAAGAAGGACCGTGGAGACATCATTCTGTCCAACTGTCCCCTTGGCGCTCAATAGTAGCAGGTCGGGCGTCGGGACAGGCGGGAGGCTACTGCTACGCAAGTAGAGTCCACTACCTACCTCGCTTTCAGAGCTTGCGGATTGGTAAAGTGATGGGACATTGCCCGGCCCTATTCGGGGACCAAACGAGAAGCCAAAACGTCAGGGCTCAGCAGTTTTGGTCTTTTTGCACGCGAGCTGCGCTGCAAGGTGGAATCTAGTACGTAAAAATACGTAAGAGAGGTCCTCTCCAACCACTCCACCAGATCCCAACCCTCCGCAGTACCGTTGTCGTTCCAGAAGGCTTTTTAGAATATCGGTTCCCGGTTGGTGAGATGAATGACGACGAGGTGGGTCTAGGTTGTACCGGGTACTGTACGGTAAAACGAATGCGACCGGCGAGATTGATTTGGTACGGTCAGGGTCCGCGATAAATGAAGCTGATTGTTTGCTACGTAGTATAATAGTGATGCGAAACTTTTTGGATGACAGGACAGGTTGTCTCTTTTGTATAAAATCGGGCGAAGGAGGCTGACAAGGGTCCGCCTGTTGTCGTCACCTGAAGGGGAGGTACTCCAGCCTTCGTCACGCAGAGGTGCACGATGTTGGACAGTCGAGGTACCTTGGGCTTGGGTATCGTTTCGGGGGTGTCCCTTTATGCAGCGTGATCCGGTAGCCAGGGTCCCAGAAAGGCTTAACGGGCCCCTGAATGCTGTCGTGGCTGATGTTGGTTTGGCAGTAGTACCCCTTCACCAGTATCTTTTGCGACACGAAAGGAGCAAAAAGAGAGGAGAAGAGCTGAGAATAGGGTCTCGGATCAAATGACAAGAGAGAGGGAGGATGGCTGATATAAACTGTCTCAGTGAGCGACAAACCGGGCAGGGTCAAGCCGGGCGTGTGGAGTTACCCGGAGTACTGATAAGAGATCGGAGGACGACACCCAGCACCAACATGGCAATGCCCCAAAAGTTGGTCGTGTGGTCACTCAGTCAATCCAAGCCCTTTAGACAATCTTTGGAGTCTTGTCACTCCAAGTCACGCTCCTTGTTCAGCCTAACAGTCATCCCCCCAGCCTTAGGCTAACGTTGGCTAGTGGGTGATAAGACTTCTACTTGTTAGTGCAGTCGTTAGAGTTAAACTGCCCCAGTAACAACAACCGCCACTTTTGGGGGATGCAAGCCAGCCGCGATATGAGATATCGCATAAAGAATCACCGTCGGTATTGTACTTGCAAGCTTGCTACAATCTCTTTGAAAGAGCTTTTCAAGGGAAAACAAGTCAGCAAAAAAGACCTGACTCAGTGAAAACCTGGTGTTTGCCTTGGAATGAGCGAGCAACACTTGGTCTGAGTGTTGATCGGACGTGGGGGTTTCATCCTCACTGTTGACTGCAGTGGGCTTCATGCCGGTGAGACGGGATGAGTGGTTTGGATTTTTGGAAGGCTGTCACTCCGGAGCACAGAACGTCGTACAAGATAAGGCCTCTTCACAGGCCTCACTTATCAAGCTACACAGCTGCAGTCATCCGTTCAACAGAAACAAGCCCTACGGAGCTTCGTCTGTCAAGGCATGTCAAGATGCAACCCAATGCCGGAGCAGACCTTGTGTTTGTGATGGTGGCCGGAGAACTAGATACTGTGGAATCTATTCCCATTCTATCGTCGTCGTCAATGACAACTTTGTATAGAGGTTTCATCGTCGGTGAAGAGAGTTTACTGGGTGCAAGGCTTGTACAGAGTAGAAGAGGGAAATACAGGCAATATCCAACGAGTCTAACTTTTCCCCCTATTGCACTCTTTCATCTCGTGTACACTCAATATGACCACCCTTGCATTCAATCTTGAGTAGTCCTCTCATCTTACATTCTCTCGGGCTGCATCTCGCCTGGGTAGGGTTTTGGGTGTTTTCCCCACACCGATCGGGGACTTTGTGAAAAAGGAAGGCTTCTGGAAAATATTGAGTGTACGCCGTACCAGGGGGAGTTAACCCGTACATGGACCCCTGGACAAGGGCACGCGAGAACCTCGACTCGAGGCCCCCAATCCGCCTTTGTTTCAACTTCACCGCTGGATGGCTCTCCACGTCCCAGGACAGAATTTATTTTTCTTCCTTCGCGCTGAAAACAAGACGCGAAAAAGCCCTCATGTGCGATATTTTTTACCTGCCTTCCTACTCTAGCTGGCCAACTCATCAAAGTCTCCACAGACAGAGGTCTTGTCCAATCTGTGCTTTCAGCAGCGTGGGATGGTCGCTCCCCGGCAGGCAATGCGCAAGCCTCGCTAACAACCAAAGTCGTCAGATACCGGTATGCCCAATCAAAGGTAAAAAGGGGGTAAATCAAAAACATATCGATACCCAACGTCTCCGCGTGCCATCACGGGCAGGTGATGAGCATCAAAACAGGTACCGGTGAACTTGTGGCCGGCAGCATGTTACACCACGCTGATTGTAGCAACCATACACTTTTGCAACCACTCAACGACGTGACATTCTCATCGTACCGCCGTATCTGCTCCTGCAAGCCGCCGAATCGAGCAAGTGTCCTTATCACAGATGACGGAGCAAAGGGTTTATAAATCCACAATACAACCCACACAACTCTATTTTTCCCTGTGATAGTAAGATCCACCCCACTGTTTTGCTTGTGGGGTTTCGGCTTCCAAATGGCAAGTGGGAGCAGAAGGAGGGGGGAAGGCACGAGGGATCCCGTCCGTCCTCGTCCAATGCGGGCCTGCGGGGTGCATTCCGAGTTTGTAGCTGCCGTCGTCCAGCTCAAACTTAATGATACGATCGGGACAGATTAGATCGGGCTGCAAGGGTCGAACGTCTCTCTGGGACACCGGACACACATCGAGGAGAGCCGCTGAGATCATGGGGCGCTATCAAGATACTGGTATCATCAGGCCCAATAGCCAAAAGGCCAAGCCTCCCAAGCAAAACACCGAGTTGATCAAGCGCGTATAAACCACCAGACCCCGCGATAGCCCGGTTGCCATCACTCGATTCCAACACAAATCTCTATCACCACATTCGCCAGCAGAAAATGAAGACAAGGAACCTCGTCGAGCTACGGGAATCAACGGCTTATTATTCTGCTTCGAGGAAACAGGACAAAATAACCCATCAAGGTTATGGTTATGGATACCCACAATCAACCGACACATATGGGAAACCGCAAATTCCCGATCCCTCATTCCGCAGGTGAAGGCAACAATTATGGAGAAATGGAGTTTAAAGAAATCCGCAGGGCTGGAGAGCTTCCTGATAAGGGAACGCCGCGTCGCCGTGAGCTCGGTGAAATCGAGATGTGCTCCCCTTGCCGACTCTCCCGCGCGTGAAATACCCAACGTATAACTGGTTCGAACGGGCAACAAGGTTGCAATAGGGAGGTGGTTATTTTTTCGTGTTTTTGTGTTTTAAGAATCCACAAACAAGCCACCGTAGATGGACACCTGTGACGATGGAGATTCGGTCGTTTCTGGTCACCGAGGTAAAGTTGACCTCCATTTCTCCACAACTCATCCTATACTTTGTCACGTACACACCGGCCGATAGGAATATACTTCCAACCAAGCCTCCCGTCTCAGCACATGAGTCCGGGATAGACGATAGTTGCCGGGTACCTGTCGGCGGCGGTAGGCCCGATGCATCGAGATCGGTCACTTTCTCTCCTAGAAGTCAACACCACACACACACAGAATGCCCCAAATGAGTCTTGATGGCGTATAGACCATGGCAGGATATGTAAGATTATACACGACTTCAGCTATCGAGATGAAGTGCGACATACATATATTGAAAGGTTTGGTTTTTATTCATAACCTACTGAAGTAGATATATAATGTACTATTTACAATCGAAAAGGACAAACCAGAAAAGAACAAACCGAAAGGGCAAACTAAGCCAAAACAAAGGAAATAAAATAAACCAAGAGAGAGAGGTATATGGTATCAGTAACGCAACGCACTCCTGTAATAATGCCCGCCCGACACCGAACCGGAACCGAACATATGATGTAAAACCGAACAGAACCAGGCCAGGCCATAAAACACCCGAGCTATGAAAGCCAAACAAGCAAGCAACAAATCGAAAATGTCGAAGTTAGAAAGGTCTCCCACCACCCTCCTTCCAGCTCCTCGTCGTCGTCATCATGGACGAAAAAGTAGCATTAGTAGGCGTTGTACCCCTCGGCGTAACGACTCCAAACCTCCGATCGCCATACCGTGAGATCCTCTCGTCGTTGTAGTCCCTGTCGTCTCTTTTATTTTGTTGTTGACCTCTACTTCCGCTACCTTTAGGTTCTTCTTCTTCGTCGTCGTCATAATTGTAGTAGTCCAGGTCAGGGTATACACTCTCGCTGTAATATCTTTCGGCGGGGTATCGTCTTATCCCGATGGCAATTGATCCCGTTGTTGATGATCCACTAGTTCCCGGTCTGATGCCGGCAGCACTAGTAGTACCGTTATTATTCGTTGTTGGTGTTGGTGTTGGTATGGATATACTCCCAGCCGTGCGCGGTCGTCGTGGGCCGGCAAAGCTGTCCGTCTTGCGGTGATACGGCCTCGACACCGCTCCAGCACGGGCAATCTCAATCTCTTTCGCAAGACCATCAATCTCCCTCTGGATATCGCTCACCCGCATGATACCGTTGTTGGTCATGGTTTCTTCCTCGCTACTCCGCGGTGATGCACTCCTTAGCATTTCGGCGGCGCCAACGTCTGTCTTGACCCGCATGATGGTCGGCCTGTTTTTTCCACCGCCGCGTCCTCCATTTCGGAGACTTCTTCCGCTGCGGGAACTTCCCCTTCTTGGACCGCCTCCGCGAGATTTTCCGCCCCGGCTGCTGCTGCTGCCGCCGAGGGGTTTCCCTGCTGACGTTCCCGAGTTCCCTTTCTCTCCGGACGATGTACCGGGTCTGTTATTCTGCGTACTAGAGTCCCAATCAATGGGTTTAGGCTGGCCGCCCTGCTCGGCATCTCCAATGCGGCTCTGGCCACCCACAAGTGTCCGTGGGAACCACCCGCCTCGTGCGCGCGAACGGAAGATGGGTCTCAGCGCCGGAGCCGAAGCTGTAATGAGCGCGAGGTTTGTCTCAATAGCCGAAGTGACGAAGCCGATGTTGGTAGTGTCTGGCGTGATGATTACGCCGAAAAGCCCCTGAACAAGGAGGACTAGGCGGACGATGGATGTGATGGTTACTCTTTATCCACAAGTCAGCCGACAATCCCTTTCCAAGATAAGCAACAACCAGTGATAAAAGAAGAGAACTCACAAAAACCCAAGCAAAAAAACAAACAAAAGCGCAAACTTGGTCCGCCTCGGAATCTTCAAATCAACAAAGATCCACACCGGCAATCCCAAGACCAACAAGTCAGTAACGATATTCAGCACCGCAGTGCAAGTGTACAGGATCCTCCGGTCGACACAGCGTCCGCCCCGGATCGACAAGTCCCAGTTAAACGACACGGGCAGGCACTGCAGTGTAATGGCCAGGAACACAGCCACCATCTGGGCGATATTCGCCACATTGAGCCAGATCACGAATTGGCGCACCCCGTTTTTCTGGCTGAACAGCCGGGACAGGAATATCAGCACCGAGGATTTGACTAGTGCTAGGATGGGGTTGTATAATATCTGTACTGCATAGGCCCAGATTAGACCTTGGGTTGGGTCGTGCGGTGGGATCTGGTCTCGGGGGATGCCGATGAAGTTTGTCTTGATGACTATGCGTGAGTAAGTCTGTTAGCCTGCGTGTGATTGACGAGCAATTTCCAACAAGTGAGAGGAAATGCGTACAAAAAAAGCTAATGACCGTCTCTCCCACTGACAAGACCATGGCAATACACACAAGCCAGTCATCCCATCCGAACCGGCCCGTGGCGAACCTCCCAGCGGCGCGGGTCGTCACAACGATGAGTGCTAGAGCAGGGAAGAAGAAGTTGACAAATATGGCAAAGATCTGAAGCCCGGACGGAGCCGGGCTCGACGGCAGAGCAAGTAGCGAGGTGGCGTCCATGACGCAGAATCGACAGTAGGCGTTATCTCATTCCAGACGATGGTCGATATATCAAAATAAGAGAAGAAACTCCATATCAGGAGTTCAGAGTAACTTGGGCAACAATAACAGAGTCAGGAGAGCAACCGACAGAAGGGAAAAGAGAGACGGGTTGGAAAAACACCAAGGCTGGGAATGTGGAACAAGATATAAGTGTCGGGAGAGTATCATCATACTCGACATCCGGGAACCATGACAGCATGACCACGATGAAGGATAGGTACGCATTATCTCGGGCTGTTAGCCAACGATGACCTTTGCCACCACGGGTGACGTCCTTCGAGAAGAATAATGATCCCCTCAGCGATCTACATGTCGTCTCATGTCTTGTCGTCTCATCCTCTTAGCCAGACCATACTCTTGAGGGAGAGAGATAGCAACGAAGCGGGACGGGTAAATTTGTCTCGAGTATCAAAAGAGCCTTTGTAGCAGGTCATGGTCTGCCCAGCCTGCGAGAGGAAACCAGCAGAGGAGAGTCGACGTCAGGGCCGAGATCTTGCTCAGGCCCGGCTTGAAATTGAAACAGACTGAAGCCAAGACGGATTGTTTTGAGTCTCGACACGAGCAATATGCCGGATATCCTATGTGGCTTGCTGTAGTTAATGTAGACGGGAAGGTCATAGCTTCGGTATAAGAGACGCAGGGACCGTCTCGCGACCAGCCGTTGTTCATAGAGTGAAAGGGGAAATATCACTTTAGAACACCCACTTGAGTGTCCTAGATCTCGATATAGTGGAGAGCAAGTGAGATATCGCCATGCACGGCCTCAACATTGAGACTTCGCCTGCAACGAAAGGGGATGAATCAAAGGGCCAGATGGCTGCAGTCGTCATGGTCATCCGGCGAGAACAATGGGGCCAGAGACTGCATCTTGGTGAGCCGTCCGGTAGTTGTTCATTACGCCACAAAAGGAGACAGTTGGGACGGCAGAAGTGAGTTTATGGAGATCAAACACTCTGTTTGTTGGCGTAGAATGTTGTTCTCGGGTAGTGAGTCGAGTTCTTATCCAAATGCTAACACCGAGAGCCCAGGTGCAACATGATGTGCGCAGAAAGTCTGGGGTAGTGACAAACTGATTGCCCACTACCGTAGGAGTAGACCATGCTTAAACAGAGTACATGATCTGAAACGAGCGGCGAGATCCGAGAAGGAGATTCTTCCATCTCGTCGTGCTTGGATGATCCCCCGGTTTCTACTTCTGCCTATAAGGTTAAGAATCGCAAACACGCAATACCCGACTTATATATCTGCCGGACCCCCGACCCTTTCAAAAGTCGAGAGCCATGTGGCTTCGTGGTCGAGATTCTGTCAGTGTCTTCGTTTTGCACGGACCGCCAGGCATTGAGCTCTCCCGTGCGGGGCCTCCCTTTCGGCTTATCCATTCGGCCCTGTTATTTACTGTGATCGGGAGTGAGAAGGACTGTCGTTCCTTTATGATTATGCATGCAATTAAACTAGTAGATCAGGTCTGGATTATGGGTACCGGTAGGCGGAAAGTCTGAGTTGAGTGAGCTCGGTGATGTTGTGGAGTGGAAGAGCAATGAGCTTCACCCAGATGGGATTGTGCCCAAATCGTGATTGGTGGAGACACCCATAGTGGGGATAAGTCCTTGTACCGTACCAGGCGTACCTATCCGTACTGCTCAGGACAGACTCCTCCAAACTCCCGTCAGCAAACACATGAGAACCATGAGCAGGCCATGATACAGTAGAATATGGATTCCATTGTCAGCCACCGAGAGTGTTTGTCCACAGCATGCGCAGTAGTGGTTTGTTGTTTGAACTTGTGATCAGTAATTCTGGGGCCATGTTCGAATGACAAGGCAAGGCGCTTACAGTACGCGTTACATGTACAACATATCAGTCTCCTTTTGAGCAGACACATTATCAAAAGGAGTTAGAGAGTAGTTATTGTTTACTTTTCACCCTGTTATTCCTAACAACTTACATTGTAATAGGTAGGCGATTGCATAGAGAAAGTGCCTGACATCGCTTACCATGTTCGTCCCAACATCAGTCGTCTTCCCCATAATCTGCTGGGGGCTCGTGTTGGGAGTCTGTGCTAACCGAATATATTACCACCCTTTGTTAACTCCTCCATCTCCGGAACCTGCGCTGTCCGGAGAACGACTTGTCTCAATCTTCTCAGCCGTACCTGGAACACATTGGTATTGGAAGGCAGATGACCGTCAGAAGACCCGGGAACACCGTCGTCGAGTATCCCAGTCTGACATTGATCCAAGCTTTGCAATGTCGTCCAGCATCACTTCACCCGTCTATCCAGTCGTACGCCGTACTTATTCTCCCTGGGATGCGCAAGTGCTACGTCGGAATTGAGATTCGATCGTTACTCGATATCTCGTACATGGTTCGACTGGACCATGTGCAAGCCTTCCTTCCTCGTCTTGGTTTTCGGGTCGCAAGACCCGTTGAGTGCTTGAACATTGCCAAGTGCCTTTCGTCTGCTGGACTCCGTACAGCATGAGAAACTTCAGGCAGCCAAGAATGAAGAGTATTTCGGATCCTCCGCTCTTACATATCGAACTCTTGTGTACGCATCGTAGATGTTAGTCGCGCTTGTTGTCATATGCAACTCGCCTGGATTTGTGCCTTGGAAGTGAAGAGTTGGTTGCGGGGTTGTTGGCGAGACGAGGACAAATTGGTACTGCGGGATGTTTGCCATCTTTATGATTGGCTCACGAAAATAAACAAGTGGGGCTTGAAGGCTGAAAGTTGAAACGCCCACAACAGAACCTTGCTTCCGATCACCGTTGCCCTGGCGACCTTGACCCGGGAAGACCAGCGGGAAGGCACGACATCGAACACACACCCACCTTCGAAAAGGCTCGCCGTTTTTGAATGCGACCATTCCCTCGCCTCCATTTAGTTTGACGCTTCGCACTTTGAACCAATTCATGCCAGTTTGTCGCAAACAACTTTCACCATCGCTCGTTACCTACATCACCGAATTCTATACTGTGGAAATTGTTTGAAAGGCAACACTTATTTGTATTGCAACAGTCAGCAGTCAGCAGTCAGCAGTCTCCAGTAAACAAAGTCCCCACGTCTTTTTAGCGCTGCATGCGCACTGAACCGCACGCCAATCTTCTCCATGATAAACCCCACCATTGTCGACATTCGACCTGCCTAAGCTCCACCGGGACACATCGACTTACTTGGATTTCGTGAAGTGAATCAAAGATCGCCTTTTCGAGATCTTCGTCGCTGTGCTGCTCGACCAGGTGTACCGCCAAAATGGACACCAGCTACCTCGCGCAGCAGGTCAACACGATTATCGGCCAGCTCCATGGCCTTTTCGACGAAATTGGAGTGTCGAATCATGAGCGCGAGACCCGAGAGTCGCAGGTATGTCGCCAAGCCTAATGCATAGCATAATGCAGCTGTACTTACCATCGCAACCCTCTAGCTCCTCGCTGCGTTGTCAGAGACCCTCCAGAACCAAGTCCGAACTGTGGCTGGGGAAAAGAAAGCCATAATTGATGAAGCGCAAAAGATCATCACAGCAATCAGGCAAATGGAAGCGTCGCTCGAAGGCACAAAACCCCGGCGCGACAAACGATCAAGAAGCGCCGACGAAGACGATCTTCAAATCACATATCCCCTCACCAGATGTCTTCAGGTTCTCAAGGAAAAACACACACAGATTGGCAGACTGCATAGAGAGCGATTTGAACAAGTCAAGAGTAAGCTTTTGTCCCAATACCATTAGCACCATCTTGCCGTCCCTTATTAATGTTTCCCAGAACTGGTCCAAGCCCTCGAATCATACTCCCTCCACCTCGAGCCTTCATTTGTCAGAATAAGTTTGCCACCGACCGGTCCGGACAAGTCAATTCCCCTTGGGTTTGATCTGTCCCCAGCCTACGTCGACAAGCTTGACGAAGAGTTCACCAGGGTCTACGAGGAGTACACCCGGAGAGTGTCAACGGTAAAATCACTAGCCGAAAATATCATCCAGTTATGGGCTGAACTCGGCACCCCGCAAGCGCAGACGGACGGTGCAATCGTCCAGTATTACCGTGACTCACCGGAGCAGCTGGGACTGCACGAAGAGGATATCTCTCGCCTGCGAGCAAAGAGAGATAAGCTATCCGACGAGAAGAAGAACCGCGAAAGAAGGCTGAAAGAGCTAAAATCCGCAGTGGAGGCGCTGTGGGAGAAGTTGGACATCGAGGAGAAAGAGCGTAAGGCGTTCTTAAACAGCAACAGAGGCTGCGGGATTCGGCAAATCAACGAGTTCGAGGACCAGCTCGCGCAGCTCAACGAGCTCAAGCGACAAAACCTGCACCTATTTGTCGAGGATGCGCGCTTCAAGCTCCAGGAGCTATGGGATGCCCTGTATCTGTCCGAAGACGAGATGCTGGAATTCACACCAGCCTTCTCTGATGTCTACAGCGACGCCCTACTGGAGGCACACGAGCGTGAGATTGCTCGACTCGAAGTGCTGAAAGAGCAACGTGCACCTACTCTAGCCCTCCTTGATAGGCACAAAACTCTCGTCCATGATCGAGACGAGCTGGCTGCATCCAGTCAAGATGCGTCACGTTTGATGATGAAAGGACAGAAGGGAGAAAAGCGTGATCCTGGCAAACTGCTCCGCGAGGAAAAGATGAGAAAGAGGATCGCGAAAGAGCTCCCCAAGGTTGCCGCAGATCTGCGCAAGATGCTGGAGAAGTGGGAAGACGAGTATGGCCGCCCCTTTTTGGTCAATGGGGAGCGCTACCTTGATGTTCTTGAGGAGGAGGATGCGAAACGGGGATCGGGACCAAGATCCAAGACACCCGGCCCAGGACCATCGGCGCAAAAGATTACAAATACGGCGGCACTAAACAGGGCGAATAGTGTTGGCAACCTGAGGTCAGGGGGAAGAAATGGTGCCAAAACACCGACTGCCGCTCCATCCACAGCAACCAGGACGGTCCCAACGAGAGCTAACACAGTGACAAGCACAATGACAAGCACAAAAGGCAGCCCATCTCGCATTCCTGGCCGTGCACCGTTGTCGAATCTGAGGCACGGCAACAACTCACCTGAGCGGCCTCGGCCAGACTCGAGGACGGAGACGGGCAGTTTGCGACATGCTCCCAGTCTGAGAGCGCCGCCTCCTAAAATGAGGGACCTTTTCCCTCCACCAGAACTGGAGACGCCAGCGAATCCTTACCGTCCTGCCGGACTGAGCAGTTCGGCCATCATCCGGAATGTCGAGCTTGAAGACGTATACGACGACAGACAAGTTGCACGGGAAAACAGCAGACCTGCGTCTCAAGACTACGCGCAGCAGTCACGCCAAAACGAGCGGATGGCCCAGGCCAAGTACTCACAAGCCCCGCCACCGGCACGACAAATATCCAATACTTCCAACACATCCACCATGGTCTCTGGATCGGAGAACTGGGAGACGTATGACGACAACTCGGAACCCGAGATGGACGCCTCAGATACGTATTTTGCCAAAGTTCGAGCAGCACGGCAAGCGACGAGGGTGTTGCAGGAAGACGAGGGGTATGCAAGACCACCTCTTCATGCTAGCCAGAACAAGCGACCAAGAGGCGTCCTACCACCACCCCATCATGCTGGCCATGCTGTGATGGTGGACGGCGGGGGCAACAGAATCGTCTCGGGAAGTGAGTGGACAGACGAAGATGGCTATCTATAGTCTCTTCCCCAAGCGACTTCAAGATTCATGAATCATGAGGGTATATAAGTTCAGCCACTGTCGGAAGCAAGCATGCGGAGTTTTCGGTTGAGGCTGCTTTTTCTGCCAATACGTTGTGACATGGATTGAATGAACCTACGGGATGGGACAAGCCTGGCGGTTTTGATGCTCTATGAAATGCTCTTTCGTAACGGTCTATCTACTGTCATTCGGCTGCTGGGGTTTAATATTGTGGAAGGTGGTGGCATGCCACTTCCTTCTGGTTCTTCCATGGGAACATGGTCTTGGTTCGGTTCTCCCAAGTACACATTTCGTTTTCATTCCTCTTCTTTATTCAATTCTTGTTTTATATAATATCCTTCATTATGGCTGAAAGGAGCCCCTTTTCACCTTACTTTCCATGTCTTTTGATTCTGTACCTGTGTTTTATTTCAACCTGACATCTTGTTGTCTTTTACAGCGGTGGTGGTTCCTTCCGGAAAAGGGGAGCACCTTGGTACCAGTACCAGTCTTTTGTTGGGTGTCGCAAATGGGTCTTTATTTTCTCTTCTTCCTTTCTGTTCTTCCTTCTCGAGGGCGCATTGAATGTTTTCTCTTTATTTATTTTTCATCACTTGGCCGGGAAGGACTTTGTATGTAGCCAGCCAGCCAGCTTGGGGAACCGGATTGTTCCGCTGTGCTTTATTGTGGGTAAAATTCGCCATCTCTCGGATGTGCAGGCGTGGAATATGAATTGAAAGTACATGTCTTTTGAATGAACAAAACTATTATAAATGCCTACCGTACCTTGCTATTGTCACATGGGGACTTCCTAGGTCATTCTCTGTTGTCACGGGCTGGGGGTCTCAATACAGACGAGAGCTTTTGCCCAACCTGATTGATCGAGCTGTGCTTACGTGTACTAGACAGATCCTTGCGGATGCGTGGGGTTATTATCAGAGGAGAGTCTTCGAAAGGAACCCAATCACCCCAGTTTGGAAATATTCTACGATATGTTGTGCGTGCTGGCGTTGCCCGGTTTCTGTGCAACTTGCAGTTGGTACGGAGATGAGGTCAATGTATTAGTTATTGAGGTACCCGTATTGTACCTAAGTCAGCTGCTCAGCACATTCGCCAAGCCCCCCACCTTCCCTGTTGTGATTTGAGCTGGATTGTTTCGTATCAACATGGACCCTTGGAATTGTCAGAAGGCTGTTGCTGGGGGATTGAAGGCTCCCTCATTCAAGGTTATCTCGACTAACATCATTCACGCCGTGGAATCTTGCCCTTTTCCTATGCCATGGTTTGACATCCATATTCTTTCAAGAGACTTATCATTCCGCTCCATCTAACTCAGCGTCGCATGCTCTTCCATGTTACTGGGCCAACCGCTAAGTGCAGCGACTTGAACAACGGCCTCGAAGCGCAACACGCGCAGTATTTGAAGCGGCCGAAACAGCCGCAACCGCGACAAATTCCCTATGCAAGCTCAAGACCCTCGGACGCCCAATCAAACTCCAAGCCAAACTGCTGGTCGTGTTAGAACTACCTCGTCGGTGTCGAAAACGGCGAATGCTGCTGCCCTGTCGGCAGCGTTGCAGGGCGCAACTCTCGCCTTCCAGGCTGGATCCGGCCAGAAGCCAGCAAGTGATCGAAAAGCCGATCCGATATCGCCCAGTCCGGGCTGGCTACGAGTTCAACCCCCAAACGATCATGGGGCAGTTCAAGCGGCTTCCCGGGCTGCTTCACAGTCCCTCTCGAGGTCGAGATCACCGACAGGACGGGGGGCCGTGAGTCGGCATGGCACAGGTAGCAGCGTGCAAGAGCTTGGTTCTTATAATTCAGACAGGGAAAGGGGAATGAACCGGGACCTCGACTCGGCGGGACTCACGTATGACAGCTCGCCGCGGCCGAGTCTCGTCTCCTCTGGAAACAGCCCGTCTATGCTTGCTCCCAGTGTGAGACCTGGAACTGACAGGAAGCAAGCATCGTTTATTGCTGCTACATTGGCAGCCAGCAGGTCCGGCACACCAAGCCCGAACCACACTGGCCAGGGCCCTGCGCAGGTAACGCTTACACCCGCACAGTTGCACTCTAGGAAATCTCGAAGAGAAAGTCTTGTTGCAGACAGCCGACCCGCCTTGTCGCCTTCCTATTTCCCACAATCTACCGATACCTCGTCCATTCCGCCTGCCAATTCTCTGATATCTCTGTTTGAAAGCAAGAAGGACGATATGGATCCTGTTAAGAAGAGTGATCCACTTCCTCGGCAACAGAGAGGCTCGGCCTATCCGAAGGTTCACCCTCCGACGCCGTCGAGATCCCGTACCCCGGAGCTTGACATTAGGGATAAGCCAAAACCAAAACCTAAGCCAAAGCCGGCTGGGATCGCCGAAAATCTTGTAACTGGAACGGACGCAGGTTTGGAGAGGGGCCGTTCGGTTAAAATTGAAAAACGATCTGACGGCGAGGCAGGGCTTCTGCAGGTACCCACCACAGTCAGAAAGTCTACAGGGCAAGGTGATTATCGTGGGGGATCGCAGGAGACTGGAAAGCAAAGGTCTATTGTCCCACCACGGACTCAATCTGAGGGCGGTGACGGACATCCCCGTACATCCGACCCTTCTGCCGTAGCTCCTCCGAGTCGCGGAAGGGAGGCTGATTTGGTGCAACCAAAAACCACGCCTGAGACGTCATCTAGACCACCGCAACTACCTCCACAGAGACGAACTACCAAAGTTAAAATGACGAAACCTGAGGTGAAAACTGATAACGATGATATATTGAGGGAAGAATACACAAAAAGCCGCCGATTGTCGCAGGTTTCAAACTCGTCAAGCGACACATTTGTCTCAGCCTCGTCCACGCAGTCCCCACGCGCCAGGTCTCCAGTCAGAGACATTGATTCGGGTAAATTTGGAGGCACGCATTCACTGGATAGGTCGCCAGAAACAAGGCCATCCCTTCCTCCCCGATCCTCAGCAAACATGTCTACGCCAAATCTTCCTCTCGAATCACTGAGCGAGGCTATCATGGCAGGAAGTCTTGCATCAGCTCGTCTGTCTTCGCCATCAGTAACGAATTCCCAGAGTGTTCCTCCACCACTGCCTGCCCCGCGTCGTCACGGAACCCATCGGTCCCACAACCCTTTGCACAAACTTCAGAAGCAAATCACTGGAGACAGCGCACATGGCGGCCATAGTCGTCACAAAAACATGGGCGGCAGATCACCTCAGCGCACTGGTATGCTCCAGACCCTCCGGGCGCCGGCAAAGTCCCAGTCGGATGATGAGGAGACGCGCCGGCACAAGGACAAGCATCGGACCAAGAAGCTCACTGGGAAGGGGAAGCACAAACATCAGGAAGGTTCACGGCGGAGGTGGCGTGATGAGATTACCACGCGCGAAAGGCGTCGATATGAAGCCGTGTGGGCGAGCAATCGCGGTCTTTTTCTCCGGCCAGGATTCACCTTTAAGCATCCGGATACACTCAGAAGGTCGTCGCCGACCCCGTCACACAAGTCTGCAGCTCTCGCACAAGTGGTAGACGAAGCTACCGCCGTTCAGCAGCAAATCGACCAAAGCCGTGCACAGGATGGGACACCCGAGGCAGATTACGTCGTGAACGTGGTTGTTCGGGATATCTGGAGCCGGAGCCGGTTACCGCCTGATGAACTGGCTGAGGTCTGGGACCTGGTTGACAGGAAGAAGGAAGGGGTCCTGGGCAAGCAGGAATTTGTTGTGGGCATGTGGCTCATTGATCAGCGGCTGAGAGGGCGCAAGATTCCCGCAAGAGTGAGTGAGAGCGTGTGGGAGAGCGCCAGGGGCATTGGTATGAAGGTCATGCCTGCGCCTGCTGCTCGGGATTCGAAGAAGAAGGATAGGAGCCACTAGGCGGCTTCCGCTTTGAATACCTCTCTGTGATGGACCAACTGACCTAAGTTTTGAGAATTGACGACTGGCGGCTAGTTACCGGCCGTCAACCTCGAGCAGTATGATAGAAGACTTACTACTGCGTAGAAAGCTACCTAGACCAGGAGCATTGGGTTTAATGGGAATAGCTATGATTGCATTGGAATTGTTGGGACATGGAAGATAATTGGTTGTAAATTACAGATACCCATTTTTGGTTGTGCAAATATATTCTTTCTACTCGTCTTCTTCCTTGCCGGAAGACTGGCATTGGCAAATCATAACCAAACATTATAGAACGTGCCTTCTTTCGCTGTTGTTGAGATCTCGGGTTTTTCGTTTGGCTGTCCGAGACGAAGCTGCCAGCCCGTCGACAGCTGCCGACACCCCCGCGCTGGCAAGCCGAGGTTGGAAAACGAGTACCGAAACAGAAGAGAAGGAACAACAACTCCGTCCTTGCGGACACCTAATGGTCCTGGCATGAACTGTTGAAATTACGGGAGGCAATGGGATGACACTACTAAAGGGGATCGTGTGTTCTACTACTAGTAACTGTAACTCTGGTCTGTGTTGCTCTTACACTAGCTGGCCAGCCTGGCTTACAAGTCAGCTTACACCTGTAAGTGTACCTCGAGTCTTGACACCTCGGCATCTAAGGATGTAGCTCCTGGCTCTCGAGGAACAAACAAGTACGAACATTGCGAATAGCTATTGTATAGTCTGTGATATGTAACTCTCCTGGTGATTCATGGCATAATTACCTACGCCTCCCTAGTTTTATATCCGTGATTGTAGTAGCTGTATGCTGAGGGTGTATTGCAGGACTGGTCTAACACGCTCGAGCGCCTTAATTATTTCGGCTTGGCACACCCCGCTCGCTCAACAACGCGGTAGTGATAGCCCCGAACAGGTGGCATGGCATAGCAGCATTATTATAACGAATTGGCCGGGACCTTGGGAGAGTTCCTGTAACTTTTTTCTAATAAACCTTTCCCAATCGCATTCTCTCAGTATCTCTATCAATTCAACATCACAGGTCCCTGTTGCACACTCTCCTCTGAGAAATAGAAAAGTTCGGGACGAATCATACACGCCGAGGTTGACACCTCTACGGATACGATACGACTCGGATATTCTGAACCGGCCGATTTATCCTAGCCGGCGCAAAGTCGCAAACAACCCATCTGCTCTCAAACCCCCGAGCTCCCAACTATTACACAACAAACTGAACAACAACGTCCATCACATCCATTTGGACAAAACACCCCCCCAAAAATGGCCGAATCAACCTCAATCGACCCCGTAGCCGACCTCCCCTCAGGCGAACCCATTCCCTCCTCCTCAACGGGCATCTCCTCGGTCCCAAAACCCCAACCCCTCCCGCTCCGAGCCCTCCTATCGGCAACCCCCTCGAACCTAGACGCCTTCCTGGCCAGACTAAACAAATGCCTCTCAACCCCCAGCGGGATCGACACAGTCCTGCTGCTAGTCTGCTACAGCTCCAAGTTCGCCGCGCACATCCTGTCGCACCTGTCGCGCTCGATCCTCCAGCGCTCGGCAAGAGAATGGCTCGCCCTGCTGGCTTCCCTCTCGGCCAAGACAGGCTCGACCGTCATTGCGACCGCTGAGATCCCGTCCACGGCCAAGACAGCTGCTGCCGCGGGCGCATTGTCTCTGGCTAAGAAGCTGAATAACCTGTCGAGCTTGACGAGCGAGGCGAGGACTATCTCGCGGCTGTGGGCGCTGTTGGGCATGTACTTTTGGGGACGCGGGTTGGTGGCCAAGATTCTTGCTCGCAGCAGCCCCTCCGAAAAATCATCAGAAGAGAAAAAGGAGTCCAAGTTGGACTTACTCATCAGCGCAACCCAACTGTCCCTGTGCATCGCGCTCCAGGGCCTAGAGAACGGGGCATTCCTGTCGTCCAAGGGCGTCATGTCCTGGACCCCGGCCACGCAAGGCTGGGCGTACAAATGGAGTGTGCGCTGCTGGGCAATGTACATTGGTGTCGAGCTGGGTAAACTCGCTGCGGAGAGGTTTGGACCGAGTGCTGGTGTTACTACCCTCACGACCAAGGAGGAGAAGCAAGCGTGGAGGAATAAATTCGCGAGGAATCTGGCGTGGGCGCCCTTGACGGTGCACTGGAGTGTGGATGGGGGTTTGGCCGGTGTTAATGAGGGTGTTGTTGGTTTGTTGGGGAGTATACCGGGCTTGATTCAGATGCGCGAGTTGTGGGCTTCTACTGCGCCGTCTTCTTCCTAAGTGGTTTCTTGCGAGGGGGGGGACTGTCTTGTTGACTATGAGAAACATGTTTGGGTGGAAAATGAATGTCCTGGGTCAAGGTTGAGAAGGAAGGGGCTTGCTTGTCCCTTTATTTTGTTTACATGTTTATTTTGGCTTCATAGCTCGTTGTGCATGATGTGTTTATTGTCTTTCTTTCCCCTTTTCTCATCATCATTGTAAATAAGTGTCCTTGGTTCTCTCACAAAGCAAAGCAAGCAAGTCAAGCCAAGCCATAGCAAAGCAAAGAGCGAGGGTGTGCGAGGAAATGTTATCACCTTCTATCTGTCCTGAGTGATATTCAGGCTCACAGACCATCCTTAATACCGAGTCAATCCACACAATCACCTAGGCACGGCACCACATTATTCAAGTCGTCCAGGGGTCATCTGTATATAAATCACAAGATAAATTTCTCGTCAGTGGTATCTAGTACTAAGCAAAGTGTCACCTACATATTATATTATACATGTCCTCCCCGTCCAGCCCAGCCCATGGATGCGGCTCTGTATTTGCATACTATAACTCGTCGAGCCGTGGTGTTTAACGGTTCTCGCAGCTGATGGTCAAGTGCTATTTTCCCCAGGGCAGTAGGTTTTGCCCGTCTGGCCCCATATCCAAGATATTGGCAACACAAGAAAACGTTGATCCGGAAAAAAATCGCCAAAATTGGCTTCAATATCATTACTTCCATCGCATCCCGCTATGCGACGATACTAGGTAGTGGTACAATGCCCATTGTCCTGTCTGTCCCCATTCCCAACCCATCCCATTAAATTAGACTAAAACGCCAATACCATACCCCACGGCCAACACAGTCAATGACATTGCCATCCAACCCGTATCAAGCCGTGGCGATGCGTTTAATAACGGCTCGTCAAACGGACTACCCCCTCCAACTCCAGAATTTGAATTTGGTGGTGCGGCAGGGGGCGTCGTCTGCGAAGGTACGGCTGTCGTCGTCGTCTCTTGCGGCGGAACAGGCTGCTGCGGTGCCGAGGGTTCAGGTATATCCGACGCAAGCGGCGGCGTCTCTGTACTACTCGACGTCGTCGAGGTAGTAAAACTGGAGCGTTCTGCAGAAGAGGTCGTCGTCCGCGGAGGGACGACGGTGGTGAGTGTGAGTTTTGTTATCACAGAGGTGGTGGAGGAGGAGCTTGTTGTCGTTGGCGAACCTCCAGAGACGTTTGGACATAACACGTCCACCAACGTGCCTTGCATCGCCTGCCCTAATATCGAGCTTGAGGATCCATCCCCGTCTCCGCAGACGTTTTGTAGCATGTCCTGGAGTCTGTCGATTGCGTCTGCGCAGTTGGACGAGCAGCCGTTGTTTCCGCGAGTAAAGTCGGCGTTTGTGCAGAAGGGTATTGGGCGGTTGTAGGTGAGTATGCAGCCTAGGGGCACTTGGGCTGAGGTTATGAGTTGGAAGTTGGAGAGGGAGAGGGCTGAGGCTGTTGTGGCGAGGGACAGTAACGCTGCCTTTTGTAAGGGCCGTAGTCTGTTGTGGCTTCCCATCTTGTCGACGGCGTGTCGCCGGGAATATCGGTCGTGAGATGAAGATTTCGTGATGGTATGTTCAACAAATCAGGAGCTCGTCCTTGAAGTTGCTGTGCCAGCGGTGTAGTGGCAAAGATCGTCCTGGTTATCTCTTCCTTCAGGTCCTCAAGGTGGCCGGTGTTGGTTCGGGGTCGAGAACAAGGGCTAGACTCCGGGGAAAAGCAACGACACTCTGCCAATCCAATCCGGATATCGTGATGCAATGGGTTCCTAGCAAGGGCGGGCTCGGTTTAACGGGTAGCTCGGAGCAGTAGAGCTTGCCGTAAGAGCCGAAACGTTTTCTGTGTCAGGGGCCGGGAGTGACAGCTGCTCGGGTCCCGTTCAGATCGGAAGAGGTCAATGCGGCTATAGATGGATGATGCAAGCTTGGACCGTGACTTTGTTTTCCAACGGCCGGGTGGTTACTGAGGCCTGATGGGTCCGAGGATGGCTCGATCGATGTTATGCCTTGATGTTGAGGCCATGTGCTGGACACATCAGCGAGGGTGTTGATAAATGCGCCTGGTTTCTTCCAAGCCGATGTCAATGGTGGATCGACTCCCAAAAGAAATATATAAACCTCAGCAACGAGGCCAAGAATATGAGAGTTAGACAACGAGGCCGGCAGAACAGGTCCTAGAAGTATCAAGAAGAGAAGCTTGTCCAAGTCACAAAAGGAAGAAACAAAAGAAGGAAGGAAGCTCGGCTTCTTTTTGGTAAACAACAAAAATGGCCAGCAAACGGGAAGAGAAGTGAAAAAAGGTCTCTTGACCTAGCCAGCACAAACCCGTCCCGCGGATCGGATTGTCAAAATGAAAAACGACGGAAGGGAGGAAAAGGAAAAGAAAAGGCAAGGGATGGGCGGACACCCGTGGTGAGGCGATCGTTATAGATCTTTTTCCCCTGCTCACACCCCTTCCTGCCCTACCTACCGACCCAGCTGCCTCCCACCCCCAATGGCAGGTCATCCAGCAAGGGGCCCGGCTGCACTTGCAGACAGTACCATCAGTTCGTGAAATCATGGAGCTGTACTCCACCAACCCAATAAAAGCTTCAACTGAGAAGGGAAGGTAAGGAAGCCTCCAAAGAGAAAGAACCTGATCTGGGGTGATTCTCTGGCCCCATTCGAGCAAGATGATTGGGGGAACATCATGGCCAACAAGTCACAGTTTCCAAATGTTTCAATCCTCTGCTAGCGAATCGCCTCCCATCTCTCTCTCTCTCGCCCCTGGACCCCTGAGGGTAGACAGCGCTGCCAGGAGAGAGCAGACGGAGTGTCCAATCATGGCAACAGAAAAGAAAGATGTTGTTTCGTTTGGTCAAAGTTCGGTGTTTGAGATGTGTTGCGGTTGTTGGAGACGAGGAAAGCTGATTGGTTGGCGCTTCGACAGGGGGAACGGTCCAAGTGCTCGGGTAGCACTTCAGGGGGTTGTGATCGCCAAGACATGAGCTCCCTTGAGCCTCACTCCACATGGACTACACCGTCCCGTGGTGTAGCGCGGAGCTCCGGATATTTCGACAAGATGTTGCACCAGCATGTCAGATCTTTGGCCGTTTGCTACGGCCAAGTTTACCTTCCCACGTGCCAACTCACCAGCCCGAAAGCCCATCATCAGCATCCTGGACTGCGACCTGCCCAGGGTGAACAAGGTACTTGTTATTACTCCCATGGGTAATAGACCAACTAAATCGGCCGGGGACAGATATCTTCTCCTACATTGAAGATGGGACAACAGTAGCTAAGCTTAAAGGTTACCAGTATATCAAAGACAAAACCAAACGCCACGCTCCCGCCTACTATTACAACCCGTTTGCACCTGACCTTGTTTTCCAGGTACTTCAGAATGCAGCTCACGGATGGTTATACAAACCCAATACTCAGTAATGGTCTTTTTACGACCGTTTGGCACCCATCTCCTCCTCCCCAAGCTCATACGTGTAGTCATCCCAATAATCCCACTCCCCACCGCCAGGACCAACAAGCTTCCTCCCAACCCAGATTCCCGCACCCGTAGCCACACTAGCCGTCAAGAACCAGCCCTCAAACCACCGATCCACAAACCCCGGCTCCAACGCGCTCTCCAGCGCATCCCCAACCGACCGTCCCACCTCCCTGGGTAGGTTGCTCCTCATCAGCAGCGCAGCACTAATCACATACGTAGCAGCAATCTGCCCCAGCAACAGCGCCAGGTTCGCCCTTGCCTGGTAAAGCAACCCAGGCGCCCATTTGGCAAAGATCTGAAAAGTCTGCAGCACCGAGTTGGCGCTCGCGGCGAGAATCACGCCCGAGAGCAAGAAGGAAATTTGCCTCGCCCAGGCCATCTGGTCCAGCTTTGGGTCCCAGTGTTTGGCCAGCAGCCCCAGGAACCGATTGATCGGGTCCGAGGACGAGAACGACGCGGTGGGGTAGTACATCCTCCGCATCGTGGTCAGAGCCGTCGCCAGGATGCGGTAGATGCAGTAGATGCTGAACAAGAACCCGGGCACGGCGAGGACCCTGCCCAGGACGGTCCCGTCACGCGCGTGCTCGGCTTTCCTCCTGCGTAGAAAAGTCAGCGAAGACGCTAGATTCGCTTCCATCGTCTCCAGACCGGATATCTCGAGCTGTAGTGATTTGATCTCGGCAGCGTCGCGGTCACCGCCCGTTGCCATCTCTTTGAGTGAGCCCAGCATCTTGCCCACCAGACCACCGCCAGACGACTGTTTCCCATCCTGCGATGCCCTCCCTGTCTCAGCAAGAACCGCCACTTTCCTCTGTAAAGACTTGAGGCGATGCTTCTTGGTTAGCAAGAGCTCGCTCGCAGCATCCAAGCCGGCTTGTTTCCTCAAGATGTCCGCCTCCGTAATCGGCCGCCTCTTGTAAGCTTTCCCATCTGAAAACATATGCCAAGGCGTAGACACGCTCGCGAACCCAGACAACAGCGCCATCAGCAATATCCCGATGACGCCTATCCTCTCCAGACAAGCCCTCGAGAGACTGCCACCGCCGAGCACCACCTCCCCGACCGATTCCTGCCTCGACTCCGCCCGCCCCACAGTCATGGCCGTGCTATCGAAACCCCCTTCCTCCGTCGCACCAGTCCCGCCAGCATCCAAGCTGGCATCCACATGCACATTCGCATACGCATACAAGTAATAATCCCTCTCATCCACGCCCGCAGGCGGCACCGCCCGTCCCACATACCAAAACACACATAACCACAGTCCAAACACCACAATCTGAACTAACCACACCAGTCGTTTCGGCACCCTGCCTTTTCCCCTCCCAGAAGAGTTTGAGAGTAATCCGCCCACAACGCTCCAAATCTCCAAAAAAGGAATAACAACCACCAACAAGCCCACCAACGTCGGCACGGTGAAGCCCAGCGCAACACCCCGCGCGTGGGGACTTAGCAGCCCGGAAATCTCTGCAAGAATAAGTTCCCCCAGCACAGCCGTCAGCCCCACCGTCGCGGCAAAAGTCCAACTAGCCATCCTCTCTTTCCTCTTAGCGGTGGTGGTACTCGCCGCGTGGGCAGCGTGGGCCTGTCTCAGACTCAATGGTGCCGAGGCTGGGAGTATGTGATCCTCGCCATCGTCTATCCGCCCTTCGTGGTTTCCTGATCGTGCATTCTGCTGTATTCGTGAGAGATGGGGGAAGATGCGCCTTGTTATTATGAGACTGACGAGGAAAAAGGTTGCTATGAATGGTGAGAGGGAGAATAATGTCCCTAGGGTGGTGGGTTGGCCTGCTGGTGGTGGTGGAGAGGCTATGCAGGAGTCGCCGTCACCTCCTCCTCCCTCGGCGCATTTCGTGCTGCTGTCGGCAGACGGTGGGAGGAAGGGCATTTCGTTCGACGGGCGCGGGTTGATAGCTCGGTAAGGTAGGTTCCACGATGTCGTTGAGAGGTAGGATCGAGGAGTGGGAAGTAGGGTCGGAGGCTGTCGGGATCATGGGAAGCATCGCAAGCCGCCTGCCTTCTGGTTTGTCTCTTTTTCTCCGGTATATCAATCGATCATGTATCGCAGCGTGAATCGTTGAGTCGCTGCAATATTGTCGTGGTGTTTATTCCTCCAAGTCACCGGACCAGATCGCTGTGCCTGTAGGGGTAGATCGTGACGTGGCCGGCTTCAACTTGGTGGTCCGAGGTACTGCAGACAGGCGACGACACGGGGGAGGTTGATTTAACGGCAGAACATCCGGAAGCTCGCCGTGTTCCTCACCGGGACATTGCGCGTATCGGATTGCGGACGGGATGGAGAGCGATGCCGGGCGGAGCTTGGATGAGCTTCCTCGTAGGAAACCACAGGCAACTGGCGCAACAAACGAGTTACAAACGTGGCGACACTCAAGGTTTGTGGGGGTAATATCCACAACGAAAGGTGCCGTTATTTGACACGCCTTCTGCTGTATATAAAAAGTCTGTCATCGGCGGTTGCTGGTCAAGCTTCGATGTCGGGGTAACGGTGATGCACGTTGAAGGTTGTTGATTGCAAGGCTGACGGGGCCTTGGGAAGGGCTGAGCGCTAATGCTCCAGGTTTCAGGGGCCTACCTGGATTTGTTGGGGTGCTGCGTACGTAGCGGGGCGAAGGATCCAAGCCCCACCCACCTTTTCAGCAGGTAGCGACCTGCAGGGAAATGTCGATGGCGGGCGATTAATGACATACCGGTAAGCCGTCAACCTCGGTATCCGTACAGATGTACAGTATGCCATAGACAACTGATGACGATGCGGTTTCTCAAGTAGGTGCTCATACTGGATGTACGGGTTATAAGTGGTGTTGTCATTTATCAACTGTTTGAGCATGGTCACAGACGTCGAGCAAGCTGAGAGTCACCGTAATTGAGAACCAGGGCAAGTAGCAGGTAGCCCAGTCACACAACTCCATGTTCTGTATCAGATATCAGATTAATAAACAGCTTAGTGGACTGTATTTGTGACACATATATGTGTCTATGCGGTTTACCTGTTGCAGGTCTTTGTACAATAGGGCCAACAACTCCGAACAACCATACCTCCAAAGAAAAGCACAAAAAGATATCAGAGCGGAGTACAACAAGAGACGACGCAACCCAAGAAACGAATGCTAGACCATTATCCTCACGCCGGCCTCCTGAATGTCTGGTCTATACGTATGAATAGGAGATGATTCCCTTCTATGTAAAGAAGCTTTTTTACTTCTCTTCTCGCAAAGCATTGATAAGTATTACTGCCGGTCCATGGCGCAAGCTCACCCACACATCTCCCTCGTCTCCAGCTTTCATCTACCCGGTCTTTCCTTGGGAATCGTCGTCGTCATCATCGTCCTCTTCAGCCTCCTTCGACTTCAGCAAAGCAGCCGCCTCTCCGACTTCCATTGCATGGAGCCGCTTCTTCTGATCCCGCTCTTGTTGAGTCAATTCTCTTTCTTTGTTCAGGAGCTCTTGACCAGAGACAGCCTCGATTTCGTCGCCGTCGGAGCCATCATCTCCACTATCATCATCCCCGCTGTCAGGGGTCGTGGTTGCAGGGACGGATGATGTCGAGCCGGTCCCAGTTGGCGGGCCAATGGACGAAGACGGTGATCTCGAACGTCGGGCATGGGTGTGGCGACCCTCATATGGTTTGATGGTAGGATCAAACGCGGCGGGCAGTCCTATTGCGGCCGCAACGCGATGGGCCTCTTCATCGGCTGAAATTCCCCTCTCGAGTTCGTAAACACTGCTCGCTTCACTGTCGGCCTCGTGTTTTCCATCATTGTGCGCGAGCATGTTTATATAGCTTTGGCGTCCAGGATCATGAGTCCGCTTCTCCTTCTTACGTGCCCGCTTATCATCAGGTCGAACGACGACGACCGGCACCGGGCTGTACTGGAGACAGTATTTCGAGAAGGAATTCCGTGTGTTCATGAGCCCCTGGATCCCGCCGAGGGACCGGCCCTTTGTGCCGACCACAAGCATAGAGGGTTGGTAAATGTGGAGCTATAGAAATCACTATTAGCGGGAACAAGAATATGCTCGGAGAGCATTGGGGACCTACGAGTTGTTGAAAGGTAGCGTGTAGCTTCCCTACTGAGTATTCCAGGATGATACTAATCGCCTTGTTGAGCTCGTTCTTGGATTGAATCGCATAGAGTAGCTTCTTGGCCTCTTCCTGGTAGTTCTTCTCGCCGGGGCGGATGGGGCCTTCAACCACCCGCACGCAAACTACCTCGTCACCATCATCGACCATGTTATTCAACAGCCAGACGAGGGCATAATCGGAGTAGGCATGTTCGTCCACGCCCACCATGAAGGTGCGCGATCGTCTGGACGGCTGATAACCCTGATGTCTAACATGAAGAGTGAATGACGAAGTGTTGTTCTTGGTCGCTTCGCCGACTGGAAGATTATCAAATCCGACGTGGGGACGAAATCTGAGAGGCGGCGGGGGGTTCTGCGTTAGCGTGGCCATGACATCAAAGGAGCTTGCCCCTCAAAACAGGCGCTGTCGGTGGAGGGAAAACGGATAGTAAGCAGAATTATGGAGTTATGGGCAAAACATAGACGAGATATCAGAGTGAATTATGACAGTTTAACCAGCCACTTGAGGGAATTTCGAACCAAGCGTCCAATAACCTAGGGCTGTGGAAGGACTTTGAAAATTCATGATGGCGTACGATCAATGACAGTCAGGTCGGCAGGATGCGGTTAAGCATGAGTGGAACGGTCTCGAATCATCCGAGCCGAGCCTGCCCATTGAAACTTGGAGTACCAAAGCTATCCTGTGTGAAGAGCCCTTCCATCATGCCGCCGACCAATCTTGGAGGCGTGCAGATTGACATGAATACAAGTAGCTCATCCTAGCGCAGACCTGGTGGGGTAGCGGGGTTGTGGGTTCCTTTTTGCATGTTGGCGAATGAGGGCAATGGGGAACTTCCTCGCAGCAGGAGGTCGCTTGTGATGCGGCGGTGCGGGTCCAGGACCGGGAGTGAGCTTTGAGAGCCAGTCGAAGGTTGAGGCACTCTGCGACAACGACGACGGCTCTTATGCAATGTGCCCAATCCAACACTGGACACGCGACCTCTTTCCCGTCTTGGTTCCCAAGGGATCGCAAGTCACATCCCATGCAGAGAGGCTTGGAGAGAAATGGACGACATGGCTGGGGAGGTGACGAGGGATATGGAAAGCTTGTTGGTCGCGTGACCAGACAAGAGGCACTAGCCTCCCCAATGCCACTAACATGTGAGTTTTGACAATTCAAGTTCTGGGCAACGTCTCGACTGCAGGCTGGCAGAGATAACGGCCCAGGACTTGGGACAATCCTTTCTTTTGGAAGAGGGTCGGGTGTGGGTGCATGGAGATGAGGCAGCAGCCAGTACCGGAACAATGGAGTGATGACAGGTAGAGGTTCCAGGTGAGCTCTCGTCCTGGCGGGGCATGACGTCGAGACAGTAGATATTGGGCAGGAGAGAGGCATGTCAAAAAGAAGAAATGAATCAAACTCACCTAACAGGAGAAGGCGACGATGCTCGCAATCTTTGATTGTCCGTCTTTCGCGGTACGCCTTGTGGGAGAGATGGGTTTCGTGGCTGTCGGAATGTCACTGATGCTATCGATGATTTGCGGGAGACGGTCGAGGGCCGTCCAGAGTCGTCGGGTCCATCGTCGCTCGATCGTGACAAAGACGCATTGCTACTGGCCTTCGATGTGCCATCGAGCATCGCCTGGAAATCTGGTTTCAAGACATGGGTCTTTGCGGGCGCCGACACAGACGGGACGCGGGAAGAGTTGTTGGAAATAGATCCTGTAGAGAAATAGTCTGCTGGATGAGACGAATCCGGGCCTTGTGTTCTGGGAGAGACGTCGGAATCAGGGCTTTTTGCGGTGGTTGCAGAATTGGGCGACTTTTGTGCAAAAGTTGGTGCGGCCGAAGACATGATAGGTCGAGTGCAAGTCGAAGCTTGGAGTTGAAGTTATCTATGAATTTGTGCCAGTGCTCGTATGGCCTCGAGGAGAGGCCGGCAGAGGCTATTCGGACTCGGCTTGCATAGAGTTGGAGCGAAGTAGCGGCGAGGGTGCGCGCTCCCTGGGGAGCTTGAAAGCTTGAGTTGTCCGGACCGATGAGCTCAATGGATTTTCTCGATCGACCGTCTGCGTTGATGAGAATGGTGCGTGGATGGGAGGAAAGACAAGATCAGGAACAGTCGTTGGTGTCACCAGCTGCTGAATCGTGAAGCAGTGGTTGGATAGACCGCTAAAAGCTCACAGTCCCAGCCTCAGAGCTGTTCAAGAGCTGGAGCATTTATCAGATGAAAGTTCTAAAAGTAAGGAACGATGTCAAGGGCCCCGCACGATGTGAGTCGGTAGGTGGATATTTGTACCTTAGACCAGAAAAGTTGGGCAGGAGCTGGAAAGAGCTCTGGACGGGAGGTGGAGGCCGGTTGTCGTCGTCTCAGGCGCTCAGCCACGTGGTGGGCAACTGCTTTGATTACCTGAGATGAAACTTTCCGTTTTGTGGTTCGAGTTATTTCACCCGAATGCCAAGATTCAGGACCTTGCCTGAAATATTGAGGTGAGCGAAACCGGCGGTGGCTTTGCTTTGAGACCAGAAGGATGATGGTGATGGGAGTAAATTTGGAGGGGTCTCGAAAGTCGGGTGTAATGATATCTGACGGAGGTGGCACAAGTACTGACCAACTGAAGAAGAGCTTGTCACCCACCACCTTTTACCAAAATTGAAGGTACTCTACCGAGTTTGAACTCAGGTTGCTTTGCACTTTGATAGGGAAAATGGAAAGAAAGCACAACCCGCCTTGATGGTGGTGCCTGGGAGATTTATGGTATTATATGTTTCCAGGAGGAGCTGAGTATTTCTAGCCCTGAGCTTCCAACACTTGTCACATTCTGCACCTACCTGGAACCTAGTGGTAAGGAGGGACGGATAGGTACTGCTAGCGCACTGTACCTACGGATACCTCATGGCGGTCGCTCTTTCTGGCCTCTTCTGTATGAGAAGATTGCTGCTCTGCATCTTGGCAAATGTCACTATCTTCCGGTCAAGAAAGGAGCAATGGCGGGCTGGCCATGCGATCTACCGCCCTGCGACCTCAAAGGAGAGCAGGCGCGTTTGCTGGCGCAACTTGCCTAAGATGTCACTCTCCCAGCTTTGTGCTTAGTCTCCTGATGCACTAGCCGTTTCGGGTATCATGTTCGCCTCAAGTCTCCAACTGCATACCTGAGATTTTGAGTGGACCAAAGCTCCACAACCTGGGCCCAGGTCGCTACCCCGAGATACTTCCTCCCTGTACAGATAACAGAACTCGTTACGGCTTTACAAGCATCTTGAGTCTGGACCTTGACCTGAAGATTCTCCCTCATAGCCATTCCACATACACAAAAACAATCAATCTCTTTTTGTCGTCATCTGCTCAGGTCAGTTGCACAATCGTCACTCCACTAGACTGCACCTGGGTTCTCCTCTCCTCATTTGGAATCTATCCCATATCAGAGTGTCCCCGGTGAAGCAGATGTTGCGTCTCGCGTCGACTTGCAAGGTATGTCGTTGGCCATCTATCCATACGGCCAGACTCACCATTTCACATGTGCAACTGGAATCCGTACACAATGGCACAACAGGCCAAGCTTTCGGTCACAACAGCTCAGAGTGGATAGTACTCGACGTTCACCGCATCTGTCCGTCCGCTGTATGACCGGGTAACACTGCTACATGGCTGACCGCCAAGGGGCAGAGCGATTATCTGTCCACCGGAAGCAGCACATGGCGACGATTCTTGTGTCTGGTTGGTTCATGATGATATACCTATGCTGTTCAGGTTCTTTGGATGGCTCCCCAAATCACCTCGGTCCTTACTTCGGACCTTGATTCTTCACCTGCAGCATGTTATCAGAATCCTATTTCAGTGATTAACCGCTTATTCTGTACAGTACAGCGTACCGTATTCTCGACGTTGATTACACCGCCGCAAGTACGGGGTACCTGTGGAGTTATCCTGGGCGAGCCTCAACTTCCCCACTGGATGGTAAACTTGGCAGCGCTGCAACAGGCAGATCCCGCCCGCCAGAGATTGGACAAGGCCGTGAACTTGCACCGTGAAACTAACCCGAAAGGTTCGGGTTATAGGAACGGAAGGATGAAGCGGCCATTGAGGACATGTGCCGGGAAGAGGGAAGGAAGTCAAGTCTATCCATCAGGTCTCTCCAGGACACAACCAAAGCAAACGACAACATCATGATCAAGGACTGGTGGCATCGAATGCCGTGGGAGATGCCACCAGCCACCGGTACATCATGTTACACGATGTCAGACCGGCGACACTGGGGTGCCGTGTCGGGGGATAAGCCGGAGCGGTATTGGATCTGCTGGATCCCGCCCCTTAGCACCACCACCCAAGCTCCCAAGTATCATGGAGCTATTTCGCCGGCGCGAGATGAAGCATTGGCGCCGCTTTGGTATTGGGGTCTTCTTTCAGGCACGTAAGATGCCGATAACTTGTGAATACATTTGTTGTCTGGCCTTTCCAACACTAATGGAAACGTCGAGGGGCTGCGACTACCCCTCCTCCTAACAACTTGATATCGGGATGAACCCTAACCTCCGCGGGGCTTGCATATGCAGCCTCACGCCAAATACAAATGTTGTGAGGACGAGATAGCAGTCACCCTTCAGTTCTTCAGACTTCAGTGGTCTGCATACCGGTATGTACTACTGCATACACTTTCTCACAAGATTCTCAGCATTGTCGGCCGAGCTATGCCGACATCAGCGACCCTCCTTGTCCCTCGTGTTGGACCCCTCCGCTCCGCATCACAATCAAAGTTGAACGGCGATGATGAAATGTGGATTAGCCCGGGAGGCCTCCATGGAACCGGCACCACTCCCTCGAAGCGAGCCAAGACCGACCTCAACCCTCCATCCCGGACGGATACATCATGGGAATTTTGACAAGAGATTCTTCAAGGACAACTTTGATGACGCAGAACTCGAACTGCAGTGTCAGACCATTCCCCGTATTTACTGATTACCTAAGGATTTTCTTCTAGTAATGAAATTTGGAAAAATTCTTGGTCTCGCCATGGACATATATCACGATCTCAGCCTTCTCTGGAGTCGTGAGCCCAATTGTTCACAATACTTATTAACGGCAAGACTCCTATCAGAGAATTCTCTCAAAAATCGAGCCACCAAGAACCAAGTAGGATGATGAAGAAACTTTCCTCCGCATATGTACCGTGATATGAGGCTACCCACCCACCATGCAGAGTCTCTCTATTTGTCTATCCCCTTTCCCCTTTATCAGACACCCGCAGTCGGAGTATCTACAGATTACAGTGCAGCAGAGATAAAGCGAGGAGATGATGTCATGCCATGACGACCAAGGTGCAGCACTGGAAGTTCTTTGGCTACGCCAACTGCAACTAACCACTGTTATATCGGAGTTCTACCGGTACTTTATATGCAAGACTGAAAGCGTGTCATTCCACGGCGAGTACTGAGTAGTGGCCTTGGGTGACTTGTCATAATTATTGGTACTGTGCGAGTTGAGTCCAAGTAATGTCATCTCAATAATCAGCTTCGAGGGCTAGGATTAAAAGAAGAAACAAGCTGTTTTTTATGACTCTTATTAAGGTTATACTATGCCTGCCCTTAACCTTATGAATGGCACAAAGGCCACTATCAACATGGAATGGAATAGGTAACTAACGACCAGTATCCAGGCGAGGGTATTCCCAAGGGTTGAGCAGAAAACCCGATAACTCTCACCTAGATAGACCAACTTTCTGCTTGGGTTGTCATTCTCATTGTGGTTCATTGCTGTACTACCCTCATCCCGACCATCTCGACAGCTTGATTGTACATATGCTCACAGGGATTCATACGCTTCATTTACAAGGGCGGGCATTTATGAGATAGTATTTGTAGAAGAAGAGAAAGGGAAACTCCCGATATGTCGTGTTACTTAAGGTATGTTTGATGATGCTCACATCCGAAATGTCAACTTTGGCTGAGATAATATCCTCTTGTCTCTCTCTCAATATATCTTGGTAGGTTAACGAACGTAAGGGAGAAAAGAACAGTAACCTAGAATAGAGGAAATAACCAGCATGTTCAAAATATACATGGAAGTCTTTCGTTTGGAATACCTACCTACCAGTAACAGTAATTGCTATAACAATATTTAACCAGAGATTAGAGTATATTATACACCTAGGATTACCGCATTTTTAGAACCGAGTTCGCATCGCCTGTAAAGGGCAATTAAAAAATACCAAAAACTCAAGGCACCTTCGCAGATGCCCTGAGAAAAGCCTCTTACGGCTTTTTTTGGTTGTTGTTATTGATCGTGCCCGGGATTGAACCGACACCCTCCCCGAGGGAAGGATGCTGCACGCCGGAGGGATACAGAGGGATTACTTGAGTCGCCGTAGCTGACCGTTGAGCTAAACTGGAAGCTCAACTCATCTCTGCTGTCGCCATCCCCTCTCGGTTGGAAGGACTGGTCGTAAGTAGGGATTATATACGGATAGCTTGAGCCGGTGCTGGTTGCCGGTCAGTGCATCGACGGCAAGGTCGGCCCCACATCGGTCATCCGAATTTTGTGATGGTGACCCGTATCACTGCTAGGAGGCGGTTGGGAAGCGCTTCAATTGTAATTTGCTTTCTCTACATCTCTAGCTCTGCCCCCTTCCTAAAAGGACCCGGGTAAGAGAGACTCTCCGGGTCTCTCGAGAACTTTCTCAGCAAGGCAGACATACTCCCCATGTCGGCCCCGTCATCATTTCCGTTAGGCGCCCTATATCACATTTCCCCTGGGCTGCGTGCTATGCCGGATAAGCCTCCTTCCTGCCAGTGTCGCAACGAATAGGCAGTGAATGGACATGTCATCACATTTCCATACTGATCCCGTTCCGTTTTTGAAATTTGCCCACCAGCCTATCTCTGATTTTTGCGCTGAACCTAAAACTCCCAATTGACGCCGAATGCATGCTGCCTATGGACGAAATAACCGTTACCCCAGAAATACATCACCAAGACGTCGAGACTACGGCATTAGCCAAGCAAGAATCGAAGAACAATTCCGCGTCTGACATGTTTTCCACAGGAAGCCCAAGACACAATAGTTGTGTAAACCTCCTCAGTTGTATGTGCGGGAAAGGTTGCGGAGGTACCAGTCAACCAATTTGCGTCCAACCTTGGCCTCAGAGATATGGATGAGATCCTGCATCGTCAAGTTAGCATTGGTTCCACCGCAACGCGAATTTCCAAAATCCAAGTACAGGGTAGAACTTACACCTTGCATAGCATAGTCAAGGTCGCTCACGTTCACGAGGTCGCCTTCCAGAAGGGTACGATCAGACCAGCGCAGCTGCTTGGTGCGTTGCTTGTTGACCAGGAGCCAGGACCGCAGCTCGTCGGGCTTCACATCGAGGAAACCAGCAAGCTTCTTCAAGTCCATAGTGGTATAAAGTTTGAGGTACGACTTGACGGTGGGGCTCCACATGTTGGTCTTGACCTCATCCATGAAGATGGCGAGATGGTGCTCGATGGGGTCAACGTTGGACTCCGGGTCGTCAAAGTTGGGGGGCACAGGGGAGATGAACTTGGGGCATGCTTGGCGGAAGAGTTCCTCAAAGATGGGAAGCGACTCCGGGCCACCTCTCTGGAGCTTGAGGAGCTGATCACCATACTTCTCCCTAAGAGCGGTGTGGATCGTGTCGTCAAGACGAGTGTGATGGAAAGCAACGCAGATGGCGATGAGAGCATACATCTGCTCATTCTTCTTGGTAATCGAGTCGTACTGAGCGCTCTTCTGGAAGTTCTTGGTCCGTGAGACGTAGACCAGAATGTGGCTGAACATGCGGATGGCATCGCCGTAGCGGCGCATCATCATGTAAGAGAATCCCACATAGTAGTAGGTGGTGAAGTGGGCGGCCATAACCCTGGCGAACTGGGCCTTCTTGGTCAGTTCGATATCGTCCATGGTCTTGAGGGCCAGGCTGAAGTCGCCGAGCAGGCAGTGGACGCGGAGGAGTCCAATGATGGAGAAGTAGCCCAACATCTTGTAGAGGCTCTTGTTGCCGTAGTCTCCAGCAACGGCAGCCGGGTCCTCGTTCCTCTTTTGGGCCCCCAGCTGCTCGATTATTTGCGACTTCTGGATGAGGGAGTAGAGCACATTGAGTACACTATAGCAGCCCCACGTGTTGGGGTTTTCCCGTAGCATCTGCGCCTCATCTGGGGTTTGGCCTTGGCGGGCGATGCGAGCTCTGTAGGAGGAAAAGGAGTTGAATTGGTAGATGAACTCGTCGATGACATCCCATGCCCAGTAATACTAATCAACAGGAAAGCTCGTCAGCACAACACTCGCCATGGAGGATAGACGACCAAGACTAACAGATGGGGGCTCGAGATCGACCGGACCCTCGGAATTGAGAATGAAGTGGAACAAGCTGCAGTATGCGTCGTAGCTCTGGAACTTTGCTTCTAAGGGCGCGTTGAAGTCGAGCGGTTGGGCAGCCTGGGCGAGTCTCGACTGGATATCATCGGGCTGCTGGGCCATCGACATGGAAGCGACCTCGTCGTCGAGGCCATCCTCGTACTGAACCTGCTCCTTGTAGTCGGCGACAAGGGCCTCCTCCTCGATGTCGCTATCGTCCTGCAGCGGCGCCATGCCGTTCGCGTAGGTGCTCATGTTTTCGACGAACCTTGTTCAGGCTTTTCTTTTCCGGCAAGTGTCGAAATCTCGGTGGTGAGCGGTGATAGTGTATGGGCCAGCGGTGGTGGGTGGTCGGCGCGGCGCAATTCGTCGTCGTTCGGGCTGTCTCCTCTGGCAAAAACACTTTGCTGTAATCGGTGGGGCTATTTTTTTGTGGTTGAGGGGCTCAAGCCGCACCGAGTGCTGATTAGTGGCGTCGAATATTTTTGCGGAAGGCGGAGTGATAGGGTTTGCGGACAGTTGGCTGTGACTCTTTTGGCCAATAACCCCGCTTGATGAATGACTCGCTGCCCCACCAACTGGCGGTATGGACGGTACGAAGTACGTTTATACGTAACATCGAACAAGCTCCAAGAGCGAGCCTCTACGGCTCAAATAACATGACTGTTACAATTTCATATTTTTTTCAGGTATACGCTGGCGAAATGACTGGTTCAACACGGATGTTTGTATATTCGTCCTGTTATAGTATATCCTCCCCAGTCCCAGGGGTAGTTCTATCAGGGAGAACTGACGTGTAAGGTAAGACTTACACTACACTTGCCACGATTAATACGCAAGAATAGGAGGTCCAACAAACGAGTTAATTATTATAAGTTCCTCAGATAGTTGCATTTCTATTCGTCTCGGGTAGAATAGCATGTCTGCTTGAAACTGTTAAGGCTAGACCTAACATTTGGGTTCGGATGGCAAGTTAGGAATGATTCAGAATGACCCATGACGGCTGAAGGTGCCGGTATTTCTTTTACAAAGTATTTGCCCCACCAAAGACTTTCCTGACGACAACTCTGCCCCTCCAAGAGTGTGAGCCCCGCCATCGATCGTGTAAGTAGCAACTTTTCATATAAATTTATAAGCACCCGTTTCTCAAGTCTCATAAATTTCCAGTTCATACTGCAATCTGAGATACAAAACCAACTTTTTTCTCCACTTCATCTTAAGGTGAGTAAGACTTGGAGAGGTGATGAGATCTTAATCGAGAGAGGATAAACTAACACAGCAAAGAACCAGCCAGAAAGTACAGTATCACCAATACCGCCAGTCACCCAAGAAAGAAAGCAAAATGCCTGTCGTCAGTCCAGAAAAGCTGGCAAAGCTCCAGCAAAATGGCGATGACGTACGAAATATATGCATCCTAGCCCACGTGGACCATGGCAAAACATCACTCACGGATGCCCTGCTCGCCACCAACGGCATCATCTCGCCCAAACTGGCCGGCAAGATCCGTTATCTGGACTCCCGGCCGGACGAGCAGCTAAGAGGTATCACGATGGAGTCGTCGGCGATATCCCTGTATTTCTCCATGCTGCGCAAGTCAAGCCCAGAGGCCAGTCCGGAGGCCAAGGAATATCTTATTAATCTCATAGACTCACCTGGCCACATCGATTTTAGCAGTGAGGTTTCCACCGCCTCACGTCTTTGTGATGGCGCCGTTGTCCTGGTCGATGCAGTTGAAGGAGTATGCAGCCAGACGGTTACTGTTCTCCGCCAAACGTGGACCGAGAAGCTCAAACCTCTTCTTGTGATCAACAAGATGGACCGTCTAATCACAGAACTGAAAATGAGCCCCGGAGAGGCCTACATACACCTCAGCAAGCTTCTCGAGCAGGTCAACGCTGTGCTCGGCAGCTTTTTTCAGGGCGAACGCATGGAGGAGGACCTCAACTGGAGAGAGCGCATGGAAGAGCGTGTGGCCGCCGTCGCTGCCAAGGAAGCGAGGCTGGCCGCAGAAGGGCAAGCTAGCGACTCGGATGAGCTGGCTTTCCAAGAGCGAGACGACGAGGAGCTTTATTTTGCACCCGAGAAAAACAACGTCATCTTTGGAAGCGCAATAGACGGATGGGCCTTTACAGTCAGACAATTCGCAGGTCTGTACGAAAAGAAGCTCGGTATAAAACGAAATCTCCTGGAAAAGGTCTTGTGGGGCAACTTTTATCTTGACCCCAAGACGAAAAAAGTTCTGGGGCCAAAACACTTGAAAGGGCGAAACCTCAAGCCCGTATTTGTTCAGCTGGTTCTTGAGCAGATCTGGGCCGTTTACAACGCCACGATGGGAAGTGACGGGGATAAAGGAGACCCCGTTCTTTTGGAAAAGATTACAAAGGGCCTGAACCTGACTGTTCCCCCCCATGTCCTCCGCTCTCGAGATCCAAGACTGCTTCTCACCACAGTCTTCTCTTCCTGGCTACCATTATCAGTAGCACTCTTGGTATCTGTGGTGGAAAGTCTTCCATCGCCCAAGACGGCACAGGCTGAACGTCTTCCCGACTTGCTCAAGGAAGTTCCTGGTGTCGAGTTTATCGACCCCAATGTGAAGGACGCCATGGTTTCATTCAAGAAATCACGGTCAGATCCTGTGGTGGTGTACGTCAGCAAGATGGTGTCGGTCCCCGAGAGCGAGTTGCCAGAGAACAAAAGACGAGGGCCTCTCAGCCCGGAAGAAGCGCGAGATATGGCTCGCAAGAAACGTGCCGAGGCGGTCCGTATGCAAGGCAATGCGGATGGTGATGGCGATACCGAGTTTTTCTCGGTGGACCCCCTAACTGGTGCCCTTGGTGATTTGGCTATAAGCCAGAAAGACGACTCGCAAACACCTGCAGATCCGGAGCACCTGATAGGATTTGCTCGCATCTACTCGGGCACCTTGTCCGTGGGCGACGAAATATACGTCCTACCTCCCAAGTTTTCCCCAGCCGATGCACACGCCTCCCCGGAGCCGAAAAAGGCAACTGTCAGTGCGCTCTACATGTTAATGGGGCGGAATCTGGAGTCGCTCACTTCGGTCCCGGCTGGTGTGGTGTTTGGAATCCGGGGTCTTGAGGGCAGCGGAATTCTCAAGTCAGGTACGCTCTGCAGCCAACTCGAAGGGTCGGTGAATTTGGCGGGCATTAAGAACTACGCTGGTAAACCCATCGTCCGCGTGGCGTTGGAGCCGGTCAACCCAGGCGATCTGGACAAGATGATCCGGGGTCTGCACCTACTTGTCCAAAGCGACCCCTGCGCAGAGTACGAGCAGTTTGCCAGCGGCGAGCACGTCCTCCTCACGGCCGGCGAACTCCATCTCGAGCGCTGCCTGACGGATCTGCGAGAACGCTTTGCTCGCTGCGAGATCCAAGCCGGTGCTCCGATCGTGCCCTTCAGGGAGACGACTGTCCGGGCCGACGAGATGCGACCGCCTGTTAACAAGGATCTTGGTCGTGGTGTCGTGATTGGCACGACTAGTTCGAAGCAAGTCAGCGTCAAAGTGCGAGTGAGACCCCTTCCGTTGGAGGTCACCGAGTTCATGCTCAAGAACGGATCCAGCATCAAGAGTCTCTATTCGTCTACGAAGGCAGCTGCCGAGGAAACAGCCCAGGACGAGAAGCTCGCAACAGATGAGGAGGTCGCACAAGGATCCAAGATTCTCTCCCCAGAAGATATAAAGAAACAATTACAGGCACTTCTCGAGACCGGAAAGGGCAAGGAGGATTGGAAGGGAGCGGTGGGACGAATCACAGCCTTTGGACCTAAACGAGTCGGACCTAACCTCCTGATTGACGCCACCAAAGACCAGTGCTTTTCCAAAGCATTCCCGTCGGAGACCTCTAATGGAGGCCAGGAAGCGGACGCGAACGATTCGTCGCTGCGAGCTGCTCACCTGTGTGACAAGGTTGTCTATGGGTTCCAACTCGCAACCGAGCAGGGCCCCCTCTGTCACGAACCCGTCCAGGGCATTGCTGTGTTTGTGGAAAACATCTCCATTGCAGCGGCCGAGGACGACAGCTCTTCGGCGAGAGATCGAGCTGGTCGGTTGACGGGGGAGGTCATCAAGACGGTCCAGCAGGCCATCCATAAGGGCTTTTTGGACTGGTCTGCCCGGCTGATGTTGGCCATGTACTCGTGTGAGATTCAAGCGAGCAGTAAGTTTTCTTTTTGCGCTACCTTTCTTTCCATCCAATTATCTCTTCGTATGCTATGTACATGACTAACACCACCCATTCTCCCCAACAGCCGAAGTCCTAGGCCGAGTATACGACGTCCTCACCCGGCGCCGAGGCCGTGTCTGCTCCGAGGCCATGAACGAGGGAACACCCTTCTTCACCATCCAAGCCCTCCTCCCGGTAGCAGAATCGTTCGGGTTTGCAGATGATATGCGCAAACGTACGTCTGGCGCAGCGCAGCCGCAGCTACGCTTCACCGGGTTCGAGATCCTCGATGAAGACCCCTTCTGGGTCCCCTTCACCGAGGATGACCTGGAAGATCTGGGCGAGTATGGAGATAAAGAGAACGTGGCGAAGCGGTACATGGATGGCGTGAGGAAGAAGAAGGGATTGTTAGTCGAGGGAAGACATGTGGCTACCGATGCGGAGAAGCAAAAGACTTTGAAGCGGTAGATTTGCATCACTGCTACTGAGGCCTGGTACAACAACAAGTATTAAGGATGCAAAGAAAGGAGGACAGATTACCGCCTAAGTAGTATGCAAAGCGGATAGAGCGGGATGTATAAACCGATAGAGAGCGAAACATTGAAAGGGTTGATATATAGAATACAATATAGTAGTAGAATAAGTATTCCTCGAGTCCAAAACACTCATTTACAGTATCAAGCAAGTTTTTCATTCACGGCCTCATCTTTATGCTTAATCCATTTCATCTCTTCTCTTCTTGCTATAGCGGATACGCCTGGATGGCATGGTAGTTAACGTAGATAGATAGGTAGACATGACAGAGCGTTCGTTCATCCTCATTTTCATCGTCCCTCAGACTTAACATCAACCGCAACAAGAGCCAGGAAAACCGTCAAGCAGAGAGCTGGACAGCCGGCGGTGCAATGGAAGGAAACCTAAAAGAGACCAAGCCAAAAGGCCTCCCACATGGAAATATCACTTCTTTTCTCTTACCCCGATCAAATGACTAACAAGATATCAGATGAGCAAAGAAAAAGAAAATTATAAGGGTCCATTGATCAATCCGCCGATACAACAAACACGACAAAAAAACCCAGAGAGAAGAAGAAAATGACTTAGAAAAAGAAAAGAACCCATATAAAATTCTTCATTGCTTGACTCATGTGTGGAAAAAACCGTCTCTCATATCATCAGCCGTTTTTGTTCGCCATAAGAGAAAATGAGAAAGAGAAAGCTTGTTGATATGAGGTAGGTAAGCAAAGATCTATGTACGCACCCACGATAACGTGCTTGTCTTGTGTTGGACAACTCGCTATCCAAAGCCAAGAAAATGAGGAGCGTGAACCAGATTTGGTGGTGGTACCGGAAGATGAGAGAAAACCGGTACGCCATGTGCCCGGAAGAGTCGATTGTGAAGTAGTGTATAGGTCACACCGCAAGTATGCAGTGGCTAAAAAAAGGTATCAAGGACAGCAGTTGTTGAATTTTGCCCATCACTAATTGAAGGATAGGAGCAATTGGGCTTCACCCGAGACGTGATGGAGCGATAGAGGGGCATCATGGCGAAGAGCAAGACGTTAATGTACACTTAAGGCATGAGAGGGCGACCTCCTCGACGACCTTTCTGTGGGACGGTGACAGTGGTCCAGCCATCCTCATCCACGGTCGGCGTCGAAGGGCTCTGCTCAGACGTGGCAGATTGCGGAGGCTGGTCCTGATGAACTGAAGCAGGCCCGCTGCCGTTCGCTCTTGGTGGACGGGCAGTGTCGCCACGGGGCCCGCGGGGAGCACGTTCACCACCACGTCTTGGACCGCCGGCCGCATGAGCACCGCGGGAAGGAGCCCGCTGCTCTGTGCCAGAAGGTCGTCTCCAACTTGAGGCTTCCGCCGCGCGAGACTTGACATTTGCCACGTCATCTCTGGGTGGGCGAGGCTCACGAGGCTCACGGGCTTTGACAGGCTGTTTCTGCTCACCACCGGTTTCTTCCTCTGTGGTTGGCTTCTCCTCCTTCGCAGCCTCGGTTGATTCAGCAACAGGCGCAGGCTCCTCTTGCTTTGGCTTGGCAGCTTCAGCGGCAGCGGCAGCAGCCTCTGCCTCGGCTTTCTCGGCCGCCTCTTTTGCAGCAGCTTCCTTGGCGAGACGTCTCTCTTCCTTGGCCTTCTCCTCGGCCTCTTTCTTCTCTTTCAGAGCCTGGACACGCTTTTCCTCAATTTCCCGCTCCTTCGCGGCCGTGTCAATTGGCCGAGCAGCTCCGAATGGGCTGGCTTTAGAGTCGGTGTTCGCGGCGACTGATGGTGATATTACTGCCGGGGCTTCCGACACGGTCCGCTTGACAAGGTTTAGCTTGGGTCGTGAGGCCGGCACAGCGTGTTGTGGGGCAGGAGAAGTAGGAGCTTCACTGCCTTCGCGAGACTGCCCGGGGGTCGTCTTTGCTGCGGCATCAGGACGCATATTGGAGCGCCATTGAGAATCCTTTTCTGCGGCAGTAGGAGCGCGCTCCGGACGCTCCGGGCGCTCTGCAAACTCGCGGCGTGGGGGGCGAGAATCCTGACGGCCTTCACCAGGTCCCCAGGCAGCAGGAGACGCCTTTCGGTCGGCGCGGAAGGACTCGGTGCGGCCACCTTCAGCACGCGGGCGAGAGCCGTCCCGTGAGCCAGGACGTTGCTCAGCTTGCGGCAATGGGGACAGCGGGCCCCGCCTCTCCCAGTTTCCAAAGTCTCGGACCTTGCCATCGTCCACATGCTCGCGAGGGGCTCTGCGCTCTCCGAAATCGGTGCGGCGGTCGCCACCACGGGCGGGAAGGTCGGCAAGAGGACCTTTGCGGGACCAGTCGATGTCACGCACAAACTCGGACCTCTCCCCTCCTCCCTTGGCTACAGAAACATGTCAATATCGCGACCTCTAAACACACATGGTAGGTGAACGTACGTGGATCCGCAACCCTAACTTTGATTGTTCTTCCCTGGAAATTCTCGCCGTCGAGAATCAAGGCCGCCTTCAGACCTTCGAGATCCCCAAACTCGGCGTAGGCAAAACCCTTGGGGCGCTGTTGCTCGCGGTCCTCGATAATGCGGACATTTACAATGTTGCAATCCCGGAAAAAATCGGTAACCGTCTCGACAGTGGCGTCATACGACAGATTTCCAAGATGAGCGGTGAAGGGAGGCTTGGTCGGGAGTTCGGTGGGAAGATTGTCACGGATGGAGTGATAACCTAGTTGTCGGGCGGTAGACCGTTAGATCAGGAGCAAGGGTTTTGTGCGTGCAACTGGGGGCAACATACCTCTGTCGCCGCCGCCTCCGTAGGAAGTATGACCGCGACGCTCAGAAGATGGGAGGGGTTGAGTGCCTATAAATGAGTCGCATGTTAGCACGCGAGAGAGATTGATGCCGAGACAGGCTGGACGTCTGTCATGCCCAAAGCTGGACAAAACAGCTCAACAATGGGAAAATGTCAAAATGGGGAGGGGTCGCATTACGTACCGTATGTGTCTTCGACCTCATCTGCCCAGGAAGCTGAAGGGGCTCCGAAGGCTATCGCGGGTGGTTAGTTAGTATTGGATTACATACTTTCCCCGGAGGGCTGACCAAGTTCGAATGTCTTGGCATGGAGGGGAAACTAACTAGGATCATTCATAAATTCTCCCAGAGAAAGCTTCTGGGTTTCCTTCTTCTTGGGCGCTGCACGGGGAAAAATATTCGAGTTAGCAGTGGACGAGGACGTTGGAGATACCATAGGCACCCGGCGGCGGTGCAAATGGCCTAAGGGCGGTCCTCACCCATGATTGCGGTTTTTTGTCCACGCGCAGCGAGGTTTCAATCGCAGCGCGGTGCGAGGGCGAGTTTTGCTTTGCGGGAAATCGGATCCTGAGAGCCCGATTTGCTTAAGAAATTCGTTCGGTTTGTGGGTGGACTGCTACCAGAATGCGGATGCAAAATGGTGCAGAGTCGATCGGGGTCGAAATAACGAATTCAAGATTCGTGGGGAGGGGAGGTTAATTGCGATCGATGGAAGGTGGTTTTCGTTACGGCGACGGCAAAAAAAATAGAATGGGTGGAGGGTTCAAGCAATTTTCTCTCTTCTTTCGGCAAAGGGTGCAGCTGGTGGCTCGAGCCCAGGGCGGTGCCACACGGCACTAAACTCTAATAAGCGTTTTGAGGCTTAGCTTGGTGCAGGACCAGGGAGGGGAGCCCCACTACAGCAGTTTAATTCCTGGAAAGACACTGACTTCAACTCTATATCTTTTATACTGTCGCTTTTGATCGGGACGGTTGTCTGCAACTCGTGCACCCGTAAAACAGTCCAGAGTCTTGGATGAAACTGTGATACTGAATCGTGCCCCAAGTCGACTGGCCAGATATGCTTCGCTCGGGTATCCTCTTCCTGCTTTGAGATTCCTGACGCTTACAGGAATATTGCTTTATCATACATATCCCAAACATATCGACGGGCTAACGGATATTTTGCACGATGAAAAGGGTAGTCCTACCAGGTTCTGATAATGAGGGAGATGGATCGAAGTCTTCGAAACAAGTTCCCGACTCTTCTTCACGACCGGTAGTCGAAGAAGAAGAAAATGTTTCTTCTGGTCCAAGACGCTTACTTCCCGAGGAACTGATGGGGGTCTTGGTTCCATCACTAAAAGTGGGCGCTGCCGGTGGTATGTTCTCCTCGCCGCCATTGTTTCTCGTTAATCATACTAATGTTTTTCTCTCCTATGCCAGGTGTGGTAGGGATGTTTTTTGGGGCCGCAGCTGGCATCATACGGACCAACACCCCCGTGATGTTCTCTATCTTTGCCGGTTTTCAATGGGCGGTCCTAAGTTCTAGTTTCTACGGTATGGCATGATTTTTGTTGCTGATATGTTCTTCCGTCTAATTTCGTATCGCTCAGGTTCACGTCAACTTGCGTTACAATTTTTAAAAGAAAAGGAGGAACCCAGTCCGCGTGAGAAAGTCAAGGCGAGTGCGATAGCTGGAGTCTGTGCCGGCACGGCGGGTGGATTGATCCGTAAGTACCATAATCTCCATGGGCATGTATTGCCAATTCTTCTGACACGGTCAAACAGGTGGCCCTAAAAACATCGTACCGGGAGCCATCTTTTGGTCGCTTTTCGGTGCCGGTGGACAGGCCGCGTTAAATGCATGGTACAAAAGACGTGCAGAGGCCGGTGAGAAAAAAGAAGGCGGAGGATTCCTAGCCTCGAAATGGAGCCCCCTCAGAAAGCTGAGCGACGAGGAGTACGAAATGATCATACAAGAGAAGCTTCTTGGAGTCGAGGCTGAGATGGCCATGATCGACGATCAAATCAACGAGTTGAGGGCTGGCAGAGCCCAGAGGGCATCTCAACAGGCGAGTGAGAAAGGCGACGGATCATCATCTTGAGCTTTGGGGAGGATTTGTATAATGTAGCGGAGACCTCGAGGATTCTTCTGAGTTTGCCTCTGTAATCAAACTGTGTATTATTGTTTTTTACCCCAATATCGAGACAAATTAGAGTACGGCTATGCTACCAAATAAACTTGGCCGAAGGACGTTAAAGTACCACGGCATTGTGGACTGAACAGACAGGCACGGAAGCATCCTGAACTTTGTCAGATCCCGAACCCTCCGGAAAGACCCCTTTACAACCTAAACTTTATTCTCGTACCAAAATAGGGGTTAGAACCCACGATGATCCACCTTGACTGCTTGAGGCTAAGAGCTGAGTGACAATTAACCTGCACCCGAACGTCGAATCATGAGCTTTGAAAGTTTGATAGATGGACTTGAAGCCTCAGTAGCCGTACCGACATAGTCCGTATCACGAAAGTGGGCGCAGAATCTGGGATTCGAATAGGCCAAGGGTCTGGAATCAAAATAGCTTGATGTTGATCAAGGAGCTGGAGATGTGTAATGCTGTTCCTATACCATCTTGATAGTGCCGGCTGGTATCATGCGTCCCGCATTTGCTCTTTTCTCTGCCATACTGACGCCGGCGGCCTGGGCCGGTCGCTGTTAGCCTCGGTCGTCGACCTCATCTATGGCTCTACCCGTCTCGATCACGAGCTCTTCGGCCTCATCATCAGAATCCTCAAAGGCTCCTGTAACCACCTCGAGTTTCACTTCTCTTGAATCACCCAGCAGCACGACGGTCGCGCCCAGTGTAGAGACAGACATATATCAGCAGCAGTGGCCAGCTATGGCTATCACTTCCGCATCGTCTCGCCGACACCCAGCATGCTAGCCAAGGCACCCACCTTTCCCAACTTTGCCTTCTTCGACATCAATACAGCTCCTGGCTCCTCGACCATCGCCTCAGGTAGTGCTTGGGCAGGGTACCGTGTATGCACCCCGGGATCATTCGAAGGCCAGTCTATACGCATCGTTAGGTTCTCGGACAATCCCACGGCGTATCCTTATTCCGTGATTTGCAGAAACCCGGATGGCGTGTATGTGAGCGGCTCGCTCATCGGGTGCTCTGTCATGGCGCCATGGCCTAGCATCGGAGGAGTCGAGAGAAGCTACACGACCTTCTCAGCCTCGGTCTCGTCGCCTGCCGGTGCCGTCACTCTCAGGCTTGATGGTCTTGTACGTGCTGGGGCTTATTTACGACGTCGACATGTTTTTTGGTAGTGACTGCAGTCCGCCCGTCTAGATAAACCCTACTATTATAGTCGAGGGTCTATAATAGGAGATTTGAATGGAAAAGCGCTGTTAAGGATTGAAGAATGGGCTGGGTATTTGGCGAACCTCCATCCTCCTTGATCGAATGTTCAAAAGCTCGGCCGCGACTCAGCTCTGGACGAGGGATCCGTGTCTATCCGGAATCATCCCCAGGAACCTGAAGGATCCGCTGGATCCATTTGATGCACCTCCCCCTGATAGCTGTGGAGAAATGAACCTTGTACAGGTAATTGTATATTTTTCAAGAACATTCAGAAGCTTTCCAACAGATCGAAGAAGAACATGGTCACGATGCATCGATGACTTCAAGGTGGAGGTTACATCATGAGGAATAAGATGGGATTGAAACATCGATTTAGGGCAGGGGCCTGTAGTTTAGCGTACCTTTTGGGCGGTTGAGGATTCGGTTGCGACGGGAGGCACCGCCTGCCACCACCTAGGTACCGTCGGGAACTTGCCAAGACCCCATCAAAAGGCCGCTGGAATCTGGATATCGACGGGCCTCTGACAGTGCCAATTTTCGGCTTGATTGCTTACCAAAAGATCTTCCCACCCCCTTTCGTCTGATTATTGTTTGGTGATTTTCGCGACGGCATTTTCCAAGATATCTTACACCCCGCCACGGGAATTCTTTTACTTGCTGCATCTGCTGCTTTTTGGCAATTATACGGATATCATTTTCAGGTTGTCGTTGTCCATACCGTCCGTATCCATACCGTCCGTATCCGTACCTCCCGCGGGATCCAATACTGCAGATTACTATTTCCGTACTGAACCCACCAATTAATTACCGACAACATCTCGCTGCGATTGCTCTCCCTGAGCTCCCAGATTGCCTCTAGACACTTTCGCTGTGTATCCCATTCTCGCCAGTACACACGCTGCTCTCCCTCGCAAGCACCGAACCGACTGTTTGCTGCCGAATCCCGAATCACCCTTTTGTTTGCCTGGACTGGGACACGGCGCTCTTGGGACTGGTTATTTGCTTGCAGGCGCATACTCGAAATGGAATGCTTCGTCGTCCAACTTGGATCGAGGGATTAAGAGGACACTTGCGGCGGACAGGCACAACGCAGCAAGCAGCAGAGACAGGATAAAAACAGCAGGGTCGACGCTTGTCTGGCTTCTCGCTAGCCAGGCCATCGAGGCTGTTGCTCATGGTGCCTCGAGATGGCGCTCTTTAATCCCACATTCTTTGTCGGTATTATAGTCCTCCTCTACCTCTCGTCGTTTGTGCTATTCGCCATCATCCGGATCATCACGGGCGTGTCCATCCAGCGCATCGGCTACTTTTCCATTCGCCGACTCGCATATACCCTCCGAGATGGCGTCAAGATCGAGGTTCGGGGCCTGGGCCTCAATGTGCATCGGCCGACCTTTGCGCAACCAACATGGCTGAGCGTTGTTGTGGATGAGTTGACTTTAACGCTAGATATCACGGAAATGGAGGGGCACAAGGCCAACGCTACAGCAGAGGAGGAGGAGGACGAAGCCGAAGCCGAAACGACGAATGGAGGGCCGAAAGAGGCCCCGGAAAAGTCGCCCAAGATACCGTCAATCCGCCGGGACGAGGGGCGGCCGAGTGGGCGGAGCAAAACATGGGAGAAGTTGACCAAAATCAAAGACCAAGTCAAGCGGCTGCATCGTGTCGTAAACTGGTTGCGCATGGTGGATCTGGTGGCGACCAACTCGTGCGTCAATATTGTCGATGTTGGGAGTCTCCAGGTCGGGAGCTTTACCATTGCCGTTGATACTAGGCGCAAGATGGTGGATAGGGCACGCTTCTTCCTCCAAGGCAGATCAGACAGGAAGGGCCAAAAGCAGCAGGCAGAGTGGATCATGACCATCCGAAGCATGTTGTTCACTGCTGATGGGAGGGAGTCGCTGGAAATTTTGGATACGGCCAGCTTGAATATTCACGGATTCCTCTACGAAGCGCTCGATGGGCTCCGCGACACAGCCGTGGCCCTGAAGCTGGGCCGCGTTCACATCCCGTACGACGACGTGCGACACAGCACCCGGCGATACAAGGAAATCAGGTCCAAGGTCGATCGGGCTTTTAGCGAGTCGCAACCGGTGGACGTCTTCGTCGACCAGGTGATCAAGGAGCTTGATGTGCCTGGAAGCACCACCCACGAGCTGATGCAGACGGTCTCCGACTCCAAGGATCTCATCAGCTCGGCGCTCAGGGGCGTCAAAGAAGTGCAGTTTGCCGTCAGTTTCATTGGGCTTACAAAGAGGGTAGAAGCAGTCAAGACCAAGGGATCATCGCCAGTTCTGTTGACGGCATCCATGAAGGAAGTCGGCATTGATCTTCATCGGTTGGATCCCAAATCACCAGCACATAGGATGTACTTTCCCTCCAAGGACATTGCCCACGAGGCCCTAGCCGCAGCTCTGTCGATATCCATTGGCCTCGACGATGGCCATGGCAAGCCCGAAAGGATCATGTATATCCCCATGGCGACCACTACTGTTAGAACCACGTTGCCGTCCAAGACTGTTGAGCTGGCCGACGAAGGGACCGCACAGGACCGGAACGCAAATATTCTCTTCGCTAATTCCGTTGTGACCTCGCCGTCCGTTGATCTTGACCCCCGACACCTCCCCCTGCTCCTGGCCATGTTGCGCCCCAAGCCGAAGCCCAAGGTACAGGCGCAGCCCCAGCAGCGACACATGCTTATTTCACGCCTTCTCCCCAAAGCGAACATCAAATTCTCCATGCACGAACCGGTCCTGAGAATCACTCTTCCGCCCGTACAAAAGTCGTTTGATCCCGACGAGTTCGATTTGATAATATCTTCCATCTCGTCGGTGTCTTTGGATCTGGAATCGTTCCATTCAAACATCGAGGATCTACACTATTCGCTGGCCGCCACCACAAGAGTCCAGACTCACAACCTGTATTACCAGACATGTTCAGGCGAACGGTTCGACCTTTTGGAAACAGAAACATTTGACCTGAAGCTGCAGCTCAACGCGACACCTCATGTTCATGTAATTGCAACTGGAAACCTCCAGACATTCTCGGTGAAGATGGTGCGGCAAGAGATTGGCGACGGATTGCGCCACATAATACGGCAGCTACGTCTCAATGTCGAGCCAGACAAGATGGCTGGGTCCAAGGGCGCCAAAAAGTCAAACTTTCTGCGTGCCATGCCCGACTGGCTCTGGCACTTCCAAATGCAGTGCTCAGACTTTAGTGTGGAAGTGGCAGGTGTGGATGAGGGAATATCCGAGGACACCAAGGGTGTTGCTATACAGCTGGACTCGTGGTCAGCAGAGTATCGTGCACAAAGGCTGGAACCCACTCCCCAGCGCAGGCAAACTTCTAGGCGGAGAGCCAGCAGCCGCGGGATGATGAGCCCCCCTGATTCCGATATTCTGAAGGCGGTGCCCGTGTCACCGAGGAAGAGGTATCACCATGACGGAGACGGCCGCCGAGTAGCGATTCATGTTCGTGGATTTGAGGCCTTCATGGTCGAGTCGGCAGAAAAATGGGAGATTGAGCCGTTTGTGAACATGCCCAGGTTTGAGATTGCCTTCTCTACACTGAGCGACAACCAAGGACCCGTATTTCATGTTCACTCTCATGTTCGCACGCTGCTCGTCCAGTACTCTCTTCATCGGCATTATGCTGTAGCTGTCGCGGCCATGATTCTCAAGAAGGCATTTGCGAGAACCAGCCGCGAAGTATCACGGCCGAGCACACCGACTTCTGTTGCCTCCTCGAGACGGGTCGTAGGACACCTCTCACCCCCGGGCTCCACTCCCTCGAGTGTATCATTTAGTGATGCGGGCACCTCTCGGGTGTTTGACGAGCTCGTCGTCGTTGATGTCAAGGCCACGCTGATTCAAATCAAGGCTGAAATGCCTGCAGAACCACCACTGATGCTTCATATCTACGGCATGGAGGCCGGGCGACACAGGTGGTCACCTCCGTTCTTGCATTCAAAGTTGATTCGTCTCTATGCTAAGGCCCCTCGGATGCGGAGGGTCTGGGCAAGGGTGCTTAGCATCAAGAATGGACGGGTCGATTACCGGGAGTCACGCAGAAAGTCCCCGGGCGGGGCTGTGCACGAGGAGCGGATGGCCGACATCATAACCGACACGGTGCGGCTTTCTGTGCCCCATGAAATGGTGATTCACCAAATATTTGACAATATTGTCAACACAGCCAAGGCAGTTGAGCAGCTTCACCATAGGTTCAAGACGGGCACCAACGAGTACATCCTCGACAAGGGGCCAGAGGGGCCTAAAAACGTCCCCAAGGTCTCGCTGCGGTCCCGGACGGTCTTGTTTGAACTCGAAGATGGAGCCTTCGAGTGGAAGCTCGGCATGATTTACCGTGCCGGACGAGTAGAGCAGATGCAGCGGCAGGCGCGCGAGGAAGCCTTCCGTCTGAAGGTCAAGAAGCTCCACGAGGAAGAGTCCAGGAGGGGGTCTAGCAAACTTCGTACTCGCTCAGCCGCGCCAAGGGGTCGTTCCGAAAACTCGACCAAATTCCACACCAGGAGCCACAGCACTGATAGCCATCCACGGTCTAGCACTGAGGCTCACCCCCGTGGTCGTCCGACTTACGACCCCAGAGGAGCAAAACTGGGAATCAGCGCACACGCACAGATCAGTGTGGCAGAGGCCATGCAGAAGCTTCACGTTCACAATGCCAAGAGCTGGAAGCAACGCATTGATCGGCACTATCTCATGGCGAAGAATGGCATGAAAGACCTCCACTCGCTTTTTGGCGCCGACGACATGATTGTTGCAGACGACCTAGACGACAGCGAGAACATCTTGGAAGTTCCCCAGCGACCTGCACTCATGTCTGCGCTCATCAATGACTTGCACTTTGTGATTGATAAGCCATCGTTCCCGATGAGTGAGTTGCCCGGGTTCCTCCACAGGGTCGGAAAAGGCATGCCCAGGGATATGAAATATTCTCTCCTTGTGCCCATGAATGTCCAAATCAGCATGGGAGAGGCGAGGATCTTGTTGCGAGACTACCCGCTGCCTTTCATCCACGTCCCCGCCATCAAGCCGGGCCAGTCTTCCCGACTTCCTGCTCTTTCGATGAAGACGGATTTCGTCATCGCCGAAGAGTTCAGGGGGATCGAATCCAGTCGGAAAGTCCGTGTCCAGATCGTCCCTCCGAGGAATCCAGACGTGGATGGGTCAAAGGAAGGAGCGTTTGCCATTGATGTTCGTAGGACGACCAGCCCTGTCAAGTCATTCTCGGACATGACGGTCGAGATCCATAGTGCCAACCCCACGAGGATAACATGGGGTCCTTCATACCAGCCCGCGATACAGGACATGATGATGGCCATCGAGTCGTTCACCAAGCCGCAGCTTGATCCCTCGGATAGAGTCGGATTCTGGGATAAGATCCGGCTCAACTTCCATTCGCGAGTTCGAGTGGCGTGGCGTGGCGATGGGGATGTCCATCTTGCTCTGAAGGGTTCCAGAGACCCGTATCAAGTCACTGGGAATGGCGCGGGCTTCCTCATGTGCTGGCGTAACGACGTCAGGTGGAACATCCACACCGAGGACGACCCCACGCGCTTCATGACGGTCAGCAGTGGCGAGTATGTTATTGCAGTGCCCGACTACAGCCATCAAGTAAGGGAAGCACGCCGCGGCCAGGGAGAAGCAGACAGCATCATCAGCGACTCAGGACACAAGTCTGCAGCAGCCTTCAAAAAGGTGGTCATGAAACTCTCTGGCAAAGTCGAGGTTCTCGCTGGTCTTGTTTTCGAACAAGCAATCGAGAAAGGGGAGAGGAGGTTTCAGTTCAAACCACACTACGATGTTGTGCTCAAAGCTCCCCAGTACGCAGCCCCGGACAAGGATGGTCGTCCGTATGATGCCTTTCGGGGATTCCGCAGCCAACATATCCATCTGTCTGTTGCTGTCCGTGCTCCGGTTGACCGGTCCTGGTCGGCTTCGAATCCCGAACCGTCTCGGAGCTACAACACAGTGCACCTCACGCCTCGCTTCTTCACGCACTTTTTTGCCTGGTGGTCCCTCTTTGGAGGGCCCATGTCTCTCCCCATTCGCCAAGGTGTTCTGTGGCCAGGCCGGGAAAAGAACAGCAAGAAGTTTGGAAGACATCTCGCAACCATCAAGTACAATCTTCTGTTCGCGCCGCTGTTCCTCAGTCACATTTACAAGCACAAGGACCTTGAGGACGCCTCTGAGAATGCAGTTTCGGCGACTGGCATCAAAGTTCGGTTTGACAGTTTCATGCTCGACCTGCATCAGAGGCGCGAGGAGTTCAACACCAGGGACCGTGGCCGTGGGACCCAGGCTAGGACCAGTGGGATGAAGATACATGCTGGCCAGTTAGATCTGGTGTCTGCCGACATTCGTGCCATCTCTGCCAGCATCAAGAACGCGACAGCAGACAGTCTGAAAAACAAGTCCATCTCTACATTCCTCACAGAGCAGGAAGACGACGGGCATGATTTGTCTCGTTTTACCATTCCCGACAACGATCTTACCTGGATCGACATGGACGATTTTGTCGAGCTCGACTGGATCTTGCCCACCGAGCCCAATCCCGACACCAAGATTCTCCCTCTTGCCTATGCACCTCGAATCACTTACTTCCGTCAGACCGACATTGGCGGTGTGATCGAGGGCGACCCGGATAGGACCAGCCCCTTTGGCCAGGAACCCACACACTCGTGCATCATGAGCCAGGACGACGATCCTCGGAGAGTGCAACGCGACCTCATCCGTCGCCGCCTGGAGCAGCTAGATGTGCAGATGGAAACACACAAACGGACTCTGGGAGAGATAGAACTCCGGCGCATAAGAGGTGACGATGCCGATCGAGATTTGAAGATGGAGTTTGAGGCCCTGTCCAGGCACACGGTCGTTCTCGGTGACAAGAAGACCTTTTTGGAAGGCATGCTCAGGGAGATGCAAAGTCGCAGTGGCGAGCCCGGGGAAGAGTCCGAGTCAACCGAAGTCAACGGATCGGGCGACTCTACCACAGTGGACGAAAACACAGTCCAGGCTGGAGAAGAGTTTGCCAGTGATTTCAAGAACCGGTTCGTGGTGCACAACATGCAGCTGAAATGGAACAATACGCTTCGCAATATCATTCTGCGATACATCCATCAGGTCAGCCAGCGCCGGGGTTTCGTCTACTACCTCTCTCGGCCAGCCATCAAGTTCATCCTGGATATTGTGGAAGAGCAGACGAAGTCCAAGACTGCCAAGAACGGAGCTGCCGGAACGCCCGGTGATGCCCCTGAGGGCAACAAGACGGACCGCGAGATCCAAAAAGAAATCGAGGATAGGATCCGCAATATTCTTCAAGATGGGCGCAAGTTTGCGAGTGCCGAAGATGCCGGTCCCCAGGCATCGACCATGGCTGATCTCTGCAGCGGTATTGCTGAGGGGTTCACGCCGCAGAACAGTTATCATGTTCGTGTGATTGCTCCCCAGATACAGCTGCAGAGTGACAAGAACAAGAAGCATGTGGTCCTCATCACTGCCAAGGGCATGGAACTCAAAGTAGTTGAAGTCATGGACAAGGACCGGCTCTCGGACAACGTCAGTGGGCTGGTCCAGCGTCGTTTCCTCGTCAACATGGACAGCACTCAGTTCTTCGTCACTCACCAGAAGTGGTTCTCTACGCAGCTTGTCTCCATGTATTCTGGCAGCACCTATGGCATTGCTCAGGGCTCCTCGTGGCCACCATGGGTTCCCATGGAGGTCATGGTTGACTTTGAAGCAGACCCGTTTGGGTTCAAGCGTGTGGTGCAAAAAACGTCAGCCATGCTTCGCTATGACAAGTACAATACGCTCCGTCTGAAGTACAACGATGAAGTCAACACCCAGAGCGAGGGCAACTATGCCACATCGGATCCAGAGAAGACGGAGAGCAGAATGGACAATCTCTGGGTCGAGTTTCCTCAGGCACGTGCCCTCTGCAACTCGTCCCAGTACTACGCCATCTATGTGATTGTGCTCGACTTGTTGATGTATAGCGAGCCGGCCGAGAAGCACAGAAACGAGCGGCTGGAGAAGATCATGCTGGCGTCTGATTTCAGCGATCTGAGGGGAGCGCCTGAGGCGGTACTTAAACTTCAGGAGCGTGTTAGGCAGCTGGAAGACATCAAGACCCACTTCCAGATTCACAGCAAGTATCTCGACAAAAAGGGCTGGAAGGATCGGCTCAATCTCGAGCGTGATCTGGCGGCATGCGAGGACGAGCTGTTCTTTATGATGAAGGCCATCACCACATCACAGAGAAAGCTGGACAGCAGTGCGAGCAGTGCCCTCTTGAAGTGGAGCATCTCGGTCAAGGAAATTGTCTGGCAGCTTATTCGCGACAACAATGAGCCGCTGGTTGAGCTTCAACTGAAAGACGTCGAGTACGACAGGACCGACAATGCCGACGGCTCACATATCAACCTCATCCAGGTGGGCAAGATCCTCGGTCTCAACCTACTCCCAGATGCCATCTATCCTGCCATGATTGCCCCGTATGTCGAGGGCGATCGCGCTGGCTTCGACACGGGCACGCAGCCCATGATCCGGGTGTACTGGTACATGCTTGAAGCCATTGCAGGAATCCCTGTCATGGACCACTTCGAGGTCAACCTCTTTCCCCTCAAGATCCAGCTGGAGCGCGAAGTTGGGAACAAGCTCTTCGAGTACATCTTCCCCGGCATGGACGGAGACAAGCCTACCGCCAGCGGAAAGAACGACTCGCCATTCATGATCAAACAAACTCTGGGTGATGACGAAAACACAGACGAGGATGACTCCCTAGCTGGATCCGTCGATCGTCTGGGATCGTCACACGCCGACAACTCTCACTTCTCAACACGCGCCGGGTCGTTGGAACTGCGTCTTCGCCCGACCTTTACATCGGAACCGACCCTGATGCCTACAAACAAGCAAAAGGCCGTCAGCATCCACTCGGGCGATGGGCACTCGTTCCGGCTGTTCCGGTCCGGGACTGGATTCAGGACGGCTGGCAAGAAGCCGTCGTACGAGTCACTGCGCGGCAATAACGCACCACGGCCAGGCATTATCCCAAGGTCTTCTACGGGATTCTCGTCCAAGAATGAACTCTCCAGCAACAGCGAAGTGCGCCGTGGATCCCGCTTCGCACTCCGCAAGCAATCCAACACGGAGGAGGCCAAGGCCAAAAAGTCGGATGACCTGACCAAGATGATGACCCGTGCCTCCAACTACATGACATTCGCCTACATCAAGATGCCCTCGGTCGTCCTCTGCCTCAGCTACAAGGGCAAAGGCGAGCGCAACTTCTCTGACGTGCACGATTTCGTGTTCCGTCTCCCGACGATCGAGTACCGCAACAAGACGTGGTCCAATCTGGATCTCGCCATGGCACTGAAGAACCGTGTCATCAAGGCCTTGATCAGCCACACCGGCGCCATCATCGGGAACAAGTTCTCGAGACACCGACCCAACACGGCACAGCAGTCCAAGCTCCGCGAGCTTGCTACGAGCTCGGTACTCCTCTCGACCCCACAACTCTCGGAATCCCGAGACAATAGCGGCGACGACTCTTCTTCTCTCTACGGAACCTCGCCCGTCGACTTTTCCCGCTCCCCGCCAAGATCCATTGCCCGATCACAGACCTCAATCCCCGGCCCAAGCTCGCGGAGCTCTAGCATTGCTTCCTCGCGCTCACAACGCTCCGGTCACGTGGTGGTGGTTACCAACCAGGGCGGAGGCGCCATACCCGCCTTCATGACACCCCCTTCGCACGACCGAACCCCCACAGCGGCTCCGCCAAGTGAAGCGCCCCCCAGTAGAACTACCTTTGGTGGCCTTCTTCTCAGACCTAGCTCAAGCGGCGGCTCTCGACTCTTTGGCGGCGGCGGCGGGAATGATTCCAATAATTTCAGGCAGTTTGGGGGGGGTTCCAGACCAAACACCAGCGCTGGACCCATCATTGGCGGCGGTGGTATCCCGAGCAACCCGGCAGATTTTGACCCAGACGAGGTGGTTGTCCCCCTCCGCCCCCATGAGCGGAAGAAGTCGGGTGGATCTTCTACTACTGGTGGTGGTGGTGGTGGGGGTGGGTTCTTTAGGGAGAAGCTAAGTGCGCTGAAACAGCGGGTCAAGTATACTGAGAATCCGTCTATTTCTGTCACGCATAGGAGTGAGGAGGAGAACTCGGGGAGTGAGGATGAAGGAGGCAGCGCTGCGTATGGTAATAGGGGAGGAGGTGACGGGGCGAGCTTTACATCTGTTGGCGGAGGAGGAGGAAAGTTGAGTAAGCTTGGTTGGGGCAAGTCGTCGAGATGATATACCGACCTTTCTTGTACTCTCTCTAACATGGCAGTACACTTTTCTATAGCCTTTTTTTTTCTTCTTTTCTATAGCTACTTTCTGTTGTTTGGCATAAATAGCATGTGGCGAGCGGCGGGATGGAAACAGTGAGCTAGGTAGCTACCACTTACTCCCTACCTACATTATTATAGCGAGCAATCAGGCAGGCAGGCAGGCGGGCGGAGTCAGGCGTGAGTTATTTGGTTGGGTTTGGTTGGTGCACTTGGGTTTTCTTTTTTCCTGTTATTTCCTGTTCTCTTTCTTCTCTTCATCAATGTGATAAACCAAACCACAGCAGGAATATCATCTGTTACTGGTAGAGGTGCGAAATACAAACATCTACCTACCTTACTTAGTTCAATTACACATATACTTGTAGTACTTTCGGCCATTACCAAAACGGTAGATTCATAGACGCACTGAATTCTGTTAACCCTTTTTTTCAGTTCATACATGGTGCGTGTGTGTGTACATGATGGATAAATATAGTATGGATGCTGTTTAACATGAACAAGAGCCAAAAGTCTATTTTCAATCAGCATCAGAGCCATGCCCGCTTGTCAATATCCATCATCTATCACTGTATTTTACATTATTTATACACTTTACACAGTTTGGGAAATAAGCCCCAAGAAAAGTACAAAGGGACCTACTAGAACTAGGTAACTACTGCTTCCCCAATTTCCACTGATAAATAATATCCTGAATCTGTTCCCACGACAGCCTCGTCACGCCGCCCGTCTGCGCAGAGGTAGCCTCCTGCAGCACCACCGTCGGCGCACCGCTCCCTTGGCCAGGGTTATTCACCATGCCGCCAACAACCAACTTGGCCACACGTCGCAGATCAGCAACCGTCAGCTCGCTGATTCTGCGCGTCATCTCCCTCACCGGAATCTTGTGTCCGTGAACCTGCACCTGCCTGCCCAGATCCTCCAGCTCAACCATACGGCTCTCGAGGTTCATCAACAAACTGCTCCGGAGCTGGTTCTTGGCCCTAGCAACCTCGACATGGTTCAAGGCCGAGAAGCCGCTTTCCAGTGTCAAGGCCTGCAGCTCGCGGCACATGACCTGGAGCATGTGCGGGGTTCGGCCAGGAATACACGCGGCGGTTATGCCGAATAGCCCTGAGTCGGTGTAGCTCTGGTTGAAGGCCACGGCGCTCTCTACCCACGCGTACTGGTTCAGCACGTTGGTGTACAGACGCGAGTACATGCCCTTTCCGGGGCCGCCTGCCGAGAACGAGCCGCCGCCGCCGAGAAGGGTCTGCAGAGTGGCCAGGGCATAAATGTCGTCTGATTTGATGGGGAGACCCTCGAACACGAGCTGGATATGGCTGAAGGCTGGGAGGTTGGGGTTGACGGGGACTGGCTGGGGCGGTAGGGAGAGGAAGCCGCCTGTGTAGTGGGCTGGTCGCTTCAGGTCGTCTGCCGTGATGGGCGTCGGGGTGGGGGCGACGCGAGCTGTCGAGGTGGAGAGTTTCTTGTTGAGAAAAGGTATTTTTGAGAGTATACTAGAGCCCGAAGAGGATGTCGAGGAGGAATCGGTCGATGAAGAGCTGGATTCGGATCCTAATGAATCCAGTGATGTCTCTGAACCTGATCTTGATAATGGAGCCGAGGACAAGGGCTTCATGTCGCCGAAATATTGCTCAGTGAGCCTGACCGCCTCGGCGTGAGGGACACCGGCGAAGGCGACGACGATTCTGTCGGGCTTGAAGAAGGCATCTCTGTATGCGTTGATCGTATTTCTGTCGATCTCGCCTAACCTCTCCGCCGGGCAGAGAAGCGGGTTTCCTAGAGTGTTGTCCTTGAAGGCAGCCGCGTGGGCAAGCTCGGGAAGGATAAGTTCAGGTTTCGACCAGATCTCTCTGACTTCGTACTCGGCTGTCTCGAGCTGGGCGGATATTTCGGAATCCGAGAGTAGAGGGTCCCGTATCGTCTCTGCAAGCAATCCAACAGTTGTGGGTATCGCCGTGTTGAAGGTGGCTGCTTGGTACATCATTGACTCTCGAGAGGACGCGCACTGAATATTTCCCCCCAGACTCTCCATGGTCTCTGAAATTTCATCACCAGTCCGCGATCTTGTCGCCTTGAAAGCTAGCCGGTCCATGATATGGCTCGCGCCGCGAAGGTAGTCGTTTTCATACCGCGACCCAGCATCGATGTAGACACCCACGCCCGAGAAGGCATCGGGCAGGTCTTCTGAGGCCACTCGGATGCCATTTGGGAGGGTTGTGATCTTGTCGGCCTCTGTTGGGTCCTAGCAGTCGTCAGGCAGTTAGCGAATGCGTCAAGGAAAAAAGACAAGGCGAGAGTTCATATTTTGGTACCTTTGGCGACGGCGAACTGATGGTGGCCAGGGGCCTGGCCGCGAATGGAAGCCTCCTCCCCCCTATCCTAGCTGCATTGCTTGAGAGACTGGCCCGCGAGAGAAGCCTCGCGGAGGTGCGAGGTATGATCATGGCGATGTGGTGATCCGGCAGCAAGGTCGGGGGCGAGTGATCATGGTTCGCATTCAAGGCTGATGGATGCTCGGTTCAGTTTGCGCTCACCTTGACCAGGAAAGGTCAAACAAATTGGATCACTGGACATGGGTTGGTCACGGAAAAAAAGAGTGGGGAGCGGGGCCGGCCTGCTGACTTGGTTAGGTACATCTTAGGGGTTACTTGCGCGGGCCTTGGAGGGACTCATGGTTGAGGAGCGTTCGATACCCCAAACAATACCATACTCTGACGAACAATTATGGCCGAATTATGCTTGTTAAACGTAAAACGTTTTGTACGTGCATCTACATGTAGTCTTATTTTTGACCTAATGTACAGTACTCGACGGTGGCTGGACTCAACGGGGCAAGCCTTGGTGGAGGACTGGGTCGCGGACTCAGCGCGCTGCACAGGGGGCACAGGGCCTTGTCAGGTAGGCCGTTTTTGGCGGGCAGCCTACGTAAAAGCCTGGGCCCTGGGACCATCGGTGCAGACTGAGACTGCAGACAGCGAGCGGGTCACGCCTCCACGCCCTCTGCTCCATCCCAAGACAAACACCCTTCTGGTGAGCCCATTGTGCATTTCCCCTCTGGATCTGAACCTTCAACACGACCCCGTGCTTTCCATCCAGCTCGTCAATGTTCACTCAACCTGCCCCGGCGCCCACGTCACCGGGCCTTGGAACCCCCGTTGTCTCTGAGGGTGCATCTTCTTCATCGTCTGCTACTAATCCCATCGCTAGAGCGAGCCGACTGCGCGGGCTAAGTTACCTCCGGAACTATACCCAGACCCATCTTTTATCGAGGGAACACAGCAACGGTCACCACCACCACCATCATAACCATAATAACAACCACCACGGACAAAACAATCACGGAGCCGCCACAAGCACCAGTTCCAACCCTGCTGTTTCTTGTACAACAGGCGTACCGGCGTTATTATCTTCAACGAGCCATACCCAACCGTCTTCTCCTGCACTAGAATCTCCGAACCCCCTCGCGCGTGCCGCCACTCATCCGAATATTGCTGCTGCTGCCTCGACGACCGAAGGGCAGACCTCCACCTTGCCCCCCATTCGTCCAAATCGGTTTTCTTTGGTTCCAGGCCTCCCAAATCCTCTCGCTTCTCTGAACATTCCTCTGCCGTCATCGCTACGGAGCCAGGACCCAACGACGACAGCCTCTTCAATAGTCTTTGGGAGGAGATCGACCGAGGCTGCTGCCATTCCCACCGTTGTCACGACCGCTGCCGCTAGTGGCACCATAGAAAATACTGCCCCTGGTTCTGCCCTCTCGGAGGATAACAATACGATGACCAGGGCGAGATCAGCTACTACTGGCGACGCCATGGCCAACCCCAGTATTGACGTCCTTCCCTCGATCAGGTTCAGCACATTTTACGACCCGCGCGCCACACAGCCATCCCTTACCTTTGCCCCTGTCTCACGGACGCTCCCGACGGGCAACGAAATAATCCGTGTTGGCAGATACTCGGAAAGAGAAAGTCAACCCAATGTCCCCCATAATGTACCGTCAGCAGCTCCCGTGGGCTTCAAGAGCAAAGTGGTTAGCAGGCGTCATTGCGAGTTTTGGTACAAGGATGGCAAATGGTATATCAAAGATGTCAAGAGCAGCTCGGGCACCTTTTTAAATCACATCCGGCTGAGTCCCGCTGGCGCAGAATCCAAGCCGTTTCCAGTCAACGACGGCGACATCGTTCAGCTCGGGATAGACTTCAAAGGTGGCGAAGAGATGATCTTTAGGTGTGTCAAGATGAGGCTCGAGTTGAACCGCGGCTGGCAGAACAAGTTGAACACTTTCAAGTATGTTGCTTTCACTCTCCCTTTCTAGACCACCAGTCACTAACATATATCCAGTATGAACACGCACCAAAAACTAAGGGAAATGACGGCAAATTCAGGAAACGCATCCTCATATTCGCAGGACTGCTCTATATGTCTCAACAGGATCGCGGTCAGTTGCCCCCCCTCACTAGTTGCCAGTGCATTGCAGACTAACGCCTGTGACACACGCAGCCCTGTCAGTGTCTGTTTGTGGCGCCTTGCTCACATACGTGGCACTATAAATGTATCAGGTCGCTCTTATCGGCCCCGTCCTACCCAATATTTATCTGCCCCAACTGTAGAGCAGCCGCTGATTTGGAGGCCGACGTCGAGGAGCCCGAAGAGGAATGGGAGCAGCTGGACTCTGACGAAGGAATTGCTGTCAAACAAGAGGGCGCCTCTTTGCTAAAAGTCGAGGGCGGCAGCGGTTTCAACAACGGCGCAGATAATAATTCTCTGCCACCACCGCGCAAGTCAAGAGAGTCTGTTCGAAGTGCTCGACAGGCTCTGCTGGCCGCTTCCCAACAGGCGGCGGCGGAAAATGGAGACGTCACGATGAATCTCGACCCACCTCTCCCAGTAGTAAAGCAGGAATCCATGTCCCCGATCGGCTCCCAACAGAGCCGTCCATCAATGTCACATTCGACCTCAAATCCGATGCCGATTCCCATAGCGAACGGAGGCGCGCCAGTTAACCAGCGCGCGGTGAGCGTAGGTGCGGTCAACCACACGGCTGGTGGCGCGAGGACGCCCTCGCCCACAAGTGGAATTCCCACGATAAACGGGCATGAAGGGCCCATCACGCCCCGAAATGATGCTGGGCCCTGGGTATTTGACGGCAGCAGCGTGATACGGCATGAAGCTGGAGGAGGAGGCAGCGGGCCGTCGTCGAGTGGCGCCGGTCGGATAAACAGTTTAGAGGCGGCTGTGAATGGGGGGATGAAACAGGAAGAATCCTCTGATGAGAACTAATGATTGATGCTCAAGATTTCTCTCTCTCTCTTTGGCACCTTTTTTTTGTTTTCATTCTAATTGAGTTTTGATGACTTTTTGCTCTCATCTCTTGGTCCTCATCCCTTGCCCTCTCCCTCTCTCTCTATATGGACTTTTTATTGTTGTCGTCTCTCTTGATACCTCGGGTTCTCTCTACCTACCAGTGACTACGCACTATTTTAACTTGTCTCATTTTCATCTCTCTCTTCAACGCATATCTATCTCTCATTTTCAATATCATATCTGGGTTTTTTCTCGGCGGGGGAGGTCGGTCCTTTTAAACCATTGCAGGGCGAACTGTGGACAACGGATTTCTTGTTTTATTTTTGTCTTGTTCATCTGCTTGCTTGCTCTTATTGTTGGCAGTTTCTGTCTTTTCCATCTGTCACGGAATGGGCAAGTCAAGTAAAGTGCAACAAGAAAGAGTTTCTCTTCATTTTCTTTTCAGTTTCTCTCACTCTCCTTGAAAGCGAGCATTGGGCGGCGGCGGGTGGTATGGGTAGGCGGCCACTGGGGGGACATTGGAAGGAAGGAAGGATGGTTGGACGGATGGCATAGCAAGGGATCGGTCCTACTGGTAGTTCAATGTTAAACTCATCTATTTCCAACTAATTAGATTGTCTCTTTCTGTTTCATTAACCTTACTTCTACTGTCTTTTCTGTCGCTTTTAACCGAGAACAAAAGTTAAAACCAGCCGCCCACAGACTCATCTCGGTCGCCTCAAAACTACGTAGCGGATGGGAGTACAACAGCGAGACAACTAATAAGATAGGTGATATTATATAGATAGGTTAGTATCTACCTAGGCAGGCCAGTCGATAATGATGAATGATGTTATTTCTTGAAAACAGCCAACCCCAACCTCTCAATCTCTCTTCCCTCCTGGGACCCTCTCCCCGCGGCCTCGAGTAATCTGCTCCACGACTCGGCATCCTTCATCTTGACGGCTTCTTCAGCAGCCTTGACGCGCATTCCGCATTTCTCGTACATCCGGATCGTCTCGCCCGGCTCGAGCTTGGTGCACTTGGGTATGAATAGCGCTGCGAGGCGAGGATTACCTGCTAGCAGGGTTTGGTTGTAGAATGGCTGGCAATTACAAAACACGGCGATTAATTATGGCCTAAAGGTTTGAGGAAAACAATAGATTGTGGATGAAACATACCTCCCACCCAATAGGGCTCTTCCTGACTTTGGACATCTCCTCGATCTCGTGCCACTCACGTTTGGCGACTAATGCTTGAAGACTGTTTTAACATGGGGTTAGCTTCCAATAACTCGTTTTTAAATGGTAGGTAGGTAGGTAGGTCCGAAGCATCTTACCGAATCCACCAAGTAACCTTCTCAGGGACCTTGAACTCGCTCTGAACCTTCTTGGCCCGCCCGTGATAACCCAACCGGATCAGCTTGAACATGGTCTGGTTGACAGACAGTCCAGTAAAGCTATCCGTCAAGTCATGCTCGTAGACCTCCTGCATGCGGAGTAATGTGGTCGCCTCCTTAAGTGCGCTCAGCTCAAAAGCGTTCTCCTTTGCATTGTCCGTCAGCAACTTTGATGCGAGGCCAAGCTTGTCAGCCGCTGTTTGAGTCCCGGGCTGCCGTAGTGCCTCGCGGATAAACACGGACGCGCCGTCGACACGACGATCGTCCTGGTAATACAGATCTTTGAGCAACGCCGTGTCTTCATGCGCTGCGCCTTCATTGAACCGCGATGAGGCCTCCACCAGTGCCGTAGCCGTCGGTCTGCTGTTGATGACATGGAAGAAGTCTGCAAGCGTAAGTTTACGCCTGAGCTCGTGTAGCACCATGTAGATAAGATCTGTGTCGCCACTCTCAATGGCCTTGTCCAACGCGAGCTCGTCCTCTTCCATGCTGAGGAGCAAAGGAACCTGACGACCGGCGCGTGGTTCGTGGTTCAACAGCTCCGTGGCCAGGCGGCCCCTTCCCTCGTTGTAAGCTGATCTGGCAATCGCCTCGAACGATATTCCCGGCTTGCCAGATAACTTCTCGACGATCTTGCGGCAGATCGACTCGTCATTCTCGGACAGTACTCGCACCTTGGCCGATGCCCAGTGAACATAGATCCTGTCTGTCGGCAGTCTAAGATAACCGGCAATCCGGAGAGCTAGGAGATACTCGTGCCGATTGAGGAGCCGGGCAATAAGACCAGATGGCGAGAGACGTTGGTATTGCTCGTACGATAGGGGAATGCCAATCTCGAAGAAACGCACGGCATTGAGCACGCGAAGCGTTTCACACATGTCCACAAAGTCATCGCTGTTGTATATGTCGAGAACGGACTTGCCGAACGATGCTGCCTTGAGCAGTTGCTTTTGCCAATGAACGTTGTACTCTTGGCCTGCAGCGTTGACGCACGTGTCCACGGCTTCCACTAGGCTGTGCTTGATGAGCTGGATATTGTCGTCGGCTTTGGGTGAGTGCGCTTCCAGCTGCTCTACAGCGTCGAGCAAGATGGCGGCGGGGGACTCTGTGCCGAGCCTGAAGACTTCCTCGGTGACATCAGGGACTCTCTGCAAAAAGTCGCAAGTGTCATTGGCGATGACCCTAACGCCGTCATAATCTGGACGCCATGTCAACAAGAGTCTGATCAGGAAAACTTTCTGCGATGGCCAAGCCTACCAGAGACGAGATGGATCGGACCAGTGTCATAGTAGAACCTGGTCATGGACCCATTGGGACCGACCAGATGAATCTCATCTTCCCATGCAATGACGGGAGCATCGTTTCCGCACCACTGAAAGTACCTCGGAGGGATTTTGGATCTGGAATCGTATTCACTCAAGCGTTCCTGGAAATCGGATGTGATGACATGCGCAACGCCGGTCCCGGTGTACAAGCCAACGAACCTCCCGTTCGGGGAAACGCTGATGTGGGTAAAGGGCCCGATATCGAGGAAGCGGTCTTCGCACTCGGTGGCATCCGACACGTAGATGGTTTGGTTTATACTCAACAGGACCTCGACCGAGAGGGAGAGGGTGTAGGCAGGTGGGATAATATTCCACGAGTGAACTCGGCCCTCGGGCGGTGACGCGAGAAGCTTGGGACGAGGCTCGTCGTACGATGAGACAGAAACCAGGTCGTTGTTTGCTAGCAGGGCGACAAGTCCATGGCCATAGAACCTGCACGACTTGACGCCAACCTCATCGGCGCCGTTGCCGAGAGAAAACTGAGTGAATTCGGTTGACAGGTCATAATAGCACCTAACGGTACCCTCGGCAGTGACGACAAGTAGCTTCTCGTCCTCGGACCAGCCAAGTCCCTTGATGGGCGACTTGTCCCACGGGATGCTCCGATGAAGCTTGCCTTGCTTTCCTGCGCAGCTGTAGATGTCTATGCTCGGTTTGATGATCTGTTTGGGCTGGAAGGTCAAGATCTTGTCCGGGTCGCGGTACAAGGCTATCGCATAGAGAATGAGGGCCGTTAGATGAGATGAGACAGCTGCGGGTGACGAGGCTCAACTTACCGATAGCTCCTGAATAGGGGGCACCCGCGACGATGTAGCTGTCCAGGTCCAAATCCTGGTCAAATACCTGCGAATAGAGCTGAGTCTTGCGGTAAAACCGCTCGCCGACTTGCTCCCATCCTGCTGTGGGATTAGCGACCTCCATCCTATAACATCCTCACCTGAAGTGTTGAGTTGAACTAGAGAGTATGTATGAGTTGATGATAAGTTGTCTAGGTATCCACCTGGAACGCTGGTGAGGTACAGATGCAAGCTGAATTCGGTAACATTTGCACCGATACAGAGTACGTAGTGTGAATTGGTACGGTACAGATGGACCGTCTAGCAGTACCCGACGGAATCCGTCACTCACTTTACACAGTATACCCAACCCACCTTTTTTAAGCATGTATGAATCACAAGATCTAGTGCTCGTGTTTACTGTTCGGAAAAGCTCCATCACATGTTTGGATAAAAGAACTTTATTTCGAAATACGATAACCAAGTGCATCTCCCAAGCTGTCGTTTGAAACCGCAAACCTTACGGATACAAGCCGGTATGTGTTCGATACCAGCCCAGTAGGCGGGATGGTAAGCGGTACGGATAATGACGCGGGGTCGTTTGACAGCTACAATAAACATTTCGTCCCAACCTTAATGTCTTTGGACCCATCCGTTTGCATCATCAACACGCAATCTCTCAAAGCCCAAGCTTGCCTTCCCCCTGATAACCCATTTGCTTGCCCCTTTTCTACGTGAATATAACAGCAAGCCAGCAGCTCCACTCATCCCAACTCGCAAATCCAACACAGCCGTTTCCAGCCATGGCGGGCTGGCGAGAAGAGTACCTCTCAGGGATCCGAGAAGCCGAGAGACACAACCCCGTCAATCTCGAGCTCGTGGATGCCTGTCAGTCCCTCTGACCCCCTCAGAAAACTGCCCATTCCCAACCTGTTCTAACCACAAGAACCCAACTCCAGGCTCCCAACTAGCCGACCGAGTCGCAGCGCTAGAAGCCGAAAAGGCAGTCCTCCAGCACCAGCAACAACCGCCAGACTCACGACGCGCATCCATAGCCGCCAAAGAGAAAGCTCGACCACCCTCAGCAGCTAATACCCAAGCTGAACAACCAGCAAACGACGAAGCCGCCGCCGCCCTAATAGCCAGACTCCGCCTGGACCTAACCGAAGCCCTCCGAGCAAAAGGCCAATTCCAGACCAGACTCCAAACAGCAGAGGACGAACTCGCACGTCTACGAAGCAAGAATATCACAGATACCAAGTCCATACGAGACTTAACCAACCTATGCAAGAGCCAGCAGATCAAGCTACGAGATCGCCAGGAGGAGCTCAAGGCCAAGAACAAGCTCGTAGCCGACGTCCAAGACGAGCTGACGGTCCTCAACATACAACTGAATTTGGCCGAGCAGCGTCGCAAAGAGAAGGAGGAAGAGAACAAGCAGCTCATCGAGCGATTCATGAAGCGTGTGGGGCAAGAGGCGGATGCCATGAACCTGGCCAATGAACCATTATTCAAGAAACGAGGGGACAGAAACAAGGGGCGATGATTAGTTGGTCTTGGAATCGAAATCATTGCTCAAGAATCGTAGAAGAGATGCTAGTGGAGCATAAGATATTGGTTCTAGGGACGAACAGGTAAGCAGACATACCGTTCATCAGCGCACACAGTCATCACGATGTTTATGAAATACCATAAAAGCGAAATAGAGGGGTTTGTTCGTATTCGAGACACAACTCTACACAGACGGCCATCTAGACTCGTTCCGCTTTGTTGCTAGGGCCGCTATATAATTGTACTATATATATATAAGAAAACAAGGAAAAGGGGGAGGAAAGAAGGGGTATGTGGAACGCTTCGCTGACTGTTTTTTACCTCCTAGTCGAAATGCAGAATGAGCCGCTAGCACTCGTCCAACTGACATATTCCTCGGGGTATGTCAAGTGCTCGACATCAAGGATCGATGTAGCCACATCGTTCTCGGCATTCTTGTTATCATGCACAAACGTCTTTAGCGAAATGATCTTGCAGCCAGGCTTCAGGTCGAGAAACATGCTGACGAGGTCAGCGTTGAGCTGCGAGGTGAAGGCCTGATTGTTGACCAACACCACGTCTGCCCGCTTAAGCGCCGCCAGTATCTTTTCGTTCTTTCGGAAATCGCCCCGTTCGAGCCGGACCTTGCCCGGCAGTATACCCCATAGCCGACAACGCGCTGAGAATTCTTTGAGCTGCGCGTCGGCGAGGTTGCACGCGTTCTCCATCATCTCGCACCCCCAGCTTTCACACCCGATTTCCAGCGCTGCTTGCAGGGTCACGTTGCCGACACCAGACCCGAGGTCGACAAAGACCTTGTCAGAGGTCATGTCTGTCCTCTCCAGGATGTTGGAGATGAAGGGGTGCAGCAGCTCGCCGTAGACATTGTCGCTTCCGTTCTTATACTTTGCGAGGAGCTCGACGTTGGGCGCCACCGTGCGGTCGTACACCTGGTCAAGGATGAAAGCCGTCAGGTCCTTGGGTATGCCGTGCAGCGTATCTAGATGCTTGGCAATGGCGCCTGATTTCTGGAGCGTGCGCAGTCGCTCGTTGTACTCTCGAAGCACGGCCTTGAAGCCTACTCCGTCGCTCGTGTTCTTGCTCTTCTCGAGCCGCCGGCAGATACCCGTGTTTTGGTTTATAAAGAAGTCTGCATCTTTGTGCTTTTCGGGCAGATAAATGTTCGCTACGTAGTTCACAACCTTAATGATATCCTGCACAGCGTCGATCTTATCTTTGCCCCATGCGAGTTCGTACCTAGATTAAGCGACGAGTTAGATCACAAGAAGATGGGAGGATGAGTAGGAGGAGAACATACTTCTCGGGGTATCTCCCGCCAGGGTATTGCAGCCTCACGGCGATATCATCAGCCTTGAGGCCTAATACTGGCTGGCATTTCTGTTGTAGCGACGCCACTTCCACGGCGTGTATTATCGCCGGCGGCGCAGTTGCCTTGCTGGAGACGACCACGTCCTCTCCGGTCCATATCCTCGGATGTCGAAGCGACCGGTTAGGATCCACGCGCCGCTCCTCGCGCATCTTGCGTCTCTTGCGCGCATCCATCATGGCCTCCCAGTTATCATCGCCATCCTCGTCGCCGGAATCCGTGAAGCTCGGCGACGCCGGTGATCGGCTGGAGGCTATTGCGCGACCCCTCTTGCGCCCGTTGGTGGTGCTGTCATTGGCAGATAGGTACGGAGACGAGCTCCGTATGCGTGCTACTGCCGGGTTGGGCGATGCGCGGGGTGTGCTCTGGTTGCTGCGGTTGCTCCGAGCATCGGTCGGCGGTCTCAAGCGGTCCGTGGAGGACAAGGACGTCTTTGGTTTGAGCTTCGGCTTCGGCTCGACCGCTTCGCGCACCGTGCGGACTTCGGTTTTTACTCGGTGCTTGGACTTTTGATTGAAAATACTCATTTTTGCCCCTCCGCCCGGATTGTGTATTCCCCTCTTGTCTTTCGAGCGATTTTTGGGGCCCTGTTTTTGTGCCTGCTGTGTTCGAGGAAGGTTGTACTGATCCGGCTAGGCCGACTGGGGAGGCAATTAGAGGAGGCGATGGAGACTTGGAGGGTGACGAGAATTCTGTGAGGGTTCGTCGCGTGTAACGGCGAGGAACAGTTCGGCGCAAATTCTATGCCGGGGTGCAGGTGGGATGAGCTCGAAACCTGACACTGAGTGGAGTTTATAACTGGGGTATGGGTAGATTCGATCTTGTATGGACGCTGGTGATGTGGTGTAAGGAGAGAGCGATGCAACAGGCTGCCGCGTGCTTGATTGAAATTTGAGATGACAGAAGAATGCAGGGTATCGTCGGGATGAAATCAGAGAAATTTTATTGGGAAGTATATAGAAATTTCAAGCGAAGAATTCTAGCTCGAGGCGCTGAATGATAAGAGACGTGAGCATGCGATTTCGACAAGACGTTCAAGTGAATGGTTGGATGCTCAGGTCGTGGTGATCTTCAAATTCAGCCTCACGATGGTGGGGAGATATCTGCAGTCCAGTCTCCTGTCTCGCGTTCCCCCACTGGATTCAGTGGCGGCAGCGCCCAGCCGTGTGTTCAACACGGGCGGCAGCCTGGACTGATGCTGACTAACATTAAGATCCTGACACCTACTGACGCCTGGCTTCAGGCACCCGGCAAGTGGGAGCCTTGCAGGTGATCTCGAAGTCATGTGAGCTGGCGTGGTTGGATACAACCATAAATATGCAATACCCAGCTTGGCAGCTTATCCGTATCGGAGGCATGCCATCCTGAGCCCGGTCCGATTGTCTCGGAACGGCAGACTGACATCCAGCGATTCCGTGGATTCATTTCTGCAAGGCCTTCACGAGGCCCAGGCAGTCAGAAAATTGACTACATTGACACTATCAGTTTCCAAGGAGTAGGGTATGGTCAACAACTCTACTTACAGTACTTCTTTCAAGTTGGTTATGTAGAACAGGAGACTCATTCTTTACAGGGATTCTCCATGAAGATGAGTTCGGCTGTCCCTTCTGTTTAACATGTCTGAGTGCGCCGACGACTGTTAACAGCTCTCCGAGCCGGAGAGGCATTTATCAATAAGACCGCAGAAACATTGTCAGACTCGTTCTCGACGTGCCTGAGCGGGAATCAATGCATGTCTCTTTCTGAGGAACGCACGCTATTTTCTCCTACCGGTCCAGCACGTCACATTGTTATCCGGATTTCGCCTAGGCCGGGATAGGTTGAAGCCGATCTGAATACAACATATAGTTGCTTGGAGCCGTTGCTGCGATGCGCGACTCTTGAGAGAACCTGAGCAGCAAGACATTTGGTGTAGTATATGTAGGTACAGATATCAACGACCCAGGACGACTTCAACCAGTCTTTTCGGCCCGTTCCGAGGTCGTCTCACAAAGCCGAGCCGAAGACTGTCGCATGCTTGGCAGGTGGGAACCAAACCGGAGGGAGGCTGGGGCGCTGGGCCTGGAATCCCGATGCCAAGCTTACAGGGGTTCGGACGCGCGCTGCAACGACTTTCAACGCAAACAACGGTGGAAGTTCCATCTTGCAAAAGGAACTTTATTTGATAATAGGGTAGAGAGAAGACTTCAGCATAATTCCTGCAAGTGTGTACCGAAAACGAATGGCTGGTTCTGGAATCGATGCCATGGCCAAAATTCACGAGAATGATGGCAGTGGCTTCGATCGCCAGGGAGCTGAGATCGGACAAATCGTGGGGCGATGTTACGTCATAGACCTCGACCTCATACATGTGTTCTGCGACCGACTTGTGTGCACAATACCGATACACACCACAACAATGCGTGTATCGGTATCATAATATAAGCTGTTACTGTTTGCAACACAAGTGCATTTCGATTTGGAGGATGCCGTTTCCATGTTTGATGCTGCGGCCACGTAAGTGTTACGTCAAGTCTCTAGTAGAAAACAGCTTGAGCGATGCTCGGTTTCTGATTTCGCCGATGAACCCAGCCCACTTCTATCCAGACTACAACCGTTGGAGTATCCGTTTTTGATAACGCCGTTGATTCGTATGCTGAAAGTGCCAACGAAGGCAGATGGGGCAAAGTGGATCTGGGAAACTCAACTCGAACCTCATTCCGTTTCTTGCAAGAGCTTGGCTCGCCCTGCCATGAACAAGATGGGAGAAGAGCAAGAAGAGAAGGCAGCCAGCCAGCCAGCCATTTATGTGCTTTCCTTGCAATCTCTAGGGGGTGGTACAGCTGTTACGTGATGATGTCGAGCAAATATATGCTGTAACATAATCACAAGAAGGTGGGCAGACCTTTCTAATTAACTGCAGTCCAGCCATTGGCCTCTTCTTCCTGCGTCCTTTGTTTCGGACGCTGTTCTCGTCAGAGTCACATACCTTCTTTCCGCGTTGTGACGCGTGCATGAAGTCGATACAGACGGGAGCTGCTCTCCTTGTTTCTGCTCCCCACTTTCCATTGATCGACCCAACCACACCACCCAGGGAAGGGACCAGGGAAATTACCACCACAGCTGGGAAAGCGCAGTTCATGTCCCTACACGTGTAGATCTTGCTGCCGGGAGGCAATCAGTGGATGCTTTCGCGAATCCCCCTGCCGTTTTCAAATTTTCACAGGGCCATAGAGCAGCATTGTAAAAACTGAAAGCTCGGGAAGCTGCCGTCCTGGCCAATGGGCGTCCCTCATCTCATCAAAGAAGAATTTCAGGGAAGGAGACCAAGAAAATGGCCTGCATTCCGTCCTTCCCACCTGCCTATGACGCAGTTCATCTCCTTGCCGTGCTTGCTTCCAGTAAATGACTGGCAAACCACAAACGTCACTCGGGTCAGTCGCTCCCTCAAAGCACAAGGGTCGGCGTAACATGTATTAAACAACCCTCTCACCATCGAGCCACCGGTCATTTGCTCCTAAGTCATCTTCCGTCTTCAGCAATACTCTTTTGATACCCCATCTCCCGCAATTTTTACCCAACCCTCCATCCATATATCCACTCCCATCTTGAACCCTCTCTGGATTTCAAATATTGGTACCCTTCCCGTAATCGAACAACAAAACTACATTCTAGCCCTCTCTCGTGATACCCTGACCGACGAACCAAATACGTCAAGTCGTCAAAATGGCAGGCACTGCTGCTGTCAACAAACCGACCGACATCAAGCAAAAGGAGGCGGATGTGAACCGCAAGCTCCAGCTTTATGGCATCCTCAATGCTTTCCAGCTTGGCAAAGCGCCTTCGGTATGAAGTCATCAGCTTGCAAGCTTCCATCATCCCAGCGCTAACAGCTCCGTGTTTGTGACAGAACGACCAAATCGATGTCGCCCTGAACAGCTTCCTCGAGTCTAAGGCACTCGCAAGTCCATCAGACAAGCTCTCCCCCGAAGGCCAAAACCTTGTTGCCGACGTCCGCGAGGTTGTCAAGCAGGCAAAACAGCTTTTGCTGTCCAAGAACGAGGGCAATCTGATCCAGGACTTCATTTGGCAGACACAGCAATTCGACCCCAAGGTTGTCAGTGTTCCCGGCGCACCAGTCGACAAGGAATCTGCTCAGCAACATGGCAACCAAGCTCTCGAGGGTCTGCGTACCCTTGGAACTCTGCTCATCACGAACGGCCAGTTCCGCAAGCTTCGTAAGTTTCTTTCAGGCCAGATTGAACAACCGTGGAAATATGGGAGACAACTGACACGAGTTTAGTGAACGATGCTACCGTCCTTCTTCGTGATATCGCTGGCGATGCTGCTACCAACGCCGCTGCGAAAGTCCGCCCTTCGGAGGAAGACCTTCGCAGGATCGACGAACCTGCGGCCGACAACACCTGGCACGACAAGCCCGACTTCTCCAAAGACAACCTGAAGAACCAATTCCAGGGCGTATACAAGGGAGATCCGAAGGCAGATGGCAAGGCCGCTCTCTCTGAGGGTACTTCAGCGGCGCATCCATCTGGATCATCGGATCCAAGAGACCTTGGAAACACTGCCATGCACGAGCGTCAGACCGGCACCTCGACTGGAATTAACGCTCAGGGTGGTGCTTCTGCTGCCGTCAACACTTTGCAGAAGAAGGTGGACGAGAATGTCGACGACGAGACCAAGGAGAAAGCCAAGGCCAGGAAGGAGGAGTATCGCCGCAAAACCAAGGAATACTTCTCGCAGAAGGTGCCGCAGGAGCGTCGTGAACAGACGGTCTGGCGTCTCAAGGTTGGTGCTATCCTCAACACGTTCTGTCAAGGGCCAAGCTAACACTCGTTCGTAGAAAATGGTGCTTGAATGCCAGCAACACCCAGACTACCAGCAGGCAATCCAGACACTTTTGGATCTCGCCGAGGAGTACGGTGGTCATGCTAACAAGATCACCAAGGGTGGTGCCGGCACGGTCTCCGATGCCCGCGCTGCCCTGGCTCAAGCTGAGGGAGATCTCAAGACGCTGATTGAGCGGTTTGCCAATGGCACCTCGACGGACGATCTCTGGGAGTCGATCAACCAGATCTATACCGACGCCGACAAGGATCCTGAACTCAAGGATTGGTTCAAGGCCATGAACCAGTACGTTCGACGCTGCCTGCAGCAACAGGGCTATATTCTGGACGACGAGTCCAACCGCGAGTGGAACAGGCTCTACGACAGGGGTAACTACCTGTTGCGCAACAAGTATCGCACTCACACCGACCGCATCGTCGACGAGATCAAGTTCCTGGCCGATCAGTTCGACCATGACGCCCAGAACAAGGCGTTCGCCGCTTCTTTGACCAAGCTGTTCACCGATCTCGGCAATGACGAGAATGGCAAGCCGACTTTCAAGCCCCATCTCATCAAGGACTTGACGGATGTCATCATCCCCGGCATCTTTGAGAATGTGGCCTACATCCCGGTGCCTCGCATCGAGTACTCGGACCCCCAGTTCGACGCCATCATCGAGAACCTGGTCCTCGAGAGCGACAACTTCATGCCCAACGTGATGGAGATTGCCAGCGAGAACTATATGCGCTTTGGCAGAAAGAAGGTTGCCAACAAGTCCAAGCACTCGATGGATGTCAAGGTTGCTGGTATCCAGATGGATCTCCGCGACGTCAGCTACCACATCAAGCGCAAGCAAGGTTTCCCATCGCTCACGGATACCGGTGTTGCCAGCCTTCTCTTGGCCGGCGACGGATTCTCGTTCCGAATGAAGTTGTCCACTCCGGATGCTAAGGACTCGCAGAACTTCTTCAAGGTTGACAAGGTTGATGTTGACATTAAGCATCTCTCCATCAAGCTTCACAAGTCCAACCACAAGCTCTTGTTCGGACTGTTCAAGCCACTCATGCTGAAGGTCCTCCGCCCCGGTCTCCAGATGGCTCTTGGCAAGGCAATTCGCGACCAAGTTAACAAGGCCGATAGCCTCTTGTTCCAGATCAAGCAGGAAGCTGACCGGGCGCTCGACGAGGCACGCGAGAACCCTGAGCAGGTGCCCAACATCTACAGCCGCTATGTGGCTGCTGCTCAGAAGCAGATGCTCCTCGGAAAGCAGAAGGTTGACGAAGTTACTAAGGACAAGAAGGTCAACTATGCCGTCACTAAGGAGGACAGCATCTTCCCCAATATCCACCTTCCTGGCGGAATCAGCTCCAAGGCCACCGAATACAAGGAGCTCGCCCGGAAGGGAGACAAGTGGGAGAGCCCCGTCTTCTCAATTGGCAGTGCCGCACGCAGCCGTGATCTGCCACGTGCGCCTACGGTCACCCGCAAGCCGCACAACACCAGAACTCATGCTGCTACCGCTGGCCAGTCCACTGGCAACAAGGTTCCTAATGGCAATATGCCCAGTGGCAACTATCCTGTCATGGCAGCTCCTAGCCAAGGCTATTCCAGCGGAGGCTACTAAGTAGGAGGAAGGCGTTTTCTTTTCTAGGGGCTTATCAGCCCAGACAATCCTATGATTGATGACTCGGTTGCGAATATGGAGAATGGCAAAGTTATACCCGATGGAAGTAATGAACAGTATACCCGCTCTTTGGCTTGAATGAGCAACAGATTGCGAAGGAAGTGGTGCCACGGGTGGAGGATGTGGCTTCTCTTGGTGTCTTGATTTATGCTTTATTCCCTAAGTAACCTGGTCGATTAGCTTTTCCTTTGAAATCACTTAATAATTATCTCCTTTCAACGAAAAAACGCTGAACAACATGCAATTTGTGATTCGCTGTTGAGATGTGACATTGTTTGAGTTTAGCCGTACAGTTGCGTTGAGAATCGGGTTGTAAAACCAAAAGGTAAGTAGGCAACAGTTAATGCTTGACATGGGGATGGCACTCCTCTTCCAAGGAGATACAGATTACGGGACTGACGTCTTAACTTTAGAACGTTTCCGTTACAAGGATATACCATATTAAACAATGAGTAAAAGGGACTGAAAAGGACTGAAAATGGAGGTAAAGGAGAAGAAGCCCATAAGGTGAAAAGATCAAATGTACATGTAGTCTTTTATGATTCTTACGAAACTTTGTTTTTCATATCCCATCCAACTTGATATTCACACCCGACTGCAGGTTTGATCCAATCAACTCTACCAAATCAACAACAACATGGTAGTCCATTAAATGACTGCATAGAGCTCCTCATCCAGCAGTGTACCCTCCTTCCAACAATCCTCGATCCATTGTTGCCTGACGACTCGAGGGATCCGAGCTGCTGCTGCTCCTTTTCTCTTGCTCAACTTGAACCGCATCTCGGCAGCCAATTCCCGGACCGCGGTAGTACTACTGTCCTCGGTCCCCCCGACGATGACGATCTGTGTTGTTTCGTTCCCCAAGCTGTCTGTCACGATGCCGTTTCCAAACTCTATGTAATTCTTGAGCTTTAGTTTGGACACTTGCATGGCGGTGGAGGACTTGTCATCGTCCTCTGCTTGTTGTTGGGCGATTGCAAGGTAGACATTACATCTTCTGAATAAGAAGGCTTTCAGTAGTGCTTCATCATCATGATGGCCGTGCTCTTGTAGCTGGACGAGGAATTCTTCCGCGTCGAAATTGTCCGTGGTTCTTGTTCTCCTCCTCCTTGGGTTTTCGTATTCGTCATCATCTGAAGAAGAGGCAGCAGCAGCAGAATCCGAACGAGTACCCATCTTGTCCAGAATGGCGAGCAACTCGTCCACGTCGGCGACATCCCTGGCAAAACTGTCCCCGTACTGGTCTGTATTATCCTCGGCCAGGGAAATCGCCTCGTCTGAAGCGTGAAGCAGGTGATCTTGTTCAAAGGGCAGCAAGAAGCCCTGGCCGTTGTCTTGCGAGACGCAGTCAAAAATCCATTTCGGGCGTATGATGCGCTCTGTCTTGCCTTGTTTCTTGAGGCTGGCTACCTTGACTACGTTCTTGTCGGCTATGGGGAGGATGGTGGTGTCGTCGCTTGTAGAGACGACTTGCTGGTGAATGCGGCCGCCGTTTTGTTTGATTAGATTTTCGAGGTCGGGCTTGGACATCTTTTTTGGTTTGACTGCTTCGGAGAGGACGCAAAAGTCTAGGTTGTCAAAGATTTTGGGTTCCTTCTTCTTGGTGGTTGATCGCTTTGGTCGAGCAGGGGAATGGTGTTGTTGCGTATCGTCTTCAGTCTTGACTTTGGGATCCTGGTCTTCGGGCTTGATATATTCTCCCGCGCCGGCAATGATCAGGTCTTTTCTTGCTCGTTTGGTAGCGGGCTTTCGCTTGCGACTCTCCATCTCCATGGCCTTGCGTTCTTGTTCTTCCTGGTTGGCCTTGCTCTTGAGTGCCTCGAACTCGTCAACGTCCAGGCCAGAATCCCAAGCCTTGTCGAGCCTCAGCTTTCGAAATCTTGGAAAGCGCAGGGTCCAGCCCATTGCGAACTGGTCTGAGGGACCAAACGAAGCCGCCTTGACCGAGATGACCACTGACTGGCTGGGACGAATCCACACGTCGGGCTTCTCGTACTGGAGGCGCTCTCCGCCGCCGAGCTCAATGTACTCCGAGGGCGGGTTGGCACTGTCCCAGTCGCGCCATTTGCCCTCGGTGTGGTGCTTGATCTCGGCGTAGTCCTCGGCTTTCAGGCCGCCGCCGACCTTACAGAAGCTGAGACATTTCTCCTTGTTCGCGCCCCGGGCCCTGACAAAGTTCTCGTTGACCCTCAGTCCGCACAAGAAGCTCGACAGGGTGCCGCCTCGACGACCAGAGCCGTAGTATCCGCCGATGACGACGCAGTCTAGTGATTCGCCAAACTCGGACATGTACTCGGGCTTGACCTTGATCCACTCATTGTTGCGGCTGTTGAGCTGATAAACCGATCCGGGATTCTTGAGAACCAGGCCCTCTGAGGCCTCGGCCACGACTTTGCGAAGTAACGGCTCGATAGCATCCGCCGACGTGGCCTTCACGTAGGGAAGGATCTCCAACCTGCGATGGACACCCTTGACTACTCTCTCGAGGGCCTTGCGTCTTTCGCGGAGCGGGTAGCGAGTCAACTCCGTCCCATTTAGCATCAATATATCAAAGACCTTGTAAAGCGGCCTCGGTCCGTTCTGGAACGGATTCTTCTGCTGGTCAAGCGCGGCAGTCTTGAGGGTCCCAAAGGGAACGATCTTGTCCACCTCTGGGTCCCAAGTAATCATTTCACCGTCCAGTATCAGATTCCGCACCTCTTTGATGAATGCGTTCCCCAGATGTCTCGTGAGCGCACTATTGTCGTCCTTCAACCCAGACCCGTAGAGATATGTGTAATCCTTCGCCTTTCTCGACCAAAACCCGAATTTATATCCATCCGGCACACTACTATCCTCCTCCATGTGCATCTGCATTCTTTCACCATCGAGCTTCTCCTCGATCCAAAACTCGGGATTATCCTCGTTAGCACCAAGATTCGACACCAACTTGGTAAACGTGCTTGTCATCTGGAACTGCGCCAGCTGCGGCTGGAAACAATTCATCAGCGTCACGCCCGTCTGTTGCTGCTCGAGCCTGAACTCCGGGTCATACAACTCCCAGCAGACTCTCCTCAGATTGCTCGAGACATTAAACAGCGCCTCGGCATCAGGATGCCACAGACCCAAAAACGTCCTCTCCGTAGCGCCAACCCTCATATCCTTGAGGATAATCCGAACAAGCCACATCATCTCCTCCGCATTCATCCTCTGGTAAAAAATTTCAAAAATAGGCAGCTGCTCGGCCTCCCCGCTCGCGCCCGCTAATCTATCCAACTCAACATTCACCTCGCCGATGGTCATGTCCCCCGGCTTGATGATCATCTGCCGTTTACTCAGCACCTCGAAACATCGTCCTGCAAAGTCCCCCGCCGTCCCCTGATTCGCGTGTCCAGCCCCGGGTGCTCCTCCCGGCCTAGCATTCCCCGGCAACTTCCAATGCATAAGGGCATACCCGTCCGCCGAGTTCTTGTCGATCTTGATAACCTTGACGAGCAATTTGCCCAGTGTACTTTCTTTGAGACCATAGACGCCCCGATCTCGATCTTTATCCGGGAGAATCAGCCGCATGGCGGGGTAGAAATCATTGCCCACGTCGTTTCGCCAGCGGGACATGAATCTCTCGATGATGTGCCGCCTTTGTTCATGGTAAGAGACTTTGGAGGGTGCGTTGCCACGAAAGGCACGTCGGCCTCCTATGGGCTTGGCACGAGCAGCGGCTGATGCTGTTGGGGGCCCGGTGGAGGAGGGTTTACATTCTATGAGGGGGTTGAAGAGGGATGTGAAGAGGTCGTGAAAGGGAAAGGTTTTGTGGTGGTTTTTGGGTCGGTTGGGGAATCTTTTTGTTTTCCTTTTGTGTTAGTTGGTGCTGTTGTGAGTAGATGGGAGAAGGTGAGATTTACTGTTCATCTAGTTCTTCTAGGCTGAGGCTGCCGGTTCCGTATTGTGATTTGTCTTCTTCGATTGCTGCTTCATCGGGGACGGGAGGTCCGCCGCGTTGAGGTTTGTTCATTTTCGAGGCTGATTGTTCGAATGTTTGTTTGAGTTGATGACCAAATGTGAATGGAGTCTGGTTATGTGCTGTCAATCTGCAAGATGGCTGGAATTCAGTTGTGCAGAATCCGGGTTCAAATTCAACTGCTCAAAGGGATGCGTGTCGAGATGAAGGCTTGGTTGAAGTTGCTTGTGAATTGAACGTGAATAATGAGTTCGTAATTACCGGACGGGATCTGGAATACGTCCGCAGTATTGAATCATGAGAGCCCTCGATCTGATTATACCATTGCTCTTAAGAACGGCGAATCGATATTATTTCATTCAACACGGTAGGTGAGAGAATTGGAATTCTAATAAATACATCATAGAGGTCGTCCTTTCACGGTGATTAGAGCATGGATGTGTGCGGCAAGAACTAGGCAGCATAGGTGTGAGCTGCCAGGGTTAGGGTTGGCTTAGCAACCAGCCAGCAGGCAACCAGACTCATATGCCTAAAGTCCTGGCCGGGTCAAGATTCATCACCATTCTCATGAACATTCATTATATGAACAGGTACGACGGAAATATGGCAATTCACAGACCAGGGCCGCGATTCTTTTTTGTCATGTTCATACCGCACTGCAATATGGCTAAAACTCATACTCCGACTCCAATCCGGAGGTTAGACTCCTCCTTGATACAAATGCCAGTGTCTGAAAGACTTGATAGTGCTAGAAAGAAAAAGAAAAAGAAAATCGAGGTATCATTTTCACATAACATGCCAGCCAAACAAACCAGAACTGACCTCAATCCATTGCAATCCATGACCCGAAAATAAAATCAAACTGCCACCCAAAATGCCCAAAACGACGGTCAAAAAAGACAACGAGACGAAGGCTACGTCACATGCTCTTTTTCCTGTGTACCTTTCTTCCATGCGGTCTCGACCCCCCTCCACCAGGCGGGTTCATATGCGGCGGAGGCGGGGGATTCCCACCACCGCCATGCCACAATGAATTCAATATTCCCGAATGAAACGGCCTACCACTACCACTACCGCCTCCTCCTCCACCTCCTCCAGGTCCCGATCCCGGCCCCGCACTAAGAGGCCTAGGCGGCAACACCGGAGCAGCCAGATTCTGGTTCTGCTGATACCCCCAATGCGGCGGCGGAGGCGCAAACTGTGGTGACATTTGGCTCTGGTTCGTCCTCGGCGGGAGCGGCGGGTTATGAGCTGGTCCTGCTGCTGGTGCCGGCTGGCTCGGTAAAGCCTGCCCTTCAATGCCGTATTTCTTCCGCAGCCGCTCCGTCTCTTTGGCAATTTCCGCCTCACGTCTACGCGCTTCTTTCTCTTCTTCCTCTAGCATCTTCTTGATGCGTTTCTGCTCTGCTCGCTCTCTCTTTTCCCTCTCGCGCTCTTCGCGCTCAACCATGGCTTGGAGACGACGGGTCTCGGCCTCGATTTCGGCTGACGAAGGACCTGGTAAACCTTGGGTTGGTTTTGCTGCTGCGGATGATGAAATCGCGCTCGCTGAATGTGAAGCTTGTGTCGGTGACGGGCGCGAACCAGGGGTTGTGTTGTTGGTCCCCAAAGCGCCGGACATGGCAACGGGAGGAGTACCACCACTTGGTCTTGAATTCTTTCGTTTTCCACCGTTCGTTGCAATCACCGCAGCCGTACCAGATACATTGAAGACGTCTGGTTTGGGATTGAGGTAAAGATCCTTGATGATCTCGGCACCAAACAGCAGAACAAGCTCGAGCCCTTTGCGGTCCTCCACTTCCACCCGGTGTAGGTTAGGTTCGTAGATGGTCACAACGCTATCCCGCGACGCCTTGAAAAAGGCTATCGTGATGTCTGGCTCTTTGTTTTTGCGCCCGCCAAGGTTCTTGCCGCACATGTAACATGTCATGTCTCTGCTGAGCTTGCCATCCTTCTTCCAGCGGAACATGATCCGCGGAACCAGATCAGCGGGGGAACCACGGCCAGGGTCCCGGTCAAGCTCGCTGGTCGAGGGAAGCTTGAATGTCTGCACTGGCAGCTCAAACTCCCAGTTGTCGGTCTTGTTCCACCCTCCTTGGAGCATCTTTACTGTCACACTTTGATCCGGGTTGTACAACTGGATGTTGAAGTTGTCTGGAATCATGGCCGTGGCTACCGTCGGAGGGGCGCCACTTTGAGATTGCGCGCGAATCTCAGCGGCTGACAGTGTGGGCTGTGTCCAGTCCGGGTCGACCGTCACCTCGGCGTAGACGACATCTGGGTTGTAGGCATCGCAAAGGGCGGCGGCATACTTGTCGCGCGAGGCTGGGAGTGAGGGGTCGGGACGCTTGAACAGGTATTCTGGGCTGGGCTCGTCGCCTCGCTGGGCAAAGTAGAGAATACTCGACAGTGGGTTGTCCGAAGAGGACTTGTAGCGGAAGGTAGGAAGGTTCTCGTCTAGCATCCTGGAGGTGGCGAGGGGAGGACGTGGATGCTGACTGAACACGCGAGTTTTTCAGACACCGCTCGAATGGTTTGTGGTTTACCAAAGTTTGGTTCTTGGAGAGATAGTTGGTGATTGAACCTCGACCTCGTGGTCCTCGTCAGGATGTCGGAGGTAGCTCGCTCTTTCGGAAGGTTCACAAATGCCCGGTGCTAAGCGACTTCTTTGGTTGTAAGTGCAATGACGTCGGTCTCAAGAGCTTCGGGGTTCTCGAGCTCAAGACGACAAGGAAATAACTGCCGAATGAAGATTATCACAAATGTTCATACCGTTGGAGTAAACACCAAGTCTAGGACCAGCAGAGAAACGACCTAGAATATCTAGGCGATTCTCAGCTGAGAAGGCAGTCATGCTCACTGGCCATGCCAGACAAGGCCACGAGACGCAAGGTGGGGTGGTGGGGAGAAGCAGGCACAAACAGGAGCGTCGGTTGCGAGCTCACAGCTTCAAGGCCAATCACGGGCGCATCATGAGGCGGCTATGCTCAATGCCAAGCACATATTTCATATGCAAGACCGCAATCAGAAGCCGAGTTCCTTTTGGAGAACTATGGATACGTAGGTAGATTTTCCACGCCTCAGGGAGCTGACGACCGTTGAATATGGCGGGGCATCGAGATAACCGCGCCGGTATCCTCAGCGGTTGACACTGAGTACACCACAGTATGTACATACGGTTCGGGGTACGGAGCAGAGCAACGTCACCCAGCCTAAGCCACCTTCACGCGGGGCAGTGACCGGTATTTCGTGTTCCCGAAACGGTACTGGTACTGTACTGATACTCCCATGCTGGGATGGGGGGGTGCGGCAATATATATCCAGCATAGTCCCATAAGCATGTTAAGCTGGTAATATAGGTACTTTTTTATAAGTATTATATTAGTAGTACGTGAGGTTACACTGTTGCTTTACAATATGCTGTTTTAGCCGGAAAATGGGGTTAACTCTTGTCACGGCGAGCCGTGATAACACAAGCGATAGTGCCCTATTGAAACCACTATATAACACACAATTCTAAGGCTGGCTTGCAGCTTAGAATTT